>JADRCH010000325.1:1318041-1340400 GCA_019843965.1 Rhynchomys soricoides | reverse complement strand
TCGGCGCCCTTGTGGTATTCCACTGTCTCCGGTCGGCGCCCTTGTGGTATTCCACTGTCACCATCGGCGCCCTTGTGGTATTCCAGTCTCTTGTCAGCGCCCTTGTGCTATTCCAGTCTCTTACCTTACCCAATATCCTCTCCTTGAACCTCAAAACTATGTGACTTCTGGTAAATTTTGCTCCTTAGAAATATTTTCTACATATGAGATTCTTCAGTAAACTCTATTTAAAAAGTTACGATAGCCAGTCGGGCTCTATGTCTCTCTGGATTGCTGCAATGTGGGGAAGGTTTGGAGGCGTGGAGGAGGACAGGATATAAAACTGTTTAACTGAACTCAGGGCTCAGACTTTAGATGGACACCGGCTGATCCTGTGCATGTTGACGCTGTACAATAAAGCTATCTCCTGGATCAGAGATTGGGGGTTACTTCCTTTGGTTTCCTAAAGCAGTGTCATGGCGCAAAGACAGTTTTCTGCTTAAGGAAATGCTTTCTGCTTGGATTTTGGGCTAGTTCCTGTTAAGGAAATGTGTTCGAAGCAGTGGAAACCTGGTCAAGAGCCCATGACTGGGAAGGGGACAGGCGACAGGAGGCACGTGACTCAAAAGCCCATGACTGGGAAGGTGACAGGCGACAGGAGGCACGTGACTCATGACACTTTGCCACATGTGTAAGTACTCAAACTGCCTTTACCTGGCTCTGCCCACAACTTAGCCTGCCTTCAGTCTGGGTCAGAGAATCACTGTATGGAATGGTCAACAGTTATTTCAGGGACTTATTACTGGTCACATATGGAGAATGGGTGACTGCTCATTGCACAGCCACGAAGAGGAAATTCAAGTCCCAGGGAATATGACAAAGAGGGGACAAAGCCCAGGAAAGCAGAAGAATGGGGAGGTAATCTAAGAAGCACACACTATATTGAATAACATGCACAAAAATAGTCAGGAAAAAACTAATTTTACATTGAAGCACAAAGAATCTGAGTGTAGAGAGCATCCCCAGCTACATAAAGCAGAGCTTAAGTTTTCCCAACTGTGATTCCAGATGATACTGCAGGGCCAAATGGCCACCAGAATATGGGAATGGCAGGAGAGTAGATATACAGCCCTATGTGACAGAGCAGCAGATCCAGAAACAGAACAATAGCAATGACCATGTGATTGTCAACAAAATAACATTGGTGTGTTACATAACAGGCAGCCTCATCAGTCAAACATATTGGAAAAATATCTATCCACACAAATGAACCTCTATACATTCACTCCCACTATACAATGAATCACAGACCTTCACGTATGAGCTGAAGCCAAAAAGGATGCATGGAAATCCTAAAAATTAGAAGCACAAAGAAACAACCTATAGAGCAGGTAAATGTATTAGCTAGCTATTTACCATATGACAGGTTAATGCTCAAAATATAAGAAAAAAAAAAAACCACAAGCAAATAAAAATAACTTCAACTAAGAAGCAAATAATTTTAATCAATCATGCTAATAGGCAGTTATAATCGTGGATTAGTGAACTTAAAAAATGTTCCACACCATGAGTCATGAAAAAAATGCTCACCTAATGTGCATGCACCAAGATCACACATTAGGCCAGTGAGATCTTGTCAGTGAGCACACACAGGTTTCCACAAAATGAATCCCGAAGACAATGCAACAGAAAGAACTCAGTGATACAGTGTCAATGAGAAGCTAACTTACTGCAGCCACCATGCAAGTCAGTGTGCAGCTTCTTCAACTGTCAAATAATCAAACTATTCATGAAGATTTAGCTATCACGTGTGTGGTTTCACAGTACTATGTTCTCGCAAAAATAAATTAGTCACTGACCAACATGCATGGGGACAGAAACAGCAGATAGAAGACAGAGGAATAAATATATGATCCTGTCACACCAGTAGCATGGGTACCCAGCTGCCAAGGAGGTTTCTCTTACAGGGATTCATTTCAACAGGAATGGGATATTTCAGCATAATACATAAAGGTAATGGTATCATGATATGGAATTAAGAAAGCACAGACTTCAAACTGCTTCAGAAGATGAGACCAAGATTTCAAACTGCATTGAAATTGTAGCAGTGCAAATCATTGAGTATCGGTGTTAAATGGAACTATCATTGGAAAGATAACACAGACAACGTTTACAGCCCTGCAGAGACACTAAGTGATGCTTATCAACGTCCTGATGGCATCATTTTAGGGAATGGGAAATTTCACTATGAAAGAAACAGAATCTAAAGGAACTTTCAAAAAGGTCAAAGTTAGGAGATTTGGAAACACACCTAAGACACGATTTCCCTTAATTTCACAAGGTGCTAAAATTACAGTAAGGAAAATCATTTAATACTGAAATGAAGATACAAAAGAGAGACGAATCGAATGGGGCCTTCATCACTGACCTGCAGTCATAATTATGTTTTCTCCTAGTGTTAATTCTTGCATATAAAGTCAGGGACGTGTAAAATAGGATAAGCTTGAGATTATTTATAGAATATTCCAAAAAACCTTTCTAGAGAAACAATGTGACAAAACCAAGCTCATACCTCATTTGTACTTTCATTGTTTGTTAAAATTTTTCTTTAGAGTTTTTATTTAAGTGGATCGGTATCAGTGTCCCACTGTACATATATATGTGCTGTGTGTTTGTAACTAGTGCCCACTGAGGTCAGAAAAGGCATCAGACCTCTTGGAACCAAAGTATGGATAGGTGTCAGCCTGTATGTGGATGCTGAGAATGAACCCACGTTCTCTTCAGAGAAGAAACGACTATTAACTGTTGAACCATCTAAATGGTGCCCAATTCCATTTACCATTTCACTTGACCCTCTCACCACACCCAACTCAATCCCTCCAAAATACCTGGTGTGTTTGATTCTGTGGTCTTCCCCTCCACTTTCTAAGCCTCTCTGCTCTGCTTCAAAAGTGAGCAGCTCTGACTTATGCTTGAGACCTGCAAAAGAAAGAGATTTCTCAGAAAGCACCTGAATTTCTAACACAGGACTGTGTTCCGTAGATAATGAGAAAATAAAACAGAGCGTTTTACAAATGATTCCCCAGGTGTCGTGCAGGGTCAGAATACTGGGAATACTTAGGAAACACTTTCAGTTAGCGTATCTGGAGTCCCACCACTCCTAATCACAGCTCTATCAAAACACAAGGGCTGAAATGGAGGTGAATGATTGAACACACTGATGAGTTCAGAATCTGTCATGGAAAGAAAATGACAGAAGCCTTCAACCACCCAAAGGCCCCTCGTTCTCAAAGCTCACACACCTGCAGAGTAGTTTTCCTAGGAACCCCGAGGAGCAAAGGCACTACGAGCAAACTATTCTCACCCACAGCAGAGAGACTGCTGCAGTTCTGCAACATCCAATCTCCTTACAAAGGCCATTGAGCAGGGTCCTGGCATTGCCCGGCCTCCTGAGAGTAGTCCACAGTCACAGCCCTAGCTGTCAACCAACCCTGAAACTAAAAAACAAAGGAAATGAGTGCTTGAGCCATCTAGGTTTCTACACTGCTTTAATCCCAGCACTCAGAAAGTAGAAGCAGGCAGATAGATATCCCATGTGGAATCAGGCCGGTATATATGGTGAGTTCTTAGCCAGATAGGGCTGAATTGAAATACTTATTCAACTGAACAAAATCAAAACTAAACAACACCATGTCAACTTGGCCATGCGTCCATAGGAACAGTGCTTTTCTTGAAACAGGAAGAGAAAATATTGCACATATACTTGCATGATCAGAAGTATTTAAGAGATGCTTTCTAATTTTGTCCCAATCTAGTGTTTTATAGTTGTAAAAAAAAAAAAGGTGTGGCCTGATATCCTCTCGCCACATACATACATTCTGTAACTTTTCCAGAATCTAAGCTGTAAATTAAGAATAAAACATATGAAGACACATTTCTGAATACTGGATTTGCATCCTAGCGCGCTTACATCTCAGATAGAAAATAAGAGGGGGTTTTAAAGCTGCCTGTAATTTTAGTTCCACGGGAACTGACACCCTTACACAGACATAGAAAAGCAGAAGACCAATAGTAAAAAACAGTTTTAAAAAGTTTGCTTAGTAAATGTTAATGTTTACAGGCATAACTATAAAGTTTGGTAAAATATACTTTCGGATTTCATCAAATCTGCAGTGCACTAATATCTAAAAAGTTCTCGGGGATGCCTAGTCCCCAGGGTGAAAGACCACTCTTACAGCCACTTTCATGGTTGGGAAGTAGTAAACGGGGGAGTTAGCTTGGTTGAGTTCCATGGGACTTACACTTGCCACAAAGGCAAAGAGAACCAAGTTTACCAACAACAGATAATTTAAGTCCCCTACGAGATTATTGTTCTGTAAATATCATGGCAACCATACGATGAATGAAAAAAATCAATATAAGGCCAAGATCACGTAATGTAAAATTTATCCATAAGGGTGAGACATCCACAGCAGCGTTTCAGAGCCGGCTTCCTTATGAGCAGCGGAGAAACTAATCACTCCAGGCCAGGTTCCCTCATGTTTCCCAGCCCCGCAGCTCCGGGGAAGGAGCTGGGAAGGTCCAAACCGAGAGGTCCAAACCGCTGCTGCGCTGCGACTCTCCCAGGTCGCCCCGCGTGGCACCTGTGGCTGCGGGGAGTTTTCACAACCAATGGAGACCCCAACCTGTGTCCTTCGCAATCCCGGCTCTGAAGCAAGATGCTTCCTACGTTCCCAGGGGAATGGCGAGCCCGAATGAATTCCTACTTCCTTCCGTTCCTCAGCGCCTCCTCTGGCCACACCCATCACATACCTGTTCAGGTCACGTGCCTTGTGACTCCCTCCCACCCATTTGCTCTGCCCCATTCAGATTCCCGTCTTCCTCGCTATTTCTGGGTCCGAAGACAGCAAACGCCCATTGGTCACTCGCCAGAGATTCTGAAGTTGGCGACATTCCTAGTTCTGCCTTAAAATCCAGCTCCTCCCTTCCCTCTGTACTAGCAATGACTTGTGGGAAATTCTGCTACTTCAGGAAATTTTTTTCTCCACGTGCAGGTTAGCCTACTCTGTTCAGCAAGCTTAATATAGAGAATCAAAACACATGTGACTGCCTTGTGTATACGATAGGGAATCAACACGGGCATGAAAAGTTGTAACTGAACTCGAGCTCAGCTTTGGACTGAGGTCACATGAGCTGCCTGCAGCAAGAAGGTGTGGTGTCCTTGAACTGGGTCTCCGTGGTCCTCAAGGGCATAAGGACAATTAGACTCTGGTACTCAACCCTTCTCTGTGGCAGGTTGTAGCTTATATGAACTTGCTATTTGCCAAAATAGCTGAGATGGCTGCAGCTTGAGACAAAGGACTCAAACCAATGTAATTCCCAATTCTTGTCCAAGAGGGAAATGTGCAAAAATGTGTCATGAAAAGCTTCAAAATAGAATGTTCAATAGATTGTAATACTACCCCAAATCCAGACATTCTGTGAAACAGTGGCCTTTATTCCGTGTGAACCGGACTTCGAGATAACATGAAAAGCCCTATAGCAACAAAAAAGGACTTAGATATTCTTATTCTTAACCACCAGAAATCACAATAATGAGAGGATCCAAAACTCAAGGTTCAAACTTTCAAACAGAAAATCCTCAAAAAAGGAAAAAACACCAAGAATATTAAAGAAAAAAAAAATGAATGCATAAAAAGTGCTTGTGCTGGTGTCACAGGAAGTAATAAGGTATCATAGCCCCTGGATCTGGAGACTGAATCTTCTCCCCTGGAAATCACCTTCACTTGACAAAAGGGGTCTCTGCACTATCCAACACTGGTTTCCCGTCTTTCTTCTTATCTGAGACTTCACTGAATCCAGAGTTTGCTTTCAACATTACCACCTAGTCAATGTCTTTCCCTTACATGATTATAAGAGGTGTCTGTATCAACAATCCACCATGTGTTAACTACACCATATCTTCTAATGTGGTGATTCCTAGATTAAAGTTACTGTACATCTAAATTTGCTAGAGTATCTCAAGACATACATAAAATGTAAAGTTATTAGCATTCCTACAGACAAGAGAACAATGAAGGATATTGTCTTACTCAGGCTTTCTATTCCTGCACAAACAACATGAACAAGAAGCAAGTTGGGGAAGAAAGGGTTTATTCAGCTCACACTTTCACATTGCTGTTCATCACCAAAGGAAGTCAGGACTGGAACTCAAGCAGGTCAGGAAGCAGGAGCTGATGCAGAGGTCATGGAGGAATGCTGCTTACTGGCTTGCTTCCCCTGGCTTGCTCAGCCTGCTTTCTTATAGAACCCAAGACTACCAGCCCAGGGATGGCACCACTCACAAGGGGCCCTCCCTCCTTAATCACTAATTGAGAAAATACCTTACAGCTGGATCTCATGGAGGCATTTTCTCAACTGAAGCTCCTTTCTCTGTGATAACTCCAGCTTGTGTCAAGTTGACACAAAACTAGCCAGCACAGATATATTTAGAGTGGCAAAAGAAAATAACTGTGAACCACAGTGTACTCAGAAACACTGGTTGTTAAAACTCATGGCGAAGGAAGTTCACCTGAAGAAAACTGTGAAATAATACAAGCGTTGCACTCAAGCAGCACCTCAGACCATAGAGGAAAAGTACACATAGATAAACCAGAGAGAAGTTACCCAAGAGAACACAAGGAACAAAACAATTGACATGACGAATAGAAAAGTAGAGGAGAGCTGGCGCGTACCAGACCATGTCCACCACACAAAACCAGCAAGCCACTATTTGTAACTAGAGGTAAGAGAAATACTACTGGTAATTTTACCCACCAGAATATTAAAGACGAAAACCAAAAATGTCACAAAGGAAAAACCCTATGAAAGAAGAATCTCAGTAAAAATGGAAATGACATGGGACAAGCTTCAACAAGATCATATACTGAACTCCTAAGGGAGCTAGGAAGAAATGGAACATGGCTCAACACAGTAAAAGGCACATGTGTCACACCTAGGCCCACACCTAGGCCAACAGTGCAGTGCAGAGAACAAAGGATTAGTATTAGCATGAACACTATAAGAGACGATGCATGAGATTAAATATTTCCAAACTTATTTAATCCAGAGCCATAAGAGTGAACTAGAGAAGTTTGAATCAGACAAAGGATAAAAAGGAGGTACAGGAAGGTAAGAAAGGCATTAAACTCCTTATTAATGAGGCTGTGAACACACACAAAATTTCCCACACACCATGGGAAAAATCTTAGACTTAAGCACTTTAAGTATTATTGAAATATAACACACACACACACACACACACACACACACACACACATACCACTCATTTCTGTTGCAGAAAATATTAAAAAGAAATAATATTTCATGTCCCCACGCTGTTCCCTGGTTCTCTCATCCCCAGCAGGCTGGCCAGCCATGCACTGTCGAGCAATGGCAGACCTGCTTTTATCTCGTGGAGCTTTGACTCAGAGCTCCATGATCTCTCTATCCAGCTCACTAGGTACCCACTGGCGGGTCGCTACCACACCAACCCCATGCTTCAATACCCCCATGGCCTCTGTGGTGCACGTCAGGCAAACCCACACTTTGCTGCTGTACCTTTCTCTCTGGAACCCAAGGAAAACGCAACACAAACTTAGCTCAAGAACAATAGTAACTCAATCTCTGGGCACAACAACTAAAACCTAATCTTGTAAGCCTTATCAAAATCTGATTCCTCTGGTGGTGAATCCTTGTGGATCCACAATGATACCAGGAGACTCTAGTAGCTACATCTTACCTATATGCTGTCCCCGTTCCAAAAGGGCCCTCTCCCTCCTCCTCCTCCTCCTCTCTTCCCCTTTCCGACCCGGAAACCCCTCCTCCTTCCCCAGTGATTGACTCCTTTATTCATTAGGGGATTGGTTCACAAGAAGTCACATGAGGATGTAACTCACTCCTTGGCCGAAGCCCCTCCCAGGAGGGCATAATTAGCATCAAAATACAAATAGCTCCAGGGCTATATACAATTATATATAAGTAATGACAATTTGAGAAGGACATTAGAAATTTGACCCTTTCAGGTTGCTTCAGAATTCACTTCTAAGAGGAATATTTTAAGGTACAGAAAAAAATGAAAAATAAGAGTACACAAGGAAATGGACTGCCACACACTTTCACTAACAGATGACATGGTAAAAATGGTTAATAACAGCAATCAACAGAATCAATGCAATTCACATCAGCAAAATACTGATATTAAACAGTTACAAGGACACAGGCAAGTCACACATATCAACATCAACAATAAGAAAGAGAATTCCTGAGGACCTGACCATATATCATAATACAGAAGCACAGAGACAAAGGCAGCATGGCCCAGCATATGAAGAAACGTGTAGAAAATGAAACAGAACAAAGAACCCAGAAATAAACACACAGCAGAGAGGCACTGAAAGCCAAATATGTCAAAGGGAAACTCAAAAAGAGAGAGCCTTTGAACCTTCTGTGCTGGAACAATGATTGTCCGTGTGCAGAAGAGTGACATTAGATATGTATCTCTCACTCTCCACAGAAATTAACACAGACTAGATTAAGAAACTTTCTGGAAAGCTTGAAATGTTAAAAGTACTAGAGGAAAACTTGATTACTAGTGCTTAATAATTCATAAATAGGCAAACACTGTCTGAAAGAGACCCTAGGAGCACAGAAGTTAACCAGGAAAGAAAGACAGAGAGAAGTTGTGAAGTACAAGCTGCAAAGGTCTGAGAATAAGAAATACAAGAAGAATGAGCAGCAGCTAAGAGAGTGAAATAAATACCTAGCAGGTTTTCTCCACACAAGGGGTTAATATTTACAACACACAAAGAGCTGCTTAATGTAAACATATGCAGTCCAAACTATCTAAAACTGACATAATCCAAAAATGAGACAGAGTTCACAAAACAAAAAGCACCACAAAAGCCAAATCTTTCCATTCTTAGAAAACTGACATAATCCAAAAATGAGACAGAGTTCACAAAACAAAAAGCACTACAAAAGCCAAAACTTTCCATTCTTAGAAAAACTATTTATTTTATATGTATTAGGCCTGCAACTATGATGGATGTGCACCACATAAGTGTCCAGGAAAAACAGGGAAGAGAGGAGAGAAGCTGATCACCTGACCTTGATAATGTGGGAGCTGGGAAGTAAAGCACAGCCTCCTCAAGAGCAACAAGTTCTCTTAACTGCTGAGCCAACTCTGCAGCCAGACAAAAATGTATGTTTTAAAGTGATCATCATTCTTACTCATGTAATTACAAATTCAAAATAACTCGCCCTGGTCAGAATGGCTAAAATTAAGAAAACCAATGGGTGAGTCAGGCATGATAGGAATACTTTCAATACCACTTCATGAGAGGTGGAGACACAAGCAAGTGAATCTGTGACTCTGTCCTAGCCTGGTCTACGTAACGAGTTGTAGGCCAGCTAGAACTGCACAACGAGGCCTTGTCTCATATAACAAGGAAAAAGCAAATGGATTGCAACAAATACAGGTGAGGGAATGGAAAAGTAGTTTCCTTATTCATCCCTGGTGGAACGTTAACTGGGGCAAAAGAGAGAATTCGTTCTAGAGGTTTTAAAAACCAAAATCTTGAGGGAGTCTACCAGAAGGAGGAAGCAGGGCCAAAGTGAGACTAAGACTGCATGTTACCCCCTCATGGCTGGGGAGGTAGGCCTGTTGGGCCTGTCCCGAGCCTCCTCCCCCGGCAGTGATTGGCAGGCGGCCAACAAGGCCCCGGGACTTCACCGCCTGGACCTCAGCTGTTGCCTGGACCTCAGCTGTTCTCGATGCAAGTGGCTTCTTAGTTGCTGCTCCCCTTCGGCGGGCATCCAGGGATGGCAGAGCCTGAAGCGGCCTGTCTGTGGGCCCCGGGTAGCAAGCACTGTGGTGGCTCTGGCACAGGGAGGAGAGAGGTCCAGCTTCCTCTTTAGAACAGCCCCTGCTCCGTGGGGGACACTGATAGTCACGGGCTCGCCTCCCAGCACAAGGACTGAGAGCGCTGCACTTGGCCTGGGGCAGCCCATGAGCAGGGTACAGGGGCCCTGGAATGGCTGACTTGCCCATCTGCCCTCCTGCACTGGGCACTGTGTTGCCAAGCCAAGCTGGGCTGCGGTGGCTCTGGGCCAAGGCTCGGCCCTGGGGGGCAACCTGAACAGGACCCCAACAGTGCAGCGCTGGGGGTGTTCTCCCCCCTCCCACTGTCCCGAGGGTGAGAGGGTGGGGTCCCGGGCAGTGGTAGTGTTAGGCCCCATTTTGACCCTGGTTCGGGTCTTGAGGATAAAAAACAAAATCTTAAACTACAATGTTACCCAACACAGGAAATCTGAGTCCTTAATCACAGGTCCTAAATTTCCCGACAGGCAGCCAGCACAAAGAGTGTATCACTATTCATGAGACTGAAGGAATAGAAACAGCCAATATGCCCATGGAAAGATTCACAGGTTAGGAAAATGGAGTGCATTCTGTGGAATTCTATTTGCCACAAAGAAATGACAATCATGAACTTGGTATTCAAATCAATAATCGTGAAAAAAAATCATATTGAGTGAATAGCTAATGAGAAAGAAATATCTTTTGCTTGTTTGTTTTGTTTTTTTGGTTTTTTTGAGACAGGGTTTCTCTGTGTAGCCCTGGCTGTCCTGGAACTCATTCTGTAGACCAGGCTGCCTCGAACTCAGAAATCCACTGGCCTCTGCCTCCCAAGTGCTGGGATTAAAGGCGTGCGCCACCACTGCCTGGCAAGAAAGAAATATCTTTGATGGTTTTTTTTTTTTCATGTACAGACCTCATATTTTCATTTTTGTCAGCATGTTTGTAGTTATAGCTTTACAGAAAGAACCATGAGACAGTGTAGTGGTTTGGATATGCTTGGCCCAGGAGTGGCACTATTAGGAACTGTGGCCATGTTGAAGTAGGTGTGGCCTTGTTGGAGGAAGTGTGTCACTGTGGGGCTGAGCAATGAGACCCTCCTCCTAATCACATGGGAGCTAGTCTTCTCCTAATGACCTTCAGATGATGTAGAACTCTCCGCTTATCCTGCACCTTGCTGCCTGCATGCTGCCATGTTCCTGCCTTGATGATAATGGACTGAACCTCTGAACCTGTAAGCCAGCCCCAGTGAAATGTTGTCTTTATAGAGTTGCCGTGGTCACGGTGTCTATTGAGAGTTCTCAATGTAGTTGGAAATAGAGAAGATAATAGGTATTGGAGGACTGGTGGCAGTTCCATCATAGTTGCCCCTCAGGAACGGGGTTTGCAGGGGGTACGGGAGACCATGATGTGGCATTGAAGCGGAAGAGCACCACGAATGAACTCCGCACTGTGCTCTTCGAACGGCACCTGTAAGGCAAGAATGCAGAACTTAAAGACAGCGTCACAACTTCACAGCTCAGGAAAAGGACTGTGTTCATACTGATACAGGGCAGGGGACAATGGTGTGTTCTCAGGAAAAATACAGAAAACCACCTCCAATATGAACACAGTCACAATCCCAGATCGGTCTCTTCCTGGGAAAAGGTTTGAGGGGCCCTAAACAACGTTCCATCATTGCACATTGCTGTCAGCATTTCTAGGTGATAATTGGTCACATTTCATTTCATTCTACCAGGACAATACACAACATGTATTTAACATGTGTGTCATGCCTTATTGGAGAGCAGACACATCATGTGATGGGCCAGTCTGTTTGGTAAATATTATAGTTTTCTTCTCAACAAGGTAAGCTTGTCATTAGATCTACATACAGCCTTTCTCCTCATTGTCTAAGACGGCTTTCCACTGTTCACTGAGGAGAGTGTACCTGTCTAAATTAGGCCTCTTCTCACGGTGAACTTCTTTTCTAAGTTGCATGTACACCTTTGTGTGAGAACAGTGATCACTTGCATCCCACTTGGAAGCATAAAGAGATAGAATAGTACAACTCAGCACACAAATGCTTATATGGAATGTCAGTATGCTAAGCATTCTAGGTAATGTCAAGGCAGAATCTTCAAGGAGGAGGCATAGTAGATGCCACCTGATGGCTGCCAAAGGGAGAATCATGTTCAGGAAGGTTGAGGGATAAGCTGATTTGTTTCAGGGTGTGCCCTTGGAATTAATCTCTAATTATGTCAGAAACTTCAAACTCTTATCAGCTGTGGAAGCATCTTCCAGGACATGCATACAGTTGTGCCATGGAATTTTTCCTTATAGTTGTCAAGTTCACAATTAGTACTAAATATGACTAAGGTAAGATCTCTCTCAGGTGACAAACTTTACAGTTACACATCAAAATCAGATTGAGTGACAAGGGACATGGGTCAAGACTCCTGGTATGCATTATGCATAATATATGTTATATACTATATGATCATAGTTATATAATTCCTATGCATAATCTTATAGAGTTTACATAATTGTATAATAATTATAATAAATGAATATATAATATATTTGTATATGTAAATTATATATTATATAATACATAATTATAATTACATATAAATTATATATAGTTATGAGAATTAATATATAATACATACTTTATATATAAATATAACATAAAATATATTATATAGAGATTATATAGTATAATATATAATTTATTATATATTATAATGTACAATAATCTCTATTATATATTATATAAACTATATTACTATAATTATATATATTCTATAATGATATATAAATATAATATATAATTTTATAATATAACACATAGGTTATAATTTATATATGTAATTTACAGATAATGTAAACTTTATTATAAAATATATAATGTGTAATCTCTATATTATATATATTATATAATCTATGTATCATATATAATTTTTATACTATAAAATCTCTCTATGTAGATAATATATAATCTCCATATTATATGATGCGTATATAATATACAATATATAAAATATATAATCTATATTACATAATCCATACATAGTATATATTATATAGATGATGTATAATTTCTATATTATATATATACTATGTATGTAAAAAATATTATGTTCAAATATTCATATACACACACACACATATATCTGTGTCTTATATCTATGTCTGTCCATGTGTCATAAAATAAGGAGTCGTTCTGAATATCTGGATACTACTACTAAACAATGTTTTTATAACCATGGCACCATTATATATGTAGATATGCATATGTATCACATTGAACATATATGTAACATCTCAAATAGTTCTCTTGATTGGTAATGGACATTTGGATGGTTTCTTACCTAGCAAATGCTCAAGTATTTCAGAGAGAGAGAGGGATAAGAAATGAAACGTAAAACTAACTTCATTCCATTTGCTCATACCCAGTCATGGAATGTATCAACACTATATTCCTCTCTCATGATTTGGGATGCCTCCTCTACTTTTGTTGAAATCTACTCTTACTGAAACAGCAAACAGTGACAAATTTCTTCTTCTTCTTCCTCCTCCTCCTCCTCCTCCTCCTCCTCCTCCTCCTCCTCCTTCTTCTTCTTCTTCCCTCTTCCCTCTTCCCTCTCCCTCTCTCTCTCCCTCTCCCTCTCCCTCTCCCTCTCCCTCTCCCTCTTCTTCTCCTCCTTCTTCATCTTCAACAGGGTTTCTGGATAGCCTTGGCTATCTTGGAACTCACTCTGCACACCAGGTTGGCCTTGAACTCATAGAGATCCACCTGCCTCTGCCTCTTCCTCCCCAGCACTGGGAGTAAAGTCCTGCACCACCACTGCCCAGCAACAAGAATCTTAAACAGTCCGTTTTAAACAATAGTCTAGACAGTGTTCAGAGAACCTAGGTAAATCAAATACCAAATTCTTTCAGAATCAACCAGGGATATTTATCAGTTACATTAAGAATTTAAAAGATACTCAAGGAGTTAAGCCCGAAGAATGGCAATTAAATGAATAAGGATATTAATAAATCGTTGAAAAATTAGGACAATAAAAAGAAAACCATCTTGTAGCTCTGACATCTACAATATGAGGCAATAGATGAAAAATTCTCAACTGTGATGAAGAAAATATACATAATTTGACACTCCACTAATCCTTCTTAACATAAACCAAAGGACATGGGAATGGATAATTCATTGTTTTTAACCTAACAAGAGGGGAAGGACTTAATGAGCAGCAATAGAAATGGGATCTGTGCTCTCTGAAGGTGGATCCATAAGGTCATTGGAAGCCACAACAGCAACATGGGATTTAAGAACAGTGTAGACATCAAGGTGAAATGCTGCATAAATAAAAGTTCTCAGTGAATAGCACTACCTGCAGCCAAGTCTCCTCAGAAAAGAATACGGATGGTCTTCAGAGATCTTAGACGCACAACTGCAATCCACTGTACTAAATGTAATTTGCTCCTTAATGCCTTTCACTTATGAACAACATGGCTTCTATTCAAAGGGCCCTGAGCATGTGAACCAAACAGCAAACAGGATGAGTAACAACATCAAAATTCTTGGATAGTCATAGTTTAATATAACTATAACTTGGTTGTGCATGAATTATATACAGTAGATAAAGCTCAAGCTCCCTATGCTTGGTGTTCAGACTGTGGGTCTCTGGATGTCACAGGCAAGGGTCATGAAGTTATGTACCAGGTCTTCCCTAGGACAGTCTCTAAAAGGCTTCCTCCTCTCCCATATTTATCTTGATATTCTCGCATCTAAGTGCTGTGACAATTTGCTCCCATTTTCCAATTATCTTCTCCTACTCTTTAATACCAACACAAGCTTAGGAAATACAATCCTTATGAATATTTACAAATATTCTGAAGTCAGAATAGCATGGAATGATATATTTAGATTCCTGAAAGAAAATAATTGCCTACTTTTCTTACCTCTCTTCTCTTCCTCTCTTGCCCCCTTGCCCCCCTCTATTCTAATGGCCCACTTCAATCTGATACTTTTTCTCTCTGCTCTAGATCCTTCAAGATGTCTCTGGTTGACCTCTCCCTCAGAAGTACAATAAAAACCTTCTCCTTGACCATAAAAAAAAGAAAGAAAGAAAGAAAGAAAAAGAAAAATAAGAACAAAGAGAAAAAGAAAATAACTGTTAACCACAGTTTACATCCATATACCCACAAAAAAATGACTGCTAGAATTGACAGTAAAGAAAGTGAATATGAAGGTATTGGTGGCAAAGCCATTTAATCCCAGAACTCGAGGAAGAGGCTAGCAGATCTTTGAGTCCCAGGTCTGATCTATTGAGTGAGTTCCAGGACAGCTAGGACTACACAGAGAAACCCTGTCTCAAACAACAACAACAACAAAAGCCCCATTTAGGTAATAATAAAATAATATCTACATGGAATAATAATACATGGATTATCTATAAGAAGACAGGAAAGAATACTTTCCACATGAGGGATCAATGGACAGAAAATAGCTGGGAAGAAATCCATTATGTACAACACAGGAAAGCACCAGTCCTCATAGAGAATGAAGAACAGTATGACCAGTAATCCATCATCCACAGCACCAGTAAAAACTTCTGGAATAAAAACACACCAAGGGGTGGTGGCACACACCTTTAATCCCAGTACTTGGAAGGCAGAAGCAGATCTCTGAGTTCAAGGCCAACTTGGACTACAGAGCAAGTTTCAGGACAACCAGGAATACACAGAGAAAAACAAAACAAAAAACAAAAACAAAAACCACTAAGACATTAAAACTTAGTAAGAACAGAATTTCCTATACCAGTCTTCAAGAAGACTTCCCAATAAAATCCCTAGTAGAAGTCAGAATAGATGAAACATATCTTAGGACAATAAAGAGTATGTGAGTCAATCTTGGTTTCCATTCCAGCATGAACAATGACAACAACAAAAATGTATAGTACTACCATAGTACTGTAAAAAGAGAAAAGCTCAAATGATCCCCAATCTTATTTAATATAGGGTTTAAACCTAGCTAGAGAGACTGGAGTGAGGGTGAGTACTTAAGAGCATGGGTTGCTCTTCCAAAAACTGAGAATTTAGACCAACACACCCCCATGGCAGCTCATAAAACTGTCTGTAACTATAGTTCCAGGGGAATCCATTACCCTCTTCTGGTATTGGTGGGCACTGCACATATGTGTTGCACAAGCATACATGCAGCTCAAGTACTCTGATGGTTTGTATACACTTGGCTCAGGAAGTGGCACTGTTAGAGGTGTGGCCTTATTGAAGGAAGTGTGTAACTGTGGACATGGGCTTAAGACCTTCTTCCTAGTTGCCTGGAAGCAAGTCTTCCAGCTGCCTTCAGAACAAGAGGTGGGACTCTCAGATCCTCCAGTTCCTCCAGTTCCACTTCTTCCTGGACACTGCTATGCTCTTGCCTTGATGATAATGGACTGAACCTCAGAACCTCTAAACCTGTAAGCCAGACCCAATTAAATGTCATGCTTATAAGAGTTGCCTTGGTCATGGTTTCTGTTCACAGCAGTAAAACTCTAAGACAAATACCCATACGTACATAATAATACTTATTATAAAAGACCAACTTACAGAAATTTGAAAGACACAAAGAGACAAAGAGATACGGTAGGCAAAGAACTCACTTCATTTCAAAGATAGTATGATTGTTTATATAACCTATCTGAAAACACCACCAGAAACCTTTACACTTGACAAATGCCTCAGTAATATTGAAGAATATTGAAGTAATATTAAAGAATTATCATACACAAATCACAGTTTAGTACATACTAATGAGCAGACTGAGAAATAAATTAGGTAACATTCCATTCTCAGTAGATTGAAAGACCTCCAGAGCCTCTCCAAATACTACTTAATGCCCATATTTCTCCTCAGCCATGAGGGAATTACAAACTTGAACACAACTGATATTCTCACACTAGCCAGAATGGATAACATGAAGAAAACAAATTGGTGCCTGGGGAGATGGTGTAGTGGTTAAGTGGTTGAGGGCACTTACTGCTCTTTCAGAATATCTGGGTTTGAATCCCAATATCCTGAGTCACAGCCATCTGCAACTTCCCTGACAGGGAATCTAATGCCTTCTTGTGACCTCCACGGGAACAAAGAACACATGTTGCACAGATATGCATGCTGCCAAAACACCCATACACATAAAATATAATAAAAATAACAAAAATATGAGAGCAAATGGATACAGGTGTGACAGGGAACACTTTAATCTCACTACCCTGCAAGCAGAGGCATATGTAACTCTGTAATTTGCTGCTAGCCTTGTCTACACAGTGCGTTTCAGGCCAGCAAACAGTTATAAAATACCTCCCTCATCATATAGTAAACAACAAAATAATCAAATGTTCACAAATGCAAATGGAAAATGGCAATATAGGTCCTGATTGTAATTTCTGATACGAATCCAAGCTATTACAATCAGTAGAAATCCCTTTGGATGTTCCAGAAACCACAAAATACCATCCAAATCTGAAGGATCCATCAATGTGAGACAGAAAATGTCTAGACTCTAGTAGAAGGAATATGATCGTGTCAATACAACCAAAAAAGCCCATGGAAAATTTCATATTTGCTCATTATCAAAGACTTCAAAAATCCAACAATAAGAGGAACATATCTCAGCATTATAAACACTAGAAGCCACAAACCTAAACCCAACATTTTACTATGAAGGGATTCAAGTAGCAGAATAAATTCCATCTTGTTTTTCAGACTTCATTTTAAGTTAACTTGTCCTCAGAGTATCATGGCCCCACCCTTGAGTCCTGAGAAAGAACACGAAATGTTCCTGGCAGTTGTAAAATAGACACAGCAGCAGCAGCTAGCTGATATTAACAGAATGGGCTAAGAACACATACGTTGTTCCCAGGTCAAGATGTTCCTTTTAGATGTACGGTCCCTCGTGGTTTGACCAGATACTGTGAACCACCTAGCTTAAAGGCCAGCATTCCTTATACCCTTTTACCCACTCATGTCACGCCAGGGCTTGGAAATCCCTGCGTGTGGTGTTTCCCTTTATAAACCCCTCTCCCCTAGACCTTGGGGCCTGTCTCCATCAGATGTGTTGATATTTCAGATACCACGATGGTAGCATTCATAGCAACAAAGGGTGTAAAGCTTGTGAGGAAGAAGTGGCATCAATGACTTAACCAAATGTGTATCTCGAATGCCAGGCACAGTGTGTCTAAATATGTAGCACAGGGCCCTGAAAGTTATCAGGTCAGATCTGCAACAGGGTGGTCAGCACCCTATTATCTCTGGCTGTGTCTCATCTGTAACCAATAGTCTCTCCTTGACCCTCAGGACTGCAAATGATTACTGGTATAGTTAGCTCTTTAGGGACATTTTTCAGCATATAAAATAATTCAACAAAATCTATTTTAAAAACGTCAGCTAGCCAGTCAGAATCTATGTCACTCTGGATTGCTGGAGTGTGGAGGGGGTTTAGAGGCAGGAGAATAGGAGGCTGTAAAACACTTTGTTTAACTGAACTTGGGGCTTAGACTTCAGATGTATATCAGCTGTTCCTGTTTAGCAAATAATAAACAGGTTTATTATTTGCACAATAAACCTGTTTTTTTGGATCACAGTTTGCTGGCTACTTCCCCTGATTTTCTAAAACAGTGCCGTAGTGCAAAGACAGCTTTCTATGTAAGAAAATGCTTTCTGTCTGAAATACTGGCCAGTCTCAAAGAAGGAAATATACACGATGCATTGAAAACCTGGCCAAAAACCTATAATTGGAAGAAAGACAGGCCATATGAGAAATTCCATTCATGATATTTTGCTACATGTAATGTACTCTCACTGCCTTTATCTGATTCTGTCCACAACATAACCTGACACTGCTTTCTGCCTGGGTCGGAGAACTTTCGTATGCCATGGGCGACAACAGTTATTTCAGGGGCCCGTAACACACAGAGAACAAGTGACTGCTGCTGTACAGTCATGAAGAGAAAATCCATAGGATCTGGTTGGAATCCCAGGAACATGACAGAATAGGAGGGAATAGGGTGATTAGCTATGACACACACTATACATTAAATATTATCCATAAATAGGAGAAAATTAAATGTACAGGAAAGCACAAAGAAGCTGTGTATTCAGCCCAGGTACATAGGGTAGTTATATAGTTACACAGTGTGATGGTTTGTATATGCTCAGCCCAGGGAGTGGCACTATTAGGTGTGGCCCTTCTAATAGTAGAAGATAGAAGTAGAAGTTGGAGTAGGTGTGGCCTTGTTGGAGTAGGTGTGTCACTGTGGCTATGGGCTTTAAAACCCTCATCCTAGCTGCCTGGAAGTCAGTATTCTGCTAGCAGCCTTCAGATGAAGATGTAGATCTCTCAGCTCCCCCTGCATCATGCCTGCCTGGATGCTGCCACATTCTCGCCTTGATGATAATGGACTGAACCTCTGAACCTGTAAGCAGCCATGTTGTCCTTATAAGAGTTGCCTTGGTCATAGTGTCTGTTCACAGCAGCAAAACCCAGACTAAGACATATAGTGAGTTATCCCAGTTGTGATTCTAGATGCCACTTCAGAGCCACATGGCCACTAGAACATAAGCATATTAGAAGAGTGGGTATACAGCCCTATGCAATAGAGCAGCAGATTGAGAAAGAGAAAACAATGAGCCTGTGAATGTCACCAAAATAACCCAGGCATGCTGTGTAATAAGCAACCTTGTTCAACAATGCTTTTGGAAAAGAATTTGTGCAGAGAGAAAATATGAAGTGGGTCCAATTCAGTCTCACTATACAATGAATCAGACCTTCACATGTGCTGCAATAGTGAAACTGAGAAAAAGGATGCATGTACAGAAATCCCAACAATTCAAATCGTGAAGAAGCAGCCTATTGAGCAGACAAATTTATTAGCTTGTTATTAATCGTATGATATGCCAATGCCCAGAACATATCATGAAATAAAGAAATCTCATAGCAAATAAATAATAATTAGTCCAATGATGGAGCAAATGATTTGAATAGGTCATGCTATAAAGCAATTACATTTACAAATAAGTACACATTAAAAATATTCTCTTCCTTTAGTCATGAAAAAAATGTTCACTTAATGTGCACCAAGATCCCCTCTCTGCCTACTCAATGACTACATTCAAGCTTTCAATGAAATGAATCCTGCAATCCAGTCAATGCAACAGAAAGTACTCAGAGACACAGTGTTGGGGGAGTCCAATCTACTACAGTCATCATGCAAGTCAGTGTGCAGCTTCTTCGACAATCACATAAGCAATAATTCATGTGAGATTCAACTATACTATACATGTGGATCTGTAGGAAATAACTAATTATAGAACATTCTTGCCGAAGAGGAATTAGTCACAGACCAAAATGCATATGAACAGGAACACTAGATACAAAACAGAAGAATACATAGATGACATGTGAACACTGACACACCACTAGCATTTTCTCTCTGAAACATGGGAACACAATTGCCAAGGAAGTTTCTCTTATGTAAAGATTTAAAGGAATTCATTTCAACAAGAATGAGATATTTCAGCAAACTAGGTAAAGGTAATGGTATCACTGTATGAAATTAAGAAAGCTCAGACTTCAAACTTCTTCAGAAGATGAGACCAAGATTTCAAACCCCATTAAAATTGTAGCAGTGACCATCACTGAATATCAAAGTGAAGACAATGGAGAGACAACAGAGATACTGTTTACAGCTCTGCAGAGACACTAAGCAATGCTTACCAAAGTCCTGATGGTGTTAATCCCAGCACTTGGGAGGCAGAGACAGGTGGATTTCTGAGTTCGAGGGCAGCCTGGTCTATGGAGTGAGTTCCAGGACAGCCAGGGCTACACAGAGAAACCCTGTCTCGAAAGACAAAACAAACAAACAAAAAAGTCCTGATGGCATCATTTTAGGGAATGGGAAATTTCACTATAAAAGAAACAGAATCTAAAAGACTTTTAAAAATGTCAAAGTAACGAGATCAAGAAACAAACCTAATGCACAATTTTCTCTAATTTTACAAGATGCTAAAGTTACAGTAAGAAAAATCATTTAATATTGAAGCGAAGAGGCAAAAGAAAGAATCAAATGGGGCCTTCACCATGCAGTCACATAAATTATGTTTTTTCCAAGTACTAATTCTTACATATAAAGTCAATGACATGTAAAATGAGATAATAATCTTGATAATTTTTATAGTAGAACATTTCAGAATCATTTCTAGAGAAATAGATGGTGGCAAAACCAACCTTGTGTCTCACTTGCATTTTTAAAACTTTTTTCCTCAGAGTTTGTATTTTAGCTTATGGGTATCAGTATTGTGTATGTATGTATATGTTCTGTGTCTGTGCCTGGTGCCCACTGAGGTCAGAAAAAGGCATCCTGTCTCCTGAACTGAAGTTATGCACAGCTATCAGCCATCATGTGAGTGCTGGGAACTGAACCCATGTACTCTTCAGAGCAGCAAGGGCTATTAACTGCTGACTCATTAAACACTGCTCCCTCCCTAATTCCATGTTCAACATCACTTGAACCTCTCACCACAGCTAACTCAGTCCCTCCAAGATGCATGGTACATTTGCTTCTCTCTCCTTCCTCTCCTGTTTCCAGGGCTCTTTGTTCTGTTTCACAGATGAGCAGGTCTGGGTGATCAGTGAACCCTGCGCATAGAAAGAGATTCTTCAGAAAGCACCTGGATTTCTAACATAGTATTGTGCTCAGTAGAGAAAGAGAAAACATAGTAAGAGCATTATACAAATGATTCCTCAAATGACAGGTGGTGTCAGAATATGATACTACTGAGGGGCCATTTTCAGTTAGCCTAACTTGAGTCCCACCACTTCTAATCACAGCTCAATCAAAAAACTAGGGCATGGAATGGAATGACTGGGAGGACAGCATTATACTCCACTGTGTTCTAGAATTTATCATGGAACAAAAATGAAAGACTAACACCCCCACAAGGACAAAGGTGAAGAACATAGTATCATTCGGTTGCAGAGTAGTTTTCCCATGAACCCTGACAAGGAGCAAGGAAGACTGCAAGAAAACTATTCTCACCCACAGAATTCAGACTGCTGCACTTGTGCAATATCCAATCTCTGTACAAAGGCAGTTGAGCAGGGTCCAGGCATTGCCCCCCCTCCCGAGAACAGTGCAGAGTCACAGCCCTGACCACCAATAAATCTTGAAATTAAAAATCAAAAGGGGTGTTTGAGGCATCTCTATCCCTGCACTGCTTCACTCTGAGCACTCGGAAGACAGAAGCAGGCAGATCCTTGTGGGACCAGCTTGGTGTACAAGGTGAGATCTTAGACAGACTGGGCAACAGAGTGATATGCTTATTCAATTCAAACAAAACCAAGTCTAAACCACACCAAGCCAATTGGCCATGCATCCATGGGAAGAGTGCTTTTGTTGGACCAAAGAGACAAAAGACAAAGACAACATTTCTCACGTACTTGA
>JADRCH010000325.1:1239193-1318031 GCA_019843965.1 Rhynchomys soricoides | reverse complement strand
GTGCTTGTGAGGAGTAGGCTGTGCCTCACAGAGGTGTGCTTGTGAGGTGTATGCTGTGCCTCACAGAGGTGTGCTTGTGAGGAGTATACTGTGCCTTTCCAGACTCTAGTGTGTAGCATTATGGAGTTAACACGGACAGACACATTTCTGAATGTTATTAACACGGACAGACACATTTCTGAATGTTATTAACACAGACAGACAGACACATTTCTGAATGTTATTAACACGGACAGACAGACACATTTCTGAATGTTATTAACACGGACAGACAGACACATTTCTGAATGTTATTTTTAATCACAGAGCTCATATGTCTCAGATGGAAAACTAATGGAAGTAAACTTCTTTTTTTTGTAAATGTTAATCTTTATTACAATCAAATCTTTCCTAGTCCTGTAAGAGACTCATACCTAAGCTCCCTGGGGATGCCTAGTGCCTAGATGCAAAGGGCAAAGCAGAGAGGAGTTAGAAAGTATGGGTGAATTTAAGTCCAGGGGCTTTGTCACTATCACCATAATAGCAAAGAGAATAGTGTTCGCAAGAACAGAGGAGATGTTGGAGAGCCTGATCATGGCTCTGGCAGGCCTTGCCCTTTCTCCCCCATTCCCTCTGCCCTGCTTAACACCATTAGACTACACTTCTAAAGGTAGCTGCCAAGGTCTGTTCTTTTTGTACATTTCCTCCTGAGGCTGACTACCAAGATCCAGCTATCAAAGTATTAAAGTGCAGAGATCAAAAGCCCCTCTTGGATCACCTAGTTCACATGCCCAATCAAAATATATCTCTTCATCCTAGCCCATTCTTAAAAGTTACACCTGCAAAGTTATTTGCGGATGTTTTTCTGCAAAAGTCAGAAAGCAACCATTTTAACTTTTCTTCTCTGCTTAATAAACGATCTATCATGAAGACACGTGTTTGGTGAGAGTTTTTGCCTAATCTGGGGTTTGAGGGAAATCCCCACTGTGTGGCCTTTGGTAACAAGTGCTCTACCCAATTACTCTGTGAATATCCAGGCAACCACTGGTTGAAAAAAAAAAAAAAATCAGGCCAAGTCCCGGTTCATATGATCGGATATATACTGACCCGTTTAAGATCCACAGCAACATTTTGAGATATGGAGTCCTTATTAGCAGCAAAGGAGCCAGATCATGCCCTGCTCCTCTCCCGCCCGTTTCCCAGCCCTGCAGCTCCTCTGACCTGGAAGGTTGCAGGGACTCCGGGCTGCAGTTCCCGCTGCTGTGCTGCTGACTGCTGAATCTCCAGGCCTGCAGCCAGGAAACTGCATGAGGAGCGTTTTCAGAGTTCCTGAGAGAACCAAGCTCGAGTCTTCCACAGCTGTTTGGGGGTCCTACGAATCCCAGAGCTCCCTCTGGAATGGCGGGTTCTCCTCTTTCTCTCCTTAGGGTCCCTCAGTGCGTCCTCTGGCCCCACCTCCTTAGCAAAGTTTCTGTTCCAGACGTTCAAGGCTTCCCTTATCCCCTTCAGCTGTCCTTTAGAGTTTGCCCACCCCCTGTTATTTGTTCCCTTATTACTTTGTCTACCGCTCACTTTTCTGACTCTCCTGTGAAACTCAGTTTCTCCGCCTTCCACTGGATTAGAAATGGCTTGTGGGCACACAAGTCATTCTTGCGCTGCTGTTTGAGCAAAGATGTCTGTTCAGGGGAGGGGGGAATGTTCAGCTGACTGTTCAGCAAGCTTAACACAGCCAATAAAAATATGTACCCCTCTGACTTGTGATGCAGAGGACAAGAAAGCAACAGAGGATATGATAAGCTGTTTAACCACACTGAATTCAGGCTCAGCTTTGGATTAGAGTTAATTGATTGGTGTGCAGTGAGTGGGGAGTCCTCATTGTGAGCAAGGCCTGTCTGACTCTGAGCCCTCTCTGTGAATTCAGATCCAGGTTCGCTCTTTATAAGATACTGCTAAATACCCCACAAATCAAGTCTGAGAAGTGTCTTTGTGAGGAAGAATGGGGCAAAGATACATATTGTTATTGAATCAGGAACTACATAAAGATCCTGTATCCTGTCGTATAAGTTCTTTGAATGTGCCCTGGTTTTGCTATCTACCAGACTTAATAAAACTAATATTCTGAAGCCACTGAGTGCTGCTTGCATTAGCCTTTCTTTGACCTGTGCTGGCATTGTCCTACTGACAAGCATAGTCAACTCACAGACTGAAATGTTAAAGTCAGTAACTTACTGAGATGATCAGAGAGTAGTTTTTGTTGTATGTGTTTCACGGGAGAACCTTCCTGCAGAGTGGTTGTGCCATACAAACAGTAGCAAAGCCAAAGAGGCGTGGGGGTGGGAGAGGATTAGAATTTGACCACTACAACTTAAGATGAACGCATCTCCCACGCTTTCGATCCTTTTTCTGTTGTTTTTGTTTTGCATTTAGAAGAGACAGGTTTTCTCTGTATAGCCCTGGCTGTCCTGGAACTAGCTCTGCAGACCAGGCTGTCCTCAAACTTATAGAAATCTGCCTACCTCTGCTTCCTGAGTGCAAGGAGTAAAAGCCTGCACCATCACTGTCTGGCAAGAATGTTTATCTTAAAAACTTCTATGTCAGGTGTCACAAAGCACCTTCGAAGCAGAAGGCAAAGGATATCTGTAAATTCACTGCCAGCTTAGTCTACATAGGAAGTTCTAGAACATCAGAAATATATGGCGAGACTCTGTCTCAAAATTTAAAAATAAATAATAAAAACTCCAAACAAAAGTTGTCTTTCAAAACGTTTCCTATAGGGTAATTTCTATATCAAATTTCAATGCTAAGCACTACTGAATTACATGAAACTGTTGCTAAAAATCCTGGAGATGGATTCAAGAGTTGGCTCAGTGGCTCTATTGCAAGATGAGCTTGAGTCCCACCACCCAAATTTGGATTCTAACCATCTGTAGCTCCTGTTTTAGGGATCCAAAGCTTTCTTCTGACCTTTGCAGGTATGAGGCAAACACATGGTATACATAGCCAAATGCAGGCAAAACACATCTACACATAAGAGATCAATCTAAAACTCATTGTCACCTACAAGAGCATTGTATTGGCTTCTCATAACTATATGGAGTTTCTGAGTACAAGGCCAGTCTGGGCTATATAATACATTTCAGAATAGCCAGGGATAGACCCTGTCTCAAAAAAAAAATAATGCTGGCATGAATTTATCATATTTAAAGTTGCATGCACAGGAGATTCATGCTCAGTATCATGACATTTAAGAAAAATGGTCACAGCTATGCCAGAACTTTTAAGAGGAAAAATCAGGATACTTTCATCTGGTACATCACTTCTTGACCCTTGCCTGTGGCTACATTCAGAAAATATGCTACCCTTATTGTCACCATTGAGTAGCAACATAAAAACTTCCCACCCAACTGAAAAATGCTATATTCCAATCTACTTAAATCTCTAAGAGATCTGGCATTAGGCAGTCCTTGCAAAGGAAGAACTACAGACTAATAGGGACATTTGTGTATCCGTGGCTCCTTCACTGCTTTAGACTTACTTTCCCACTAAATTGTCTCCTACAGGTATTATAGCACAATAAGATAAATCTGTAGGATGTATCTATTCACACCACAAGGGCCATACTTACTCTTCTTGCTCAATTAGTAAATCAGTGGCGGACCAAATGTCAACAATTATTTGTGTTTGATCCTTGCGCTATCATATTGTTCTTAACTAGCAATCTGTTTTTAAGAGTGTTACAGAACTCTCTGGATTAACAATTTTATTTGCAGATTACTGGGGAAGGATAAGAAATCACCATCCAGCTGGCAAACTATAGGATTTTTTTCTTATGAACTGAATTTGTGATTACAAAAATTGTCCAACTTTCTCCCATTCCACAGGCAGAAACTTATTTTATTGATGGCTCATCTAATGGTGCAGGGGGAGAATTCATGGTCCAGATATTCATCAATATATTAATACCTCTTTTTCTCACTCCAACAAGTGGAACTGGATGCTTTGATTCATCTATTACAATGAGTTCACAAACACTTAAATATTGGTTCAGATTCTGCTTATGTTGTAGGATTATTTCCAGCAATAGAAATCGCCTTGACCAGGCCATGGGAAGAAGGGCCTGTTGTAGCTATTATGATACAAGTCCTTGATAGATTTCTAATAAGGAAAAAATGTTTTATTGAATAGTTTACTGTTACCATCATAAGAATAATTATCACAACAGTCTGTGCAAACACAGTAACATGATTCTCATAATTTATTAGTAAGACAAGCATTGATGAACAAATAGAATCAGAGGTAGAAGAGTTACAACAGATAGTTAAACCTTTGGGAGATCAGATCATAATATTTTTTAAAAAGTCTATGAAATGTGATTAGAATTCCACTTACTTTTGTATTACTCCCACAGAATCCAATTAACAAAATTATATGTGGGAACACATCAAATACCATGTACAAGAATTCCAAGGGAATTTAAGTTTTGATGTTTTTAACATTTTCAGATAGCTTACTATTTCTTACAAGGATCCGGCTGATGGAATAGCTAAATCTTTAGAAGGAAAGGCTCCCATTCTTGGTGGCAGACCATAACAAATAATGCTTTCACTGGCCTAATGTTATTGTGTTGATAATTTGCTTATAGAATACTCATGCATCAAATGACAATTAGATTTATCTACAATATCTTGAATGAAAACCACTCTAGAAATACTGAGTTCAAAAGATAAAAAAGGGAAGATGTAACATGGTCCATAAATGAGTGCTTATGGGAAAACTCTAAGACACTGTTTCTCCATAACATGGTGGTGTTCCTGCAATGTAATTTCATACCTCTCCCAGGTGTAGTCAACAGAAGTGTGTTTGCTTCCAACCAATATTTATTACAAATAAAGAGTAACGTCTGAAAGTGGAGGGTTTCCAAGACAGGATTCTGTGCAAGTAGGAAGAATTGCCGTGTGTGTGTGTGTGTGTGTGTGTGTGTGTGTGTGTGTGTGTTATCTTTGAGACAGGGTCACTCTGTGTAGTCTTGGCTATCCTAGAACTTACCCTGTAGACCAGGTTAGCTTCAAACTCATAGAAATCCGCCCGCCCCTACCTTCCCCAACACAAGCGCTTGGATTAAGGGCCTGTGCAACTATTACCTGGCTAAGAGTTATTTTTAAATGATAAGGAATGAAGAAAACTACTGAAAGGGCATCAAAGGGGATCTGTGTGCAAAGACGCTCTGACCCAGAGTGCCTGAAACTGGCATTAAGTCTGTGCAGACAAATGATGTCCCTTGATGGTCAGTCCCTACTACGTTTTGTGACTCCTGACTCGGGTTCATCAGCTATGAAGGAGCAGCAATTGATACCAATTACTATATAACCATTTCCTAATGTAGTACCCTGGCTTGTCTAATGCCTACAAACTTGTGTTCTAGTATTTGTAAATGAAACTTCTATTATTATTATTCTCTGTGGTTTTACTAAATATTTCAACTTTCTTGAATACTGAAAAATAATTTTCCCGCATGTTCTTGGGAATTTTCTAGTTGCACATACGTAAGTATACAAGAGCGTACATGTTGTCATTGCCACAGATTATCACCGTAAATTTCTGACCATCTTGCTATTGACAGGTTTTCACTCCAGAATGAATAT
Organism: Rhynchomys soricoides; assembly: GCA_019843965.1. NCBI lineage: Eukaryota > Metazoa > Chordata > Mammalia > Rodentia > Muridae > Rhynchomys > Rhynchomys soricoides. Next base: position 1,312,410 of record JADRCH010000325.1, on the reverse strand, counting down.
TCTGGAGATGAAAAAAGAAAAAGGGGGTGTCTATATCAAAGCAGTTTCTTGGATTTTCCTTCAGGAAGAATTTCCAGATGTTTATTAGGGAAAGGCTTTGAAAAATTCAATGTTATTCCTTTGGGGTCTCTAGAGAGGAATTTCTAGTGTGCAGTGAGGCATGAATATAGCACAGTGGCAAACATATATATGATTTCTCCCTAATATGAATTTTCTGCTGTATGCCATTTCAGGGAATAACTAAAGGCTTGGTGACATTCTTTAGATTAACACATATTGTATTCATTATAAACTTTTTGAACAAATGTTTTAATGAAAGGCATCCAATAGTGTAACATTTCAGAAGTTTTCCTCACTATAAACCCTTGATGTTTTCTAAGATTTAACATTCCATAAAGGTCTTCCCAGGTTTCTCATGTTCATGTTTCTCTGAGGTGGAGCCTGCAGTGGTCGCTAAGGACAGCACTCTGGAAAACACATACACCACATTACTTACTATGGAATGTTTTCTCCCCACTATGAATTTTGTGATGTCTTCTAAGGTTTGCCAATGTGGTAAAGGATTTGTCACATTCACTACATTTGAATGGTTTCTCTCCTGTATGAGTTCTGTAATGGATGTTAAGATGTGATAAGTGATAGAAGGCCTTGCCACATTCTTTACAAGCATGAGGTTTCTCTCCTGTATGAATTTTCTGATGTGTTCTGAGAGATGAACATTTTGTAAATGATTTCTCACATTCATCACATTTGTAAGGCTTCTCTCCAGTATGGATTCTGTAATGAACTTTCAGATGTGATAGTTGATAGAAGGCCTTATCACATATTCTACAAGCATGAGGTTTCTCTCCCACATGGACTTTCTGATGTATTCTGAGAGATGACTGTTTGGCAAAGGATTTGTCACATTCCTCACATTTGTAAAGCTTTGCAGCATGAATGCTCTTATGTCTCCTACAAGTTGAGCAGTGTGTAAAGGATTTGTCACATTCACTGCATTTGTAAGGTTTCTCTCCAGTATGGATTCTTTCATGGCCTTTAAGACAGGACAACTGGGAAAAGCCCTTACCACATTCTTTACATTGGTAAGGCTTCTCTCCAGTATGGGTTCTGTAATGAACTTTAAGATATGACAACTTATAAAAGCACTTACTACATTCTTCACATTTGTAGGGTTTCTCTCCAGCATGAATTTTCTGATGGATCCTAAGGGTTGAACACTGGGTAAAGGATTTCTCACATTCCTTACATTTGTATGGTTTCTCTCCAGTATGAGTTCTGGCATGTTTTCTAAGTTGGGACAGCATATAAAAGGACTTACCACATTCCTTACATTTGAAAGGTTTCTCTCCGGTGTGAATTTTCTCATGTGCTCTAAGAGATGAGCACCGGGTAAAGGACTTGTCACATTCCTGACATTTATACAGTTTTCCAGCATGTAAGTTCTGATGTTCTCTAAGAGATGAGGAGTAGGTAAAAGATTTCTCACATTCCTTACATTTGTATGGTTTCTCTCCAGTGTGAGTTCTGGCATGTTTTCTAAGTTGGGACAACATATAAAAGGACTTACCACATTCCTTACATTTGAAAGGTTTCTCTCCAGTATGAATTTTCTCATGTGCTCTAAGAGATGAGCACCGGGTAAAAGATTTGTCACATTCCCAACATTTGTACAGTTTTCCTTTATGGACGTTCTGATGCTCTCTAAGAGAGGAGCAGTAGATAAAAGATCTGTCACATTCCTTACAATTGAAAGGCTTTTCTCCAGGATGGATTCTATAATGTGTTTTAACATCTGACAAACACCTAAAGGCCTTGTCATATTCTGTGCATATCCATGGTTTCTCTCCAGTATAAGTTTTCTGATGTGTACTGAGGCTTGAGCAGGTTCTGAATCCTGTTCTACATTTACTACACTTCTGTGGTTTTTCTCTACTATGGATTCTTAGCTGTACAAGTTTTGGGGTAGAGCAAAAAGTTTTATCACATCCTATATATTCTTTCTCTCCTATGTAGATTCCATGACTCTGACTTACGCTTGAAAATAAACTTAAAGATTTGTCACAGTCTTTATATTTGCAAGGTTCTTCTCCAGCATGCATACTTATGTGTCTACTGATGTTTGTTGACTCAATACAGGCATCTCTGTGGTTACCAAATCTGTATTTGTTGAAGATGTCTGGAGTATTATTTATTTTGCAAAGTAACCATCTGGATGATCCATGAGGCATTTTGCCAAGGTCATTACATTCACTGGACTTCCATTGCATATCCACATGTTCATAGATACTCTTGGAGTCTTGATCCAAGACCTGCTCAGATTCACTGCACATTTGATGGTTCTCTGGAAATTGAGCACAATTTGAGAAAAGAAGACTGAGGAATGATTAAACAGATTCAATATCTGCACTCTCTAAGGCAAGTAAATACAATTCTTTAGAGCTCCTGCAGAGGCTTTTTCTATCATCATCATCACTGTGCGGAAGCTACTGTATGAATGCTCAGAAGAACCACTATTCTGATTTCTGATAACAGTCCTTGCATTCTTATCTCAACTGCAAACCTTACAAAAAGTAGAACAAATAGTTGAAGAAACAAGAGTGAACTTAGGAACAGAGCTCTCTGACGGATTACCTTTGAAATATGTTACTCTAATTGTTTTCCCCAGAAATATTGTAGAAATGTTTAACACTAAATTCAAAATATCTCCACTTAATAAATATACTGCTATACAATCCCTGCTCAGAATAATTAAATTTCTTTTGACTTTAAAAACTTTTATATAAACTTGAGCTAGGTGTGGTTCAGCATGATGCTAAGTCCAGCATTTATCAGACAGATCTCTGTGAATTCCAGGCCAGCCTGGACTACATAGTGAATCCAAGGATAGCCAGAACTTTATAGAAAGATCCTGTCTCAAAAGCATACAAATAAACACAAAAACAAACTGATAGACATTTTTTTCTTAATGATCCATCAAAATTCATCAAAAATAATAGATGAAAAGAAAATATTTTTTACTAAGTATCCAAGGCTATAGCTAAAACAGGGCAGGGATGTCATGGGTAGTTGTTATGTAGTCTTTATTTCAAACCTTATACTGTCTGATATTCACAACTCAGCCTTGTGTTCCCTGTCTTTCCTCATATAGAAATTCTCAAGTTTGCTCCTTTCGTTGATTTCTGAGATCATATTCTAGAAGGATCTTTGTGTATTCTCACATGAAGATAGTCAATAGATCTAATATGAAGATATAGCTTCAAGAAAGGAAATTATAGAATTATGGTACTTCATGGATTCATGTTAGATTTATAATGTACAGCATTATCCAAACCTGAGGATATTAGTGAGGTGGTGGTATAGAGAACTTCATATCCTCATGCTGGCACATAGTTCATAACAAAAACATTCACTGATGATGTTGTTCAGTGCACTCCCTAAAACAGTTAGGAGCTTGCCACTGGACAGCAGAATAGGATACTGCATTTGTAAGAAAGAAACAAGAATGACTATTTCTTCGATATCCAGATAACTCTTTCTCTTTCCAATTAGAATACTAAAATTAGTTGTTGAAAAGCAACAAATCCTGTGTGAGCTGGATGAGGAAAGAGAACTGGAACAGAGCAAGTGTTCAAGTCAACAACAGAAACAGGACTCAGAAAACGGAACATGGGACGAAGAGATAGTCACCAGAGAAAATAACCTCTTTGTCATTGTCTCAATCCTATATAGGACTAATTTTTTAAGTAAGTGAGCTTCCAATTCTTTGTTGTTGTTTTTTCTTTCTCTCTCTTTTTTTTTTTGAAACAAGGTGTCTCTGTGTAGCCTTGGCTGTCCTGGAACTTGCTCTATAGACCAGGCTGGCCTTGAACTTACAGAGATCTGACTCCCTCTGTCAGAAAAGTGTGAACCACCACTGCAAAATTCTAGTTCTTCTTGATCAGAATATCAGTGCCAAAGACACTAGAGACCAGAAAGTATGTAGGATTCGGACGTACTTTTATATGAGGTCACTTTAAAACCTGTTGAAATAGGTTCAGGGGCTGGCTGTGGCAAGCCCTGTGATATGCAAATATAGAATAATTACAGAGCATCATGACTGAAATTTATAGTAGAATGAAGACAATAAACTGAATACAAAGAGTAAAGAAGTTGCTAAGATAGAGAGAGCTTTGTAAAAACTGTTAGTATGTTCTTTATTTTCAATAATTTTCTTTAAATATTCCCAAAGTAGAAGCAAAAATGCTTCAAGAATGAGTCAGGCCATGTGGTGGCAGTGTAGTCCCTTAGTCCCAGCAGTTGGTAGAGGCAGGCAATCTCTGTGAATTCAAGGATTGCCTGGTCTACAAAGTGATTACAGGACAGCCAAGGCTACACCAAGAAAACCTGTCTCAAAAAGCAAACAAACAAATAAAAATTGGCGGCAGAAATGGCTCAAGAGCACTGGATACTATTCCAGAGGACCAAGGCTGAATATGCAACATTCACATGACAGCTCACAGCCATCTGTAACTCCAGTTCCAGAGCAGTCAAAGGTACCAGGTACACTAGTGGTGTACAGACATACATTTAGGCAAAGCCTCTATACATAGAAAATGGAAATAAAAGAAAAAGAATTGAAACAAAGAAAAACAAGAAAGATAAATATATGTGTGTATGTGTGTGTGTGTGCACGCGTGCACTCGCGCGTGACACACACACACACCATGAATCCACTTCAAATCTAAGGATATAAAATACTGAATGAAGAAATTTTACATATATCTGTGATGGTTTGAATGACAATGCCCAGCATAGGCTTATATATTTGCATGATGAGTCCTCAATTGATAACTGAGGAAGGATTAGAAGGTGTGTCCTTGATAGAAAAGTGTCACTGGGAGTGTACTTTGAGGTTGCAAAAGCCAATACTAGGCCCAGTGTCATGCTGCCTGATGTCTGTGCATGAGAGTACAAGGTTCTCTGCTATCCAGCACCATGCCTTCCTTCCTGCTTGCCACCATGCTCTCCACCATAAAGGACTAAACCTTGGAAACGATTTGAAAACCTCCAATTAAATACTTTCTTTTATAAAGAAGTTTCCTTGGTCATGGTGTCTCTTCAGAGCAATAGTGGCCTGTCTCAGAAAAACAAACAAGCAAACAAACAAACCAAAAACAAAAGACAAAAACAAATAAACAAGAGCAGAAAAACAAAGCAAAACAACACACACACACACACACACACACACACACATATAAATGATGAATTTTTAAATAATATTTTTCAGCCCAAATGGGAAGACAGGTATAACAGAAAAGAGAAAACAGAACTCTAAGACATGTGGAATCTGACACACTGATAAGAGCATGATATTCCTCTACATGGGAAAACAATATGGAAGGAAGGCCATATTCCATAAAGACCCTAAACAATTCCTACCTAAATACCAAACACTATACAATTTGTGTAAAGAACACAACATATTTCTAGAAATATATAGAATCTCAGGGAATTAAACAGAGTTGAGATGTCCTCAGAGCAGAAAGAGTAACCATAGACAGACAGACAGAGAGACACACACACATACACACACACACACACACACACAGAGAGAGAGAGAGAGAGAGAGAGAGAGAGAGAGAGAGAACATATATTGCTGTTGCTTTTATTTATTTTATTTTTTTAAAGACAGGGGTTTACTATGCCTGGCCAGCAAGAATTCACTCTGTTTACCAGGCTACCTTTTAACTTACAAATATCTGCCTCCCTCCTGCCAGCCTTTCACTGAGATATACCCAGGGCTAGACTAAAAAGTATGCACAACCAAGCCCAGTTATAGACATTATCCTTACTAGAATAATAACATTATAGCAATGAAAACCGCTTACTATTGGCCTGAAGACATGAATGGCAACTGAGAGAGAATCCCTCTCCCTTACAATCAAATAAAATTGCATCTGCACACTAGTGGTACTTCCAATAAGAACAACAATGCCTTCTAACAGTTACAGTAGGATGCATCTCGAGGACATTGTATTAAGTAAAGTTATCAAGATTTAGAGAACTAGGCAGGGGTGGCCGACGCCTTTAAACCCAGCATTGGGCAGAAGCAGAGGGCAGAGGCCAGAGGCCAGAGGCCAGAGGGATATCTGTACATTCAAGGCCAGCCTGGTCTACAGAGAAAGTTCCAGGATAGTCACAGCTATCATAGAGAAACCCTGTCATGAGAAAACAACACAAACAAAACAAACAAACAAACAAACAAATCTCTAGACAGAACATGGCAAAACCAGTTTCTATATTTTCTTCCTTTTTCAGTTGAGTCCCTCTTTCCTACTCATTCACTCACCTCTACCTGGTTTGGCTACCATCTCCTCTCTCTTCCCATTCCAAGGTACATAGATTTGCTCCAGACAGGGAACCAGGTCTGCCTTGCACACAATCATACCTGTGTATTAGAATTTGGCATACACATACAAAAAGTAGCACATTATTTTGTTGCATTCTATAGGACATACCAGATATCTAAGAGATGATGTAATAGAAGGCTCTAGATGTGATTTGCTGGTCATTATTTTATATAAGAGTCTTACAAATATTTATGGAAGTCTTAAATAGATGGCTCAATGGTCATAAGGACCAGTTTTTGTTCCCAGCCTCCTGGGGAAGCTCATGCTCCTCTGTAACTCTAGATTCAGGGCTTTTGTTGCCTTCTGCTGGCTTAGTCAGGCACTTTCAGCATGCAGGCTAACATCCATGCATAAATAAAATATATACTTAGGGAATATTTTCAGTTTGCAGACCAAATTGTGCTTACAGCTAAAATGGAGTCAGATGCAATGATGAAAATGGAACTTTAGGATGAGGGTAGATGGAAACATCTGCTACTGGGTCTCTGAATGCATTGTGGACCCAAAAGTGCCGGGTCCAGCATGGCTGCCTAAGGGGCAGTGTGACACAGTTCCTGCCCCTGCAGCATTGATCCCAGCATGCACTATTGCCCTGAAGCTTATCTGCTGTTCTTTCTGTTTTACTTTCAATTTCTCTTTCTGGGGAATAGACATCCCCCATTACTCAGAGCTCACAACTCCATAATAAATGAAACAGATGCAGTTCTTAGACGTGGGGAACGGAGGTGGTGGTGAGGCTGTGGGGGACGAGGATCAGGCCTTCTACTTGGTCTTTAGGGCCTTGGGAAAGGATCTAGACAATATGACCATAGAGGCTATAAAGGCCTACAAAGCTCTTTGTAGAAATTGATCATTGTAAACGTGGTCAAACTTGGAGTTATGAGGAGACATATGTATCCTCTGGTGCAATGACTGCTGCATTAATAAACCAGGATGAACTTGGAGACATCAAGGAGAGAGTTAACGTGGACTCAAGAAGAAAAGGCATGGATAGGAAAAGAAGGAGAAATCCATAAACAACCAACCACAGGATAGATGGGTTGATTTTATAGGAGGAAGGCTTGTGTATGATTTAGAAACAAACAGTATTAGAAAAAGGGTAATGAGACCACGCGGTTGCTAGGATACATAAAGATTAGAGAATTAAAAGATGATGTACAAGCGTATAAAAAGTTAGTACTTTGTTCTCCTAGCTACTTGAAGTATTGGAGATGATAATATCTAGAGAGATATTAGAGAGAGATATTGCATAAATTTTAAATTTTTTAAGAAATTATTTTAACCTTAGCAGTCTGTCACCTTTCTGTTCTTAAATGAAAACAGCTACTAAAGACTGTTGTCTGCTGTATTAGGAAACCACAAGAACTGTGCCCAGCTACCCATGAAGAGCAGGCTGTAAACCTATACGGAAATGTGCTTTTGCTTTGTGTTTTAAGGAAGCAGGGCTGAGACTAATGATCTGGGATTTTTAAAATTTACGTAAATTTAAGGATTTCTTAAAAACTTATTAACAATGGTCAAAGCCTTGATGATATAACTTTAGTAAATAAAAGACCAAGTTCAGGCTCTCTGGTTGGAAGAAGAAAAATGAATGAGAAGATTAGGGAAGAAAAAGAATGAGAAAAATGAAGAAGGTAAGAAAAAGAAAGCAGGAAGAAGAAAGGAGAAGGAAGAATGATGAGAACCCTCGGGCAAAGAGAGAGCACCTGAACTGACAGCTTGCATCCACTACTGACTCTGAGTCATTATTGAATCAGCACAGCTCCCACTTCCCCCTTTCTCAGGAACCTCCTCATGCTGAGGCCAGATCCTGGCAAAAGGAAGTCTTCATAACACCTCCAAAAGGGAAAACATCAGATAATTTACCTAGTTTCCTATAGTTTCTAAGACAGCTAGCTACTCAGAGAGTCTCCATACATATAAAGTAGGTATATATCAAGGATGAGTTAGGAATTCTGCAAAAATAATGTTCTCACCCACAGACACCAGGTTGCTGTAATTCTCCAACATCACACCAATGTACAGAGCCCTCTGAGCAGAGTCCAGGCATTCCCACTCCTCCTGGGAGAAGTCCACAGACACATCGCGGAATGTCACCAGACCCTGCAATGAAAATGTTTACCATGTGCAGAGTCCTTGCCAGGATACAGGGAGTAGAAGGGAAACAGGGCCTTGGTTGGTTGGTTTTTTCTGTAAATGAAGAAGCACAGTTATTCTGTAAGATGCTTTCTGGAATCATGATATTCAAAAAAACACATTTTCCAACTCTGGGTAACAGGATGACATCATATTTTTAGAAACAATATTCTTTTAGGACCTGTAAGACATAAATTTAAGGTGTGGACAGAGAAATACACCTTCTACGAATGCAGTGTTAATTTCACATAGAATCATATTGCATGCATTTCAGACATAAAATTTGTGAGGAGCAAAATTATGCCTCTAAATATCAAAATAGTAGATCTCACTAAAATACTGACACTGGATCAATCTTCTCTGCAGCTGGGCCTTTATAGGATTATAGTCTAACAAGCGCAGTTGGGATGCTAATGCTCTAGGACCCACACTCCAGCTCCACCTTTTTTTTTTTTTTTTATAGCAAAGAGGCAGAACTTGGGAAGCAGAATCTATGGATGGATTTAATGTCTAAGAGTCTTAAGTACCAGGCACAGTAGAACACACCTTAAATCCCAGCACTCAGGAGGTAGAGGTAGGCAGATCTCTTTGCATTCCAGGCTTATACAGTGAGTTCCAAATCAAGGCTACAAAGTAAGACTCTGTCTCAAAATAACAAATAAATAATGTAAACAAGTAAGTCTGTCAGACAGTCTTGGCACTCTCATAGTAAGAAGGGAATAACAACAATCCAAATCACCAATTTTCCAAACGTTCATCATAAATGAGATTATTTTATGAGGCCAGGTACAGTGGCCTTTAATCCCAGCACTCAGAAGGCAGAGGCAGACAGATCTCTGGGTCTACAAAGCAAGTTCAGGACATCCAGGGCTGTTATATATAGAAACTCTACCTTGAAAAACAAACAAACAAAAGATTTTGGCAACTATGAAGTACATATAAAAATCAGCAAATAGTCAAACACGAGATAATATACTTATTTTTTCTAAAAATACAATTAATCCAAGAAAAAATAGCAATTTCATAAATTTCAGAGATGTTCCATTCCTGAAAAGTTATCAAGAATGCAGGGTGGTGGTGGTCCATGCCCTTAATTCCTGTACTTAGGAGCAGAGGCAGGCAAATCTCTATGGTTCTAGGACAGCCTGGTCTAAAGAGCAGGTTCTGGGATAGATAAGGCTACATAGAGGAACTCTGTCTTAAAAAAGAAAGAAAGAAAGAAAGAAAGAAAGAAAGGAAGGAAGGAAGGAAGAAAGAAAGAGAAAGACTGATTGAGGGAGGGAGGGAGGGAGAAGAGAAGCAAGGAAACAATAGCCTGAATCTCCTGACAAGAGTATCACTTTAGCCCGGTGGCTTTCAGTGTTCCTAATACTGTGACACTTTAATACAGCTTCTCGTGCTGTGGTGAGCCTCAACCACAAAATTATTTTTGTTGCTCTTACATAACTGTACTTTGTTACTCTTTTGAATCATAAAGTAAGCATTTTTGGAGACAGAGGTTTGCCACAGGGGTTATCACCCACAGATTGAGAACCACTGCTTAAAATCAAAGTACATAGAACAGAGTGTTCCACACTCTAGAGAGCTTCAATACTCTGGATTAGGGTCACAGACAGTGTGGTCTTGTCTATTTTTCTATAAACAATTTAGTGGTGCTTGAGAGGAGTTCCAGGTTTCTGAATGTGAGCTTTCATAAAACTGGTTTGAGGAAACCTGATAGATCCTTCAATCAGAGCATCTGTTGAAAATGAGGCCTTCCTCACTAATATATGTTGAAGCCTGCTCAACCAGCATAGGTGTAGCCATTTTGTTCCATGCCTACCAGTCATTTCATATTGCTACTGACACAGAAAAATAGCTTGACTCAGGGCAAGGTCAAGCTGACCACACACCCTGTTATGCTCTGATGCTTGTTAATCTTAAGAAATTCCATAACCATAGGTTCCACTTAGGACCAACAGGAATAAAGATCAGTTAGAATTGTTCTTGTCTAGCTAGCCAAAATAGCTTGAGTCAGGGCTGACCACTGACCAGCACTTCCTGTATCTGCACAGGTGTTTTTGCCTATATACACTGGCTCTGGGAAACATTTGTGGTTGCAGTTTAGCTTCAGACTACATACTGTGTCCCTGATTAATCAGTCTTGGGGTGTGCTTTCAATGAACCAGCTTGCTTAACTGAGATAAATGTCTGAGTAGTTTGTGCAACAATTTCCAGACCTCAACTATATAGATATAGATCTATCTATCTATCTATCTATCTCTCCCTCCTCTGCAGCAATTGGGGTCAACACATATTTCTTTGATCATCAGTCACAGTGGAAAACACTTTTAGAATATAGGTCTTAAATTAATTTACCCTTACAAACTTAAGTCTGGGGAGGGCATATGGAGACAAGCCTGTGCTTCATTGGAGATGTACATTCACATGGTTAATCTTATCTATCAGAAGAAAAAAAGACAAACATTTAGATAACATAAACACAGAACTAAAGGCCTGCAGTGAACCTGGTGGTGGTGGCGGTGGTGTATTCCTTTAGACCTAGCACTTAGGAGGCAGAGGCAGGTAGATCTGTGAGTTTGAGGCCAGTCTGATCCACAGAACATACAGAGAAACTTTGTTTCAAAAACAACCAGACATATAACTATTCTATAGATGAGAAGTGGGCATGACACCAACCTGGAATGTATTTACTGGAGAATCAGCCATTTCTCCCTACTGTCCTTCTTTGAGCTTCCTCTTCTTGCACTTTTGTACCTAAAATTAATATTAGAAGCTGTTAGGAAGCCGGGCAGTGGTCGTGCATACCTTTAATTCCAGCACTTGGGAGGCAGGGACAGGCGGATTTCTGTGAGTTTGAGGCCAGCCAGGGGTAGCTTCAGGACAGCCAGGGCTACACAGAGAAACCCTGTCTCTAAAACTAACAAACAAACAAAAAGCTGTGATTTCAGGTCACATCATGGTAGTGGCAGATTAGACACAACCTAGGGCAATGGAGTAGCAGATACAGAACAGTCAAAGCAGCTGAGACCATCTGTAATATTACCCAAACACCAAAATCTTAAGCTGAAGAATAGAACAATCTCCTCAAGCAACAGTGTTGAGGAAAGTATCAATCCACCCCAAAAATATAAACCTGGGTCTATTCTCTCCCACTGTGCAATGACTCACAAACCTTCATGTATGATCTGGAAGAGTGAACTAGCTGAGTAACACGAAGGGGAAACATGTTCATATATGGACATAGGAAATTAGTTTCTAAATGGAGCTATAGATTGCTCTGCCCAGTCAGTACGCACACTCATGGTCCTAAACAGTGACAAACAAGAGATACAACACAAGAGGAATACGGAGATATACTGTCAGTGGGAATTCGAACTCACCGCAGCCACCATGCAAGTAAGGATGCAGCTTCCTAAACAACCAAACAAGAAAAAAATTCTCAATAAGATCCAACTATATTATATATGTGGTTGTGTTTAGAATTATTTCTAACCAAAACACATTCTTATAATGAGATGGTTTCTGAAACCACTTCACAGCGGAAGAGAGAAATCCTATAGAAGATGCCAAAATGAACTTTATAAAGAAATAAGCTATATGAATGCCAATGAAAGGCAAAAGAGCTAAGAAAGAGGGTGAGACATGGAGGACATGGAGAAAGAAGATCAGACCGTTGAGCTTGTCCTTTCTTCTCGGGGGTTTCTTCAAGTATAACTGAATATTGCCCAAAGTCAAGTATAACTGAATATTGCCCGAAGTCAAGTATAACTGAATATTGCCCGAAGTCAAGTATAACTGAATATTGCCCGAAGTCAAGTATAACTGAATATTGCCCGAAGTCAAGTATAAATGAATATTGCCCGAAGTCAAGTATAAATGAATATTGCCCGAAGTCAAGTATAAATGAATATTGCCCGAAGTCAAGTATAACTGGATATTGCCCAAATCAAGTATAAATGAATATTGCCCAAAGTCAAGTATAAATGAATATTGCCCAAAGAAGACATGCAAATAGGAACAGGCCTCAACATTCAAAAGAGACAGTCAGAAAGGAACCAAGAAAAAAATGGAAACGAAATTAAAACATTTTCTACACAGGAATTCACTTCAAACCTAAAACTGAGAAAGACTGAGAGGAGGAATTACTTAAAAAGCATTTCATGAATGTGAATAGCAGTAATGAAGAAGGTTGCTGCCTTAGCCAGGGTTTCCATTCCTGTACAAACATCAACAGCAAGTTGGGGAGGAAAGCGTTTACTCAGCTTACACTTGCACGCTGCTGTTCATCACCAAAGGAAGTCAGGACTGGAACCCAAGCAGGTCAGGAAGCAGGAGCTGATGCAGAGGCCATGGAGGAATGCTGCTTACTGGCTTGCTTGCTTCTCCTGGCTTGCTCAGCCCGCTTTCTTATAGAACCCAAGACTACCAGCCCAGGGATGGTACCACCCACAATGGGCCCTCCGCCCTTGATCACTAATTGAGAAAATGCCTTACAGCTGGATCCATGGAGGCATTTCCTCACCTGAAGCTCCTTTCTCTGTGATAACTCCAGCTTGTATCAAGTTGACACACAAAACCAGCCAGTACAGTTGGACATAATTATTATAGGCCACAGAAAAGCCAAATCCATCAAAATACAAATAAATAGTGATAAACTGTCCCATTCACTAGCAAGTTTGTGGTCAATATGAGCACGTTTCACACAACTGTTTCTGAACACCTGAAGCAACCATGACAGAATGGTAGGAAAAAGACAGACAGGGATGCTGGCAACCTTTAGCATTCATCCAGCACTTAGTGACAGATGATAACATCAGAGTATTGCTAAGGGAAAATGAGCATCAGCAGCACAGGAAAAGATTATGCTTAGCAGCCTTCCGGAAAGACATCTACAAAACAGCAGAGGTCTCACAATCTTCTAAAACTTCAAGGAGCATTCTCTACTGTGATCAAATCTTATAAATAGACAAAGTCTCCAAAGGTGGTAGTTCATGCCTTTAATCAGTCCCAGCGCTAGGGAGGCAGAAGCAGGTGGATTTCTTGAATTGAAGCCCAGCTTGGTCTACATATTGAGTTCCTGGAATAAAGATATCAACAGCAGATGGAAAACAGAAGAACACAGAACATGAAAATCAGCAGCTGCCATGTGCTTATTCAAGTATGTGAAGACAATGTAGAAGGAGGTTTGTCTTCTGTACAGTTTCCAAGAAATTCCTACCAAAATCTTGGCATTTTTGTAGAAACAGAGAAATTAAATTGTGATTAAATTGTGGGAAATAATGAATAGCTCAAATATTTTCAAAGGAAGATTAAAGCCAGAAGAAATTTGAAAACCTGTTAAAATCATAGCAATAAACCCACTGAGAGTTGACCTAAGCACAGACAGGAGGTATCATCAGGAGGACAATAAACATGGAGCTTAATACTTTAGAGACATGTTAGGCAATTCTTATCAAAATCCTCCTGGCATTATTTTAGGAAATGGAGAAATTAACCCTAAAAGATGTAGAATCCGAAGGAACTACAAAAAGCTCCAAAATTCAGAGAACAGAGAAAATCTGAGAGGCATTATTTTCCTAATTTTATAATGTATTAAAATTATAGTAATGAGAACTATTTAATATTGGCTTCAAAATATGATCAATGATATGAATTCAAAATGGACACTATCGATCTCATGCACAGTCAAATAAAATTACATTTGCTTCTTACTATTAATTCTTACATAGGAAGTCTTTCAACACCTGCAATAGGATAATCCCAAGGAGACTCTTCTCAGTGGAAGTCTCCAGAATCATTCCTAGTGAAACAGAATGTGGCAAAATAAATATCATGTCCTGTTTCTACGGTCACTTAAACCTCTTACCATTCCCTGCCTCAATTTTCCCCAACATACCTGGATTTTTTGCTACTGTCTTCTCTCTCTTCACCATCCGGGGCTTCTTGTTCCACTTCATCAGTGAGTCCTGGATGTGAGAAAGAGATTTATCAATAAGTACCAGGATTTCTAACACAGTACTATGTTCAATTAGATAAAGAGAAAACTAAGTAGAGGATTTTACAAATGATTCCCCATCTGTCATTTGGAGTCAGAATACTGAAAATATTCAGGGAGAGTTTTCAGTTTGCATAACTTGAATCCCACCTCTTATCACAGCTCAGCCAAAACTAAAGGGCAGAAAAGATGGTTCAGTAGCTGTTGCTCTCTTAGAGAACCAAGGACCAGCACTCATATTGTGGCTCACAATAATCAGCAATTCCAATTCCAAGGTATCTGACCCCTTCTTCCAGTCCCTGTAGGCACAAGGCATGAAAGTGCTGCAGACATACATGCAAGCAAAAACATAGGAGCAAATAAAAAATTTTAAAAAAAATTTAAAAATCCCTCAAAAGTAGAAATGAAACTTCATGATTGAGATGACAATATTATACACTATTGAGTCTCTGAATTTATCATGGAACAAAAATGAAAGAAACCTAACACTTCCCCAAATGAGAAACATGAGGAATAAAGAACACTTCCTGATAATGTTCTTTCCTGCTTTGAGAATCTTTCACTGTAATGAGATGTGATGTGAGGTTCATCCACACAAAGCTCACACACATGTGGCCCAAAGGAACCTGAGGATGAGAAAACAATAGTTCAAGAAAACTATTCTCAAACACGGTAACCCAACGGCTGTGCTTCTATTGTGTAGGATAAGCACTCTGAGACACCACTGCAAAAGAGTGAAAGAAGAAAAAGAAGAGATGTCACAGATAGACTGAAGGTGGGAGTGGCTCTGGTCTCCAGACAAGTTCCTATTTGCATTTTATTGTCTACAAGCACACGGTGGAGCCAGCAGGAAAACAAGCAGGACTTCCCAGAAGCATACAGGCAGTTTACAGCTGACGGATGTAAGCTTTGGGGGTCAGGTTGCTAAGGGCAAGACCTTAGTTTCAGCCACCTCTCCAGGTCATTCTGTTCCAAGTAGCAAGATGAAGTTTTAAAGCACTACAGCAGTGCTTTAAGTAAACCATTAAATAAATTGGCAATTCAACATCAAATAAATGGTCTTTTCGACCTTATTCTAGTTTAATTCTAACATGAAGTCTCTATGCAAAAAGCCCCCTGAGCAGGGTGTAGGCATTTCCCCTCCTCCTGGGACAAATGCACAGCCACAGCACTGAAAATCAACAAATCCTGAAATAAAAGCAACAGTTTGGCTATGTGCCTATGAGTAAAGTGCAGTTTATGAACCAAGGAGACATTAGATTTCATACTCTTTTCTGATGTAAGTAAGCGGTCACAATTATTCAAGGGTCCTTTCTACTGCAGTGCTGCTCTATACAATGCTTTGTAACTGCTGACATGCTGTGGCCTGATATCCTCATACTTAGCATGCATAACGTGTCTTTCTGGACTCTAAGATGCAACATTCTGACCCTCACACCGGAATACAAGATTTTGAGCACTGTATTTACACCATAGAATGTGTGCATCTCAGATGGCAAGTTACTGATAAAATCCTACATAGTAAATGTTAACGATCACAACCATAACTGTGGAGTTTGCAAAAATAGGCTTGTGATTCTTCTGTCGATCTTCACGTGACTAACATAATATATAACAAGTTTTTTAGGTTGACAATCCACCGGCTCTAAATGACACTCTCTTGAATAGCTTGGATAATTTAAAGTGCTTAGTTGTTTCTGAACTAACAAAGAGAATTGTGAGATTATTTTTAAGAGAATATGTTGAAAACCTTAGCCCCACAGCATCTCTGACCTGAGAGGTTCCAAGGCCTCCAGACTGCGGTTACCGCCGCTGCGCTGCTGGCCGCTGACTCTCCCAGAATGCCCTGCGCGGCACCTGCGGCTTAAGGGAGTTTTCACGTCTCCGCAAGCCCCCGGACAGTGTCCTCGACCCAGGTTTTGCACTAGGTGTCTCCCGAAATTCTGTAGGGAACGGCGAGTTTTGCTACGCCCCTCCCCTGCTTTGGGGGCTATGTTGCCTACTTTGGTCCCGCCCACCATGAAGTTTCCTCTCACAAGTACCCAACCCCACCCACATACTTCCTCTTCCGCTTAGTGTCCCAAGGGTCCGAGCTGTGGCTGGGTCTGAGAGCTACAAGTGTCCAATGCCCACTAGGCGGCAGAGACCCTGAAGACGTGTCAATTGCCTTGGGAAAAGGTGAAAAGGGGCAGTGTTCTGTAAAGACAGAACGCTAGAGGCAGACAACAAAACGGTTTTAGAAACTGTTAAGTGGAGCGAAAGGACAAGGAAAGGGAACAGATATCTGAACGAACTTAAAAAGGACAGGAACAAAATGACTGGAGATCAAGAAATCACAAGCAAAGGGTGGAGGGAAAAAATGAGGACTAAAAAGATTAGTTCATTAAGGCGAAGTGCTAAGGAAAACTCAATATGAAATAAAGGAGAAAAAAGAAAATTCACCGGGCGGTAGTGGTGCAAGCCTCCCTCCCCCTCCCAGTTCCCCCTCTTTCTCTCCAACAATAGCCAAGTTTAAACACTCAGCTTGGCAACCACAAACAGACTTGCTGTTCTTCTCAGTTCTCCTTGGTCTATACCAAGAATGTCCTTTACTCATCATCAGGCACATACTGCTTTGGGTAAAGACACTGTGCTTCATGGGGAAACCTTGTCATTCCCATCACTGATTGGCACAGCAAAACCCTTCAAGCAGGGCATTGACTAGCACTTCTGTGGCCAAGTGCTTCTCGTAGAAACTACAAAGTCAAGTTCATCAGCCACTTCAGTGAATTTCTGACAGCAGGTGGGAACCTACATTCTGCCTCCTTGGGAAGGAGTACTTAGCTTCATCTTGACATGGCTAACTGATCAGGTGGTATCATGAGCTTGACTTTTAAGAACACAACATCAATACACATAAACTAGGATTCTAATTACAATGAGGCCTATTTGTGTTGGACTGATCAAATCTCACGTAGAACACACAAAACGTGCTAAAAACACCAAGTAGAATATTTGGGGGTTATATTGCCCAGGAAGATTCCCAAGGAAACCATCCCACTGAGTTACCAGTTTCACAAAATAAGCCCAGTAATTATCCTTTGCTTCTCACATGCTGAAATAAGGTACGAGTGTTTCAAATTATAGAGGCCAGATAAATTTGTCCATTTAGCTTTGATGTTATGATACTAAAAATACTTTTGTTTATTAAAAATAAATATGTACAGTTTTTAAACTTTAAAAATATAGCCCATGTGTTTTAGTCACAATATAGATCAATAAACTGAAGAAATATTAAAGAAAAACAACTACAAAAACAAGTAACCCTAGATTACACATCATTCTTGATCAAGACTTGAAACATTTGCAATTTCCTGAGTGAAGACTGTCAAACACACTTCTAATTCCTAAAACTGAATAGTCATCTAATTCCAAGTGTTTATCCATAAATACATATACATCACAACACTAAATTGACTCACCAGGATATATACACACATAGAGAGATACAGACACACACACACACACACACACACACACACATACACACAGAGGCAGTTAAAGGGGTGGGAATGATGTAAACACAGTACTCATTCATGAAATCTTCAAAATAAATTAAAAATTAAATAGAAAAGAAACAGCAAGACAAATGTGAAACAGCAAGACAAATCATTTTCAAGTATGTTTTCAACTTGACTGCACTTCTTACTTGGGCCCTTTCATCCACTCAAATCTGAGTCTTTGATTGATTAGTATCTCCTCTTTCTTTGCAACCCAGGGTTCTTGGTTTAGCTCCTGGTCTACCTTAGACACAGTATGAGAAAGAGGCACATGGCCATTTCTGATTTTTTCAGAAGTTACCAGGATTTCTAATACTATTGGTCTCAGATGAAACAGATGACCATAAAAAGTTTGTCAACTGTTATTTCCTGACATTCTCTAACATACTGGAAACACTCTCAGCTTGTGCATTCTGAGTTCCACCACTGATGAACTGTTAGATGTATTATTCAGCAATAGATGTTTGAAATGACCACAGTGAACAATGAAGATGCACAATACCTCCAGCCATTAAAATATACAGAAATGACAAAATAAGAACATGGATCTACTTCATGACCAGAAATGTCTAATATGCAGTCCATTTTTAAAAAAAAAAAAGAATTATTAAAACCAGCTGGTGGTGGCACATGCCTTTTATCCCAGCCCTCAGGAATCAGAGACAGACAGATCTCGCTGAGTTCCAGGCCAGCCTGGCCTACAGAGTGAGTTCTATGACAGTCAGGGCTACACAGAGAAACCCTGTCTCAGAAAACCAAAATATTACTATATTATTATTATTGCCTGATGGGACGGCAAACACCTTTAATCCCAGCACTCAGCAGGCAGAGGCAGGCAGATCTCTGGGGGTTCAAAGCCATACTACTTGACATAGTGAGTTTCAGGCCAGACAGGGCTACAGAGTGAGACCCTGTGTCTTACTTTTCTATCGCTGCGCTAAGAAACAATGACCAAGGCAACTTATAAAAGAAAGCATTTAACTGGGCTTACTGTTTCAGATGGCTAGAGTTCTTCAAAACACCAAACCCCTTCAAACACGCATGCACCCACACGACACTGACTTAGTTGTGGTTGTTAAGATACCCATACATTAATCTTCTATTCTTTCTTATAAGGAGCACATCCAGCTTCTATCTTTCTAATCATTTTAAGCATTGCACGGTAGATTGTGGATTATATTTACCATGTTGTAGCAATGAATGGAACTTATTCATACCATCAAGCAATAGCCTTGCTATTAGTCATTTCCCCATGTTCTCTCCAGCCACTAAAAACCAGCATTTATTTTCCCCATCTACCATCTATCTTCTATGATACTTTCTTTTAATTGAGGTCATTAATGGTTTCTATTTCATCTGTCTTCACATAATAGAGTCCAAAAAGTTCTATTATATTATTGGGGATGAGACGATTCTATGTGTTTCTATGGTGGACTGGGATTTGACTAAGAAGGATTACATTTTATTGACTTATACACTTGTTGATGGACATTAAGGCTGATCTCATGTTCTATGATTTAACAGTGACTATGTGCATCTCTAGCCCACACTGAATTATTTCCTTTCAGTGTGTCCAGGATTTGAACTGCATCCTCATAGGGCTAATGACACTCCCCACTAGCTCTTCATAATGTCCTATACTCATGTCCAATGGGCACTTGCATGCTGTATTGTCCAACATGATCATCAGCCTAGTGATGTTTGCCTTTAAGATTACAGCCACATGTCACTTTGTACTGTACTGTCTCATTCATTTCATCTTTCTAATCACTGCATATATGGAACCTTATTTATCTGGTGAGCATTTGTATATGTTTTGAAAAATGTCTAGAAAGTAATTTATTTTTAATTTGGTCAGTCATAATGTAGTATCATGTTTTTAGCTGTACACATATAGTTGCCTGCATATAATTGTGTCTTTGTGTATGGATGATAACCTGGTTATGTTTTCCCCCTCTGGGAGTAATATTGAAATATCGTATATAACAAATAGGACGTGAGATGGTGGGAAGATAAGAAAGACCCCCGATCAAACCCAAATGAATCTTAGCAAGGCAACAGCAGTTTGATAGTACACTGTCAACAACAGTTTGATAGTACACTGTCAACAACAGTTTGATAGTACGCTGTCAACAGTTTGATAGCACACTGTCATGCATTACTGTTGACAATGGTGGGAGAACCACTCAACCTCTTATTAAAAAAAATAGTGTGTTTTTAGAAGTTAGGGCACCAGTCTGCCATAGAGGCTGAGAAAATACAAGAATCGTAAGTTGTATTCATTATTAATAGGTAACCTATATTTAGGTATCCTTGGAATATTAGAAGGTATTCGTTCCATTAAATTGTCCAACTTTGCCTATTATCCATCTCCTCCTCATCCCCTCTCCAATCATCACCTGTAAGGAACACTACTCTGTGCTCTGAAATCACATCATACCCTTCTGCAGGAAGGTGAGACGAGTCTTTTCCTGTGCACCTACACGTAAGAATCTGCCCTAAGTGTTCCTATGAATGCCTATGAATGCCAGGGTTCTTACATTTCCACCATTTATTCATGGATGGATTACACAGTGGCCCTAATATTATCTAGGTATGCCCCTGTATATCCACATGCAGAAATACAGACTCTACAATGATCAGCCTCTGTGGACACGTTAGTTATAAAAGAGATTCTTGGTGATAACAAGGAATGTTGCTCAGGTGACCAATCTGCCATCTCAGGCAATTACAGCTCTGAGAGAAAGTGACGTTGAGAGAAAGAGAGAATCACAAATCCACAACTAGGGACTTGTCCTCTCTCCTCTAACACTGCCTGTCAGTGCAAATGCCCTGAGCTCATTGTCTACAGCAGGAGGCCAAGTGACTGTTTATATTTCACTACAGTGGGTAGAATCTGTAAGAGAGATGCAACGACTGTGGGGAAGTGATCGTGTGGGTAAGTGGCTTCATGCTTTTGAACCTAATACTGGACAGTGCCAGGATGGGAAAGAGGTGTGATTCCTGAGGCATGAGCTGAGGCAGCAAAGTGAGTGAGTGCCATGGCCACTTCCCTAATATCTTAGGTCCATGTAGGGATCTGCCTGATCCCACACTCATAATAAACACCAAGAGACATCAATGACTACATAAAAATGTGCAGAAACAGTCTGTCTAAATTTCAAGAACAGAAACAGCTTTGACCATGCTGAATGAAGTAGCAAATCTGAAGTATAAACAAGGTCCCTGGGAAGATTTGAGTTGCTTTTGGATGCAACTCTTTCATTCCCGAGATTCCATGGACAGAGAACATGTAAGAGTCACATACATTTGAGTAGTTAAGCTTAAGCAGTATCTATTTATTTATTAATGTATTTATTGATTTTTTTTCAAGACAGGGTTTATCTGTGTAGCCTTGGCTGTCCTGGAACTCACCATGCAGGCCAGGCTGGTCGCCAGCTCACGAGACTCACATGCGCCTGCCTCCTGTGTGCTGGGATTAAAGGTTCATGCCACCACCAAGCTGCTTAATATTTTTCAGTCTACAAAGAATCTACATATTTTCTCTGGCTTATAAACTTTAAATCATGCCAGTTTTATAAAGTTTCACTTGTGCTAATTGAATTGACAATTTAAAAAAATGTATCTAGAGAGGCTGCAGAGATGCCTCTATGCTTCAGAGCACTTGCTGCTGTTCCAAGGGATTGTGCTTTGATTCCCAGCACTCACAATCATCTATAGCTCCAGTTCAGAGGACCTGATGTTCTCTTCAGAATCTTAAGGGCAGCAGGCACACAGGTGGAAGGCACGCTACATGCAGTACATTAGATATATTAGTATATATCATCACAGCAGGGAGCATGCTGAGAGCTATATCCTGATCCACGGGCCAAGAGAGAGGTGGCTGGAGGAGACAGACAGACAGCAGACAGAGATATAGAGATAGACAAGACACACTGTTCCTGGTGTGGGCTTTTGAAAACTCAAAGGTCCAGTGACATACCTCCTCTAACAAAGCCACATGGCACAGCCATATCCACTGGAAATGGTGAGAGCCATGAAGGTGGTACGGCTGCTTGACAGCTCCAGCAAAGCTGAGTGGATTGCTATATCTGCTGTCCTTCAGTTTCTAATTTTGGGTTTTGTTCTCGCGTGTTGCCTTCTTGGGGATTTTCTGCATTATGATTCATTTTATGTCCTTTCTTGAGAAAAAATATGTGAGTGCTTTTAGGAAAATCTTAAAATTAACTTTATCTGGCCACTGTTTGGAGTCTTCCTTATGCCTTGGAGAGATAAGGCCATTACTCAGGGAACCTTCTTGGGGTATCTGCCCCCGAGCAAACTCAAACAGTATAACTGGTGCAGGGTAAACAGAGATAATTGACAAATGCTGACGGGCCAGAAGAATAGGTTACAGATTCAAGATCTTTTTATTACAGGCTTAGATCTCTCTGAATGGAGGGGTCATATAGGGTACAGGTCTGGAGGAATAAAACTCAATAAATAAGATAGATGGACTAACACAAACTTTTCCTAGCTTATAGCATAGATGATGAAACATATTTAATAAAAGAAGTTAGGTATTAGTATTTGCTATTCATAAAAAGACCAGTTCAGATATTTCCTGTTTGTCTGGAGTGATTTAAAACAGCAAACATTGCTAGCCTACAAGCTGGATATAAAATAAATGTGTTCACTTTGGAGGAGGCTCTTTGGATTCTTTAAATTGGAGTTACAGGGTTGATAACAAGAATAAAATCTGTTCTGTTTGTATTTTCCAATTGTAACTGAACATGTAACCCTGGATATATAATGAAAAATCAACACATAACTTGTACCAGTTGGATAATTATTAGTTTATCCTTGTTCTGTGAAACCTGTGTAAATAAAGAAGCACCTGGTTGCTAGTTAGTCAGAGTCACAGAAGCAGCCTGATTGCTAGGGGGTCACAGCTGTTAAATTCCCCTGACCAATGCCTGATTCCTTCCCTCTCCTGCTGAACCTTTTATCTCTACCGTAGGCTGCCCTGTCAGCAAGGACCCTTGGCTGAGAAACTGGCCCACCCAGAAGCTCCCTGTCCCCCAAAGCCACACTTACTAATCCTTTTCCAGGATTCAGTATCGAAACTCCCTGAAGACTGAGCATTCAAATACTTGTGTCTATAAAAACTATTACATTCAGGAAAGACATACTCATAAAATATATTTTAACAGTTTAGTATATAGGTAAAAGTATCATAGTGCTCTGTAAATACATTTTTCTTATTCATTAATTTTTTTTTAACGAAGCATGGTGATGCACGATCTCTATGAGTTATAAGACAGCTAGAGCTACACAGTGAGATCCTGTCTCAAAACAAAGCAACAAAAGCAAACACTAGCCTCCCAAACCCAGTAACAATTAGTAATTGGTATCACTACTACTACAATAAATTATTTTAATTTATACTGGGGGCATGTCTCCCAAACATAATTTTTAATAATTGATATTAACCTATTTTCCCCATTAATAGGATGTGTAGGGCTGTGTTCATCAGCACCTGATTCTTAGTTGTTTTAAGGACATCACCATCAGCCCCAGGACTCTGGTTGGTCACAGGTGAGAAGAGAAGCTACCAAGTATACCAGCACCGTTGTCTTACTGTGCTTGGTGGCTCATGGTCTGATAAATGCGACTATCCCAATGCATGTAACAATAATATCAGAAAGTCAACAGATTTAGGACACTGTTGTGTGGAGCAGCAATGTGCCATGCCATGCAATAATGTAATCAGCCCCTGATGTCTTGATTGGGAATCATGCCCTGGGCCATGGTTTCCTGTCTGTCTTAGTATTAGCAGCAAGCTAAGCTATGGAAACTATCCTGCTTCTATGAACACCTTTACAACAAGTAACACTTTGTCTCTCATCATTCATGTCTGTGACTCCACTATATTAATTTTATCTATGAGTATTTTGCCAACAAGTTTGTATGTGCCAACATGTTCTTGCCTGGTAGACCAAGACTTAGAAGTTGTCAGATCCCCTGCAATGTCAGTTGTAAGCCACCAAGTGAGTGCTGGGACTTAAACTCCTGCCCTCTGGAAGAACAGTAGTGTTTTCAGCCAATAAGCCATCTCTTCAGACCCAGAAACCTCATTCTCATGACGGAGGGAATCTCTGCATTATCCAGCATTGATTTGCCCACTGACAGTGCACTTTCTTCTATTCAGCAGAGACTTCTGAGTATCCAGTTTGCTTTGACTGCTGATGGGGTAGAACACTCAATTCTTTTTGTTAGTTAATTACATGGACTTTAAAAAAAGAATACATAGTTACTTACTCATCTCAGAACCTATAATCATGACACTAAAACCAAATATCAACACACATGCATGCACACACACACCCACACACATACACGAACACTGGCATGTTTAGCCATAGAGTGCTTATAATTGGAAAGGGCTAAGAACAAGTCTAATTATTATGGCAAACCCATTAATAATATCACAAACTTCACATTACTAATGCTAAGAGGTCAGGCTAGGAGTATGATGAGATAATCTACATCTGCATTTGTTTTTCTCAACAAGTCCCAATATTATGACTTCTACCTTAAAAATTTGGAAGGTATCTTGGCCCAGAAACACATCTCTGTCTGGCCATGTTCTTCTGCACCTTGGCTATTTCCATTCATAGAAGGTGAACCACAAGCTCCAAGCAGTTGATAGGCAGAAGAGAGAGGTTTCTGTCATCTGTGGATCACTCTTACCTACTTGACCATGATCTAGGTATACTAGGTAAGATGTTAGACAAACTATGTTCAGCCCGAAAGTCTCTGTGTTTCTAAGAAACTGGAGCACATGCATGGGAGATCTGTCTTCATCTCTCTGTTATTGAACACCTAAGTCAACAGCACCCGTGATAGCCTGACAACTTCAATGCAGCTCAAAATGCTAGCATGGCTAGGGGGAGGGGCTCCTCACACCATTAGCTGGAGTCAGACCCTACAAAAAGTAAGAGTGTGAGAAACACTGAAGCGATAACCTGTAGGTGTGGTGCATGTGTATGCAGCCAGGAAAACCCAGAGCGTACAGGAAAATTACTTTTCAGTACTCAAGAAAATTGGAGTATTTACTCCAACAGGAAAGCACAGTGATTCATATAGAAACACGGAGACACAGAAATTACACAAACAAGTGTGTTGCAAAGAAGAAATCAAATGAGAAAGGAAATTTGTTGTGCATTTGATTGCAGGAGGAATTAATTAGTTTTCTTCAGAGAGATGGCTCGCGAAACGCTGCCTATGGTCTAGCACATTGGTTTTACACACATATACATAGAGTTGGCACTAAGTGGACTCAGGCATTTTTTTCTTTAATAAAGAGCACATGAAGATGTAAAGCAATAGAATGAGGGTGGGGCAAAGTTGGGAACAATGGAGGAAAGGCATTCAGGGGTGAGTCTATCAAAATGCATGAAACACATATATGTAATTCTAAAACAATAAACTAGACTCTAGTATACTTAAACTTTTTAAAGATTTATTTATTTTATGTGTATCTGTGTTTTGCCTATATGTCTGTCTGTATGTGTGTATGAGGGTGTTGGATCCCCTTCAACAGACAGTTGTGAGCTGCTATGTGGGTGGTGAGAACTGAACCCAGGACCTCTAGAAGAACAGGTCATGCTCTTAACCACTTAGCATCCCTCCAGTCCCAATACTTACAAATTTATTTAACTATAAAGGAAAACCCAAATTGCTGTGTTCAGGTGGGGCTGACAAGGGTTAGATACAAAGGAACGTACTGCTTGGAGGTTTATAAGTAAAACTTCCATTAACTGTGAATAAGAATTCCAATTTCACTGCCAGGTAATTTCTGTTACATTCATTATAATGTCTCAAACATGAAATATAAACTTTGACAAGATTATGCAAACCATAGAAGGTTTAAGTACTGTGGGATGATTTTGAATGTTCTAGAGCTTGATCAAGCCTTTCAAATTATCCTGCATTTCTCATATGTTAGTATAAAATGAGAGGTTCAGGTTGGAGGCTAGATCACATTTACTCATTTCCATGTAAAGCCATAAACATATGTTTTATTTATTTTAAAATCACCATACATGGAGTTGTAGAACATTTCAAAAATACACATGGGTTTACAAAAAGTATAGATAACAATAGGAGGAATGTTACTTTACTCACATAAGGAACCCTACAGTTATTGTTGACCATTTTCCAAGAAAGCAAAGGTGTGAGTTTCATGGTGTGCATTGTTCAACACAACTATATATTCTCAAATATTAGATTTTACTTTCCTCCGAGATCTCTATTTTTTTCATTGAGGTCATCCAGATAGAGACCAACAGTTCTATATATTTATCATTTTTTTCCCCAGATATTTCTAAAATGTTACTGAGATCCCCCTGCCTCTACCTACTGAAGGCTAGGATAGCCCCTTCCTACTGTTCATCATACTTACCTCATATGTGTGTTCCTCCTGCAAAATAAAGGTCATCTCCATCTGTGTTACAGTATTGAAGCTTGCTTAGGCTACTGACTCTTCATGGACCAAGTGATATTAATGACACCTTATTAACAGACAGTAGCTTGCCGGGAGCAACAGGCAGCAAGTTCCAGTGCCTGAAAGCTGCCATGATCTCAGAATCCTGCCCACACAAAGAAAACTGAACTCCAACAGAGTAGGGCACTGCAACCACCATGTGTTACAAATAAAGGCGAAGAATAATTCCTGAAACCAAAGGGATTCCTAGACAGGATTCTGCAAAGGTTGTGAAGGCTGTGTTTTACATAGTGAACTAATGAAGAAAACAATCAGGGATAAGTGGTCTTCACAGGCATACAATGACAGAATTCTCTCTGGGACTGGAACACTGTCATGAACTAGTGTAGTTAGTGCAGTTCTCAAAAGGTCATCAAGCAGAGGGGCCTTGGTCTGCGCAGCATCTGCATGAAGATTTGACCCAGGGAGAATCTGAATTTGCCATCATGAGTCTGTCTAGATGGTTGGAGTCACCAGATGGTTATCAGCCCAGTCATTAGCTACCTAACTGCATCACTCCTGTCTCAGATTCATCAGCTCTGAAGCAGCAACAACTGA
Source organism: Rhynchomys soricoides (assembly GCA_019843965.1). NCBI lineage: Eukaryota > Metazoa > Chordata > Mammalia > Rodentia > Muridae > Rhynchomys > Rhynchomys soricoides. The sequence continues at coordinate 1,285,260 of JADRCH010000325.1, read as the reverse complement.
TACAGATTATCGTAAAATTATCTGTAAGCAAGACAGCATGGATGTATCCGAGTGTAAAAATAAAAAGCCTACCGTGTTTACATTTCATCAAATTCTAATGCTAGCATTACCCAAATGTTAATAAGAATTATCTATTGACTCAAATAGAATTATCCTCCTCCACTCAAGTACATAACAAATTCCATTATGCATTTGGTTTCCTTCTTTGCAATGCACTTGTTTGTCTAATGCCTATGCCTTGGTGTTTCTATATGAATCACTGTGCTTTTCAGTTGGACTAAATAGTTTTCCAATTTTCTTGAGTACTGATAAGTGATTTTGCTGCACATTCTTTGGGGTTTCCTGGCTACGCATGTACATGTATCACATCCACACCTTACCTCTTTAACATTTCTCATACTCGGGCTAGCTGTACAGTTTGACTCCTGTGTGATTATATTGAAAGTAAGACAAAGAGGAGTCATTAAAGGAGTTTCTTGGGTTTTCATTCAGAATGAATTTTCAGATGTTTTAATACTAGGTAAAGGCTGTGAAAAAAAAATCAACACATATCATGGGTTCTCTAGCATGGAATTTCTAATGCACAAGACATGAGGATTTCACAACAGTGAACATTCTTGTGGTTTATTTCTGGTTTGAAATTTCTGACTACATTTTGTCCTCATGAAATAGTATAAACTCTTGGCATTTCCTATGATTTAATCATTCATCAAAAGCTCTCACACGTTTCTTATGTTCATGTTTTTCTCCAATATGGATCCTATTGTGCTTTGTAAGAAGAGAGCGCTGGGTAAAGGATTTCTCACATTCCCCACATTTGTAAGGTTTCTCTCCAGTGTGGATTCTGGAATGAGTTTTCAGGTTTGACAACCAATAGAAAGACTTGCCACACTCTTCACATTTGTAGGGTTTAACCCCAGCATGGATTTTCTGATGCGCTTTAAGACTTGAGCAGTGGGTAAATGACTTGTCACATTCCCCACATTTGTAAGGTTTCTCTCCAGTGTGAATTCTGGAATGTCTTTTGAGGTTTGACAACCAATGGAAGAACTTACCACATTCCTTGCAATTGTAAGGTTTCTCTCCAGTGTGGACTCTGTAATGTTCTTTAAGTCGTGACAACAGATAAAAGCATTTACCACAGTCTTTGCATGAGTAGGGTTTCTCCCCAGTATGGATTTTCTGATGTGTAGTAAGAGCTGTGCAGTGGGTAAAGCATTTGTCGCATTCCTTACACTTGTAAGGTTTCTCTCCTGTATGGATTCTATAATGATTTTTAAGTTTTGACAGCTGAGAAAAGCACTTACCACATTCCTCACATTTGTAAGGTTTCTCTCCAGTGTGGGTTCTGCAATGGCTTTTTAGGTGAGACAACACATAAAAAGATTTGCTGCACTCTTCACATTTGTAGGGCTTTTCATCAGTATGAATTTTCTGATGTCTTTTAAGAGTTGTGCATCGGGTAAAGTATTTGTCACATTCTAAACATTTGCAAGATTTCTCTCCAGTATGGCTTCTACAATGGCTTTTAAGTCTTGATAACTGAGAAAATGACTTGTCACATTCCCCACATTTGTAAGGCGTCTCTCCAGTGTGGATTCTGTAGTGGCTTTTAAGGCCTGACAACCAATGGAAGAACTTACCACATTCTTTGCACTTGTAAGGTTTCTCTCTAGTGTGGACTCTGAAATGTTCTTTAAGTGTTGACAACAGATAAAAGGATTTACCACAGTCTTTGCATTTGTGAGGTTTCTCTCCAGTATGGATTTTCTGATGTGTACTAAGACCTGTGCAATGGGTAAAAGATTTGCCACATTCCTTACACTTGTAAGGTTTCTCTCCTGTATGGATTCTATAGTGGCTTTTAAGTCTTGACAACCGGGAAAAGCACTTACCACATTCCTCGCATTTGTAAGGTTTCTCTCCAGTATGGGTTCTGCAATGGCTTTTAAGTCTAGATAACCGGGAAAAGCCTTTATCACACTCATTACATTTGTAAGGTTTCTCTCCAGTATGGATTCTGCAGTGAGTTTTAAGGTGAGACAACCACTTAAAGGACTTACCACATTCTTTACATTTCCATGGTTTCTCTCCAGTGTGAAGTCTCTGATGTGTACTAAGGCTTGAGCCACTCCTAAAGCATTTCCCACAATTGTGTGCCTTCTCCCCACTATGAGTTCTTTGCTGTCCAAGTCTGTGTGTAGAGCCCCAAAGCTTATCACTTTCTGTGTACTTGTGCTCCATCTTTATAGTGTGGATACTCTGATCTGGACTAATGTTGGAACATAAACATTTGCTACATTCTTTATATCTGAAAAGTTCTTCTCTAGTGTGCACACTTTTATGTCTGTTTAGGTTTGATGATTCAATGGAAGCATCCTGGTAGTTACCACATCTGTACTTGTAGTTTTCTGCAGTACCACTTGTGTTATAAGGTGTACATGGACAGGATTCATGAATCATTTTGCCAAGCTCCTCATATTTGTAAGACTTCTCTTGGATAGTCACATGCTGATAGACTATATGCTTTGAGTCCAAGACCTTCTCAGAGTTACCACACATGTGATGCTTCTCTGGGAAATGAGCACAATTAGGAATGAGTAACAGAGCCAATAGCTGAGTCAGCTTCAGTTCTCTAAGACAAGTGATAATTATTTACAATACAGCTTTCAATACTGGTCTTTTATTTTCATCATTGTTGTATGGATGCTCAGAACCTCCATTTTGATCTCCATCACACTGTGAGGATTGATAACAGAATTCTTATTCTTATCTAAACCGCACTACTTGCAGAAGGTGGGAGAATTAGATTATGAAAAAACAAATAACTTTGGAAAAAGAGCTACATGAAAGATTATATGTAAAGTATTTTTTTCTTTGTAAATCTCCTTCTCTCCCTGAAATCATTGAAGGGTAGTTTAATGCAATACTAAAATGAAAATATTCAACTTACTAAGTGTACTGCAATGCATATCTTTGCTCCATACATTTAAATAAAAACTTGGGTGGGAAAGGACAGCCAGTTCGTGGTGATACACCTTTAATTCCAGCACCAGGAGGCAGAGGCAGGTGGATCTCTTTGAGTTCAATGCCAGTCTAGTCTACAAAGTTAGTTCCAGGATAGCCAAGGCTTTACAGAGAAGCAGTGTCTTAGAAAAAACAAAAAAACAAAAAACAAAAAACAAAACAAAGATAGAAAGGAAGAAAGAAAGGAAGGAAGAAAAACAACTTGGTAAGAGAACTGGAGAGATGGGTTAGTAGTTAAGAGCAACTGTTGATTTTTCAGATGACTTAGACAAAGGAAAAGGAAATTCCTTGAAAAATTTTGGTGTTTGTTTGGTTGTTTTGGTTTGGTTTTTTGTTATGAAAATTTTCCTAATTCCTTGTAGTTTCTAGACAGTATCAAAGAATTTATACATCTATATACCAGGTAAATAAAAAAGATGGAATTCTGCAAGAAAAATGTTCTCACCAACAGAGACCAGGTTGATGTAATTCTCCAACATCACATTAATGTACAGAGCCCTCTGAGCAGAGTCCAGGCATTCCCACTCCTCCTGGGAGAAATCCAAAGCCACATCCCCAAATGTCAACAGACCCTGTAATGGAAATTTAAGAGTTTTACCATGGGCAGAAAGTGCCATAAGAATTTAGGGACATTTTTGTGATACAGATGAGACAGGAAAATTATTCTTTCAGATGTTTTTTAGATGGGCTGTAGATATAGCTTAGCAGTCAAAAGTACTGCTTATTTTTCCAGATGTCTTTGGTTTTATTACCACAACCTAGATGGCATCTAACATCCACCTGTAGCTCCAGTTTCCCATGATACATTGCCCTCATTTGGCATCTGAGGACAACATGCATGTAAGTAGTACACAGACTTACATGTAGGCCAAAACAACCCATACATATAAAATAAAAATAAAATTTAACTGCATATTCTAACTTTGTGTGCTATACAGAAGTTTCCCAGAATTTGAAATATTCTGTCCTGTAGAAAAAAATTAAACCATTTTTAAAGAAAAAAAATGTAAATCTGGGCCAGATAGTGGTGGTACATAACTTTAATCCCACCACTTAGGAGACAGAGGTAGGCAGATCTCTGTGAGACCAGCCTGATCTACTGTGTAAGTTCTAGGACAGCCAGGTTTACACAGTGAAACCCTGTTTTGAAACAACACCACCCACCCCAAATAAAAAAGTAAATCTGTCCATCACAGCCTTTTTTTTTCATAACCCATGAAAAACAGTAGCTTCAACAACAACAACAAAAGGATGTGATGGGACATCCTTCCTCCTTCAAAGGTAGAGATTAGAGCAAAGTAATTAAGAGGAATCTTCATTTCTGCCTGAAATGTGATGGCTTATGTACTTCACTCACTCAACCCACTCAAGAAAATTCTAACTAATATATTCCACAGGGTATCATACAAAGACTCACCACCAGAAGAGGCCACACAATGGGCCGCTGTCTGAAACCACAGACAAACAACACAGGCAAAATACTCATCTCTCTAGTTTGGGAAGTTACCACTGAACATTGGAATCAAGTGAATGATATGAGCAGGAACTCTCCTGAGTCAAATAGATGCCACGTGTCAACAAACACAGACATATCATCATCACTGTGTGATATCAAGTGTCGAAGAAAGAAACCAACAGACTACAATCTCCCCACAGAAGCATCAATTTCAAGGCATGCTCAAGGCACATATTGCTGCCATCTTCAACACTCTCTAGAGAGTTTCAATATTTAGTATTATAACCCAATTGAGGATCCAAATAGTATGTCTTTGAATCCTTTTCCAAATAATTATTAGGTATTCTAGCAAGGAATTCAAGGTATTTAAATATGTACTTTCATAAACCTAGTTCAAGAAAACCTAAGTACATCCCTCAGATGGAATTACATGGCACATGAGGCCTTGATAACTAACCTATAAATACACAAATCCATCCTCTGTAGCAACTGAACAACAACATATTTGTTTGACCACAATGGAAATGTAGGTCTTATTTTCATTGTGAATAGTTACCCACACACAAAGAGTCTGGCTGGAGAGGGCTGAATAGAGAAAAGGCTGTGATACATAGTAGACATGTATTTAAAAAGTTAATCTTGAGTACTGGGAGAAAAAGAAATTCATGGGAAACAAACACTTCAGATTACTTTATCAGAAACAGAAATTAAGGCTTCCAAAGTTTTAATATATAACAATTCTCATTAAAAAGAAGGAGGAGGAGTGGGAAGGGGAGGAGGAGGAGGAAGAAGAAGAAGAGGAGGAGGAGGAAGGGGAGGAAGAGGAAGAAGAGGAGGAGGAAGAGGAAGAAGAGGAGGAGGAAGAGGAGGAGGAGGAGGAGGAGGAGGAGTCGTCGTCATCATCATCAACATGACACAGACCTGGGATGTACTTACTGGAGAAGCAGCCATTTCTTCCTGTTGCTCTGCTTCAAGCTTCCTGAGTTTCTGCTTCAAGAACAATGACTGGACCCCTTCTTGCCCTTTCACATCAGGCATCAAAAATGCAAAACAAAAATTAATACTAATCTCCCTTAAAGAACAATATCAAACTACATAAAAAAAAATCAGAATAATACCAGAATAATTCTAAAGCAAGGAGAAAATAGAAAAATATATTTAAATACCTGAAAGTAACTGTCAACCATATTATTGCAGCCAGAAAAATTATGTCTTCAAATTGACAGAGAAGTGCATTTGAAGATACTCATGAATTAGCACATGCCATTCTACTCAAGCCATTGCAGATAAGAATTAAAGGCAAATACACAGAGATCAGTCAGAAAGAAAGTTTCCACGAGAATACAAGAAATATTTCGTGTGAGGAACAGATGACGAGAGGAGAACTAGGGAGTAACCACCTATATCTTTATAACTTTAAAATAAAGTCAATAAATACCTGTTTTAAAGGGCAGTCATTAACAGAAAAAGCACAAAAAAGCCAATGCGTGTATGTATTCACTTTTACAGGATTTCTATTTTAAGTATATGAATGTTTGCCCTAGATGGACGAATATATACCATGCAAGTGTTGGTGCCCACAGAGATCAGAGTGCATCGGATGCACTGGAACTAGAATTACAGGCAGTTATGAGCTGCCATGTAGATTTTGGGAAACATATCCAGGTCCTTTGTAAAACCAACAAGTGCTTTTTTTGTTTTGTTTTGTGACACAGTGACACATTTCCTCCAACAAGGCCACACCAATTCCATAAGATTACACCTCCTAAAAGTGCCACTCTTCATGGGCCAGGAATTCAAATATGAACAATTTTTTTGTCTTGTTTTTGACTTTTATTAAAAATAGTTTTCTTTTTCCATTGTTTTAGCTAGGGTCTCTATTGCTGTGAGGAGACACCATGATGATAGCAACTCTTAGAAAGGTAAACATTTATTTGGGGCTAGCTTCCAGTTTAACAGGTTAAGTCCATTCTCATCATGGAGAGAAGCATGGCAGTGTGAAGGCTGCCCTGGTGCTGGAGACAGAGCTGAGAGTTCTACATCTTGATCCACAGGCTGTAGGAGACTGAGTGACATATTGGGCATAGTTTTAGCATATGAGACCTCAAAGCCCACCCCACAGTGATACACTTCCTCCAACAAGGCCCCACCTCCTAATAATGCCACTCCCTATGAGCCAAACATTCAAATACATGAGCCTATAGGGACCCTTCTATTCAAATCAGCATACCCAAAATATATCCTGATTACAGTTCCCTTCCCTCTAGTCCACCCAGTTCCTGCCCACTCCCCCTCCTATCCAGATCCACCACTTTCTGTCTCTCATTAGAAAACAAAGAGGCTTCCAAGAGATAAGAATAAAAATATAATGTAATAAGATAAAACAAAAGCTAACACCTCAGAATTGGATAAAACGAACAAAAGAAGAGAACAAGAGAAGGCACAAGAAACAAACCCACTAGTCTGTGCATCACACTCAGCAATCTCAAAAACTCTAGCCTTTAAGCCATAATACATACACCAAGGACCCATAGGGTAAAATGACAGAAGGAAAATATATATATATGTAACATAACATTTAAAAAAAAGGAAATGCACTAACATGACATTTTAACAAATGGAGGACCCTCCAAAGATGCCCTTGAGTTCATTTTCTGTTGGCTATCCAGCTTCGGGCATGTGCTTGGCTCAGAAAACTGTTCTTAACTGTTTAGCCATCTCTCTTGACAGCTTCACTTTGTGGACCAGGCTGGCCTCAAAATCAGAGATCTGCCTGGCTCCAGAGCATTGTAATTAAAGGAATGCACCACCACCACCAGGCTGCCAGCCATTTTTTTTTTTTTTTAAAAAAGTATTTATCATTCTTGGCCATGAGGTAATTACAATTGAAAACCAACGGATACTCCTTCTTACTCTCTTCAGAATGGCTAAAGTGGAGAAGGTATAGTGGGTCTCATTCCCTCCAATTGCTCCAGAGGAAAGAGCAGCTGGCTCAATACCAGCCTGGTATAAACAGTGAGTTCCAAGCCAGACAGAAGAACTACACCGTACCACTCTGCCTCAAAAAAACAAAACAAAACAAACAAAAAGAAAAGAAAAGAGAAAAAAAACCACAACAAATGTCATTGAGAAAATAGAAAAGTGGGACACTTATTCATTCCTCAAGGGACTATGAACCAGTAAAAACCCTAGAAATCATTTTGGAGTTTCCACAACCCAAAATCTTAACCACCATATTACCCACCACAGCAGAAATACACAGCCCCTAAGTTCTACCAAAGACAGACATACAGGTTTATTGCCACACTATTCAAAGGAGATAGTAAATTAACCCATCCTAGATGCCCAACAACAGAAAAAGAAATGGGATGAACTTACATGGTGGAATTTTATTTTGCTACAAAAAAATTACAATCATGATCTTTGCATTAAAATCCATAGAAGTGTAAATTACATGAATTGTACATCCTAAAAGGGAAGAAAAGGCCTGCAGGCTTTCTCCCATGTACTAAGCCCATTTTTATATACATGGGTGTGAATGTGAGTCTAGGGTAAGACAAGTGGTTCTCAACCTGTATGTTTAGACACCTTCGGGGGGTCACATATCAAACATACTGCATATCAGATATTTACATTACGATTCACAACCGTAGCACACTTACAGTTATGAAGTAGCAACAAAGTAACTTTATGGTTGAGTTCACCAAAATGTGAGGAACTGTATTCCATGGCATTGGGAATGCTGAGAACCACTGCTCTGACAGAGCATCTTGAGAGTGGAACAAGAGCTCTGGGTGGATATGGGGAATTAGGACAGAATTGGTAATGGAGTGGCAGGAGATGGGCTGGGAAAGGAGGCTGACACAGTTGTCCTTCAGGGAGGAGGTAGAAAGAAGGGCTATGATGGGGCCTTGAGGTGGGAAAGCATCACAAATGAACACCTCAGCACTGTGTTCCTTATATGGCATCTGCAAGGCAGGAGTGCAGTGTTTATTGACAGCATCCCACGATCACAGCTGAGGAAAAGGACTGCTTCCATTGTGACATGCGGTAGGGGACAATGGAGTATTCTCAGCATAAATATAGAAAATCCTGTATTGCTGCACCACATGCAGCAAACTCTCCTCAGAGAATATGCATGACCTTCAGGACCTTTGAAGCTCAACTGCAAACGACCGCACTGGAGTGAGTTTGACTCCAAACTGACTGAGAATGTCACTCAGTGTGTTTGGTTTCAATGCATTTCACAAATGAACAGCATGGAAGAGTTTGTGAGTGTGGCATGGGACTCAATTAACTCACAACTCTTAACCCAACTTATTGTACTAATGCAAATGGGAAACTTAAGAATGGGCACATGTCCATTCTACATCACATCTACTTGTCAGCGAAGAGGTTTTGAGATTTGCCAGCCTGTGGTTACCAGAAAACTGTGGCATTTGATGCAATTTACTTTCCTTTAATAGCAGATTTCCTTGTTGGTGTGATGCTGGGTGACGACATCTTCTTCAACTATAAATCTGTCCACAATTGGAATGGATTCTCAGCAGTTACTACTATGTACCTAACTACATCATCAATATGATCCATCTTCTGTCGCCACATTACAATGGGCACAGGCTAGTCTCCAGCTCTGGGCTCCATGAACACAAACAACATGACTCATCAGCCACCTGTGTATGACAAACTCTGACCTGTGTATGATCATTCCTAACTCTTCCAATGTTGGTATGAGTGTGAACTGTCCTGTCACATATCCAAGTTCCACATTTACCCTGATACTAGTAGAGACACCTCTATGTTTTTTTCCTGTACTCTTATCTCATCCTTGTTGAGTACTGAACCAAGATTCTCTCGGAGAGCAAGAAGTCCTCTTAAGTGCTGAGCCACCTCTCCAGCCCCTCATTTACTGTTCCTTAATTAACTACTGAGAAGACCTAAATCAATGAACAGTGAGACAGAATTCATGGAGCACTGAGGACAACTTGTTGAAATGTCATGTCAGGGTGAGTGTGAGGTCATGAGAACTAGGCACAGAAGTGGGATAACAAAAGCTGAGAAGCTTGGCAGCAAGAGGCTCTGGTTTTAAAGGAGATATGTCCACAATTATGTATCTGAGGGCTTACAAACATAAGAATAAGTCAATCCAAAATAACATACAGAAAGATATTAGAAATGCTTTGTAGAAATTAATGTAATAGAGACACACTGAACAATACAAGGAGTCTATGTAACAGACTTGTTTCTGTCAAGAAATAAAAGTTTTGACAAAGCATGCTTTACCTAATCCCAACTAAGAGAGTAAATCCCTAAGCAGTGGAATTAGAGCTGAAAGGGGGCATAACAATGGACACCCTGTATTAGTTATGGAGTACTGTAGAAAGTCACCTCAAATAAACTGAAAATGTAGATGAAAAGGGTAGTTCCTACAAAACAATCTTCTCTGTTAGAAAACTAGAACAGAGCTTACACAAATCCTGGGATTTAAGCACTAATAATTTCCTCTAAAAATATTCCAGGACTAGACATATTCAACACTGCATTCTCTAAAGGAACACCATATCATACAAAGCTGCTTTAGATCTTGATACCCAAGGCAGATAAGGACAAGCCAATACATGCAAAGAAGAAGCACAGACCAGCGTCAGTTCGGAAACCAACACAGAGCCTCTCTCTGAACGATACAGAAGTAGAGGTCAGATTGACTTCATTCCAGGGGTTCAAGTGTTTCAGAAACACATACAAAACAATCAAGGTAAAACAGCAAATAACTACACTCAGTGAGAGAAGAAACACGATCATGTCAATAGCACCATAAAAGGCCTGTGGCAAAATACCATATTTACCCATTATAAAAGCTCTGAAGACACATACCTCAACATCATAAACACTAGAATCCACAAACGCACATCCAACATTGCACTCCGTGAGGAAAACTGGAATCATTCCTCTCTAATTGGAACAGAGACAAGGGTGTCCATTTCTTCCACACCAACTCAACACTGTATCAACTGTTATCCAGATGAAGAAAGAGAAAAACTTACAGGGGTCAGTATAGGAAACCAAAAAGCAAGTTATCCCTACATGGAGAAAAAAGAATTCTGTAAGTCAACAACTTTATATTGTCCCATGAGAAAGCTCAAATCTGACAGCCCTCTTAATAAGCTACATAATCCACATACAACATCACTGGAATTTTACATACCTACAAGAAGATGCTAAGAAGTCAGCAGACTACTCACAGTGTCCACAAATATCTTGGACTTCCTGGTGGTAGCATTCATATTCCCAAATTGTGTTGTGCAGGTTACTGTACTAAAAGAGCCCATATCCAGAAGTGAACCCTGGATGCTAAAATCCCTACGTGCTGGACACCAGTGTAACGGTGCCAAGACTATTTTCTAATTAACAAAGACTTTCTGGTTGGATTTGTGGCTGGCTCCACATTATGAAATAGATGGATATCACTGGAAAGCTGGCCAAAAGCCTACAACTGGGAAGAGACAGGCCCTAGGAAAAAATCCATTCTGGACTTTTTATTACATGTACAAATACTCACACTGGCCTTTACCTAGTTCTGTTTGCACCCATAGCCTGGTCCTGCTTTTAGCCCAGGCCAGAGAAACTTTGTTTACAACATGAAACAGTAATTTCAGAGATCACTGACTGCACAGCCTGTGACAGGAAATCTATATTACAAAATCCAAATCTCAGGGAATACTACAGAAGAAGGGGGGGAGACTGTAAGAGACAGAGGATAGGGAGGTGACGTTTGGAAAACTATACTGTAATAATACATGGCAGTTGGAATAATGCACGCAAATGACACCCTGGCTACTCTTCCAAGATTGGCCCAAGAGATACATGAAATAAAAGGGGCAGTAATTGGAAAGTAAATACAGATAACCAGGAATGGTAGAAAAGGCGATAAAAGCATAGATAATGGTGAGGAGCAACTATGATCACAGTACATTGATTAAATATAAAAACCAACCATTATAAAAACCAGTACAAATGTAAAGGATAGGAAATACCAATATATATTTGGAGGCAACATTTTAATCATTTATACAATCATTCAAATATAAAACCCTTGTACTGTTATTACTGCTACTTACATAATTAATACTAAAGAGAACCCCCTACCCCCAACACCCATCCCTGTTCCCAACAGGATTTCTCTGTATAACAGCCTGGCTCTCCTGGAACTCTCAGGCTGGCATCAAACTCACAGAAACCCACCTGCCTCTGCCTCCGGATGCTGGAATCAAAGGTCTATATATCACTACTCCTGGCTCAAAAATTCATTTCTCTAATGGGGAAAAAGAACCCAAAAACTTAAACAAGCAAACTAAAGTCCACTAAAATGAACTCTTTAATTTGTTGAAGGAACTGAATAAATACTTGAAGATGGAAAGAATTTTCTTGCTCATGGAACAGGGCATAGTGCTATGAAAATTACAATACTAATGAAAGAAATTGATATGATTAACTCCAACTCCATGATAATCAAACTCCCCATCAAACACCCCACAGATACACTACAGAGACTCTTATAAATTTCCATGGAAGCACAGAAACCCTGAGAGTACATAGCAGAGCTTAAGTTGTCCTAGCTTTGATTCCAGATGACACTGCAGAGCCATATGACCAATAGTACTATGGGAGTGGCAGATGAGTAGACACACAGCCCAACGAAACAGAGCAGCAGATTGAGAACCAAACCAATAGCAGTGACCATGTGAATTCCCAAAATACCACATATGTGTTGCATAATAGTCAACTTTGTCAACTAATGATGTTGGGAAAAGGATTTACCTACACAGAAATATGAACCTGGGTCCATTTCTCTCCCAGTGTACAATGAATCACAGATCTTCATGTATGATCTGTAACAGTGAAACTTGCATACTAACAGAGTAAAAACACATCCATATGTGGACGTAGGGAACGTGTTCATTAACAGAACTATATATCATGACAAAAGAATACAAACTGACAAACAAGATTGTATTTAACATGAATGCACTTCACAAAAGCATCAAATACAAGAAGCAATCATTGTAGAACTGTAGGGAGAAAATAACAGACAGTGATGCAGGGAAGTTTCAACATCCACGAGTCTTCGAGGCACAATGAAATCAGACAGAAAACCAATTGTCTAGCACGTATCCACAAAAATCAGCCATATAACATTAGGAGATTCCCAAGCAAAATTCTCTAACTTCAAGAGATACTCGCCAGTGTGGCCGTGTCCTAGAAATACCAGAATTAAAAAGTTAACAAATATAAATGTTTTAAAAGTTCTCTTCTCTGAATCTGAAACAGAGACACCATCAACAGATAGAAAATAGAATACATCAAAAGACACAGTGCTAGAAAGTTCTAATTCAAACATAGAAAGACAATGTAGAGGAGGTCTGTGTACTATAAATATTCTAAGCAATCTATACCAAAATCTTAGTTATTTTTGTAGAAACAGAGAAAATAATACTAAAATACACAAACTTATGAGAAACCATAGACTTCAAAAATTATGAGAAGGATCAAACCTAGAGGTGATTTCAAAATACTTTGAAATTATAGTGATGCAAACTGTTGAGTACTGTCATGAAAACTAATAAGAGGAGAGAGCAATGGGAAGACAAAGAAGATGGAGTTTAATACTCCAGAGAGATACTAAGCAATGTTTGTCAAATTCCCATTGGTATTATCTTATGAAATGGAGAAATTAACTTGACAAGATTTAGAACGTCCTTCCAGTTTCCATCTGTGGCAGGAGACCTCTGCTTGGGCCACCAGGGCTCCATAGCCAAATAGCCCCGGGAGAAAGCTAGCCGCCCAGGAGTGTGGAAAAACCAGTGAGAGGAGGTAACAGGACTAAAACTGTTAAGCAAGACTCCCCTGGAATCCTTGGTACACAGGGGACTGAGGAACAGCTGGGAGGAAGGAACCTTCTGGTTTCCATCTGTGGCAAGAGACATCTGCCTGGGCCACCAGGGCTCCATAGTCAAATAGCGCTGGGAGAAAGATAGCCTCCCAGGAGTGTGGGCAAGTCTGTCTGCTCAGAGGGACCCACCTGGAATACCCAGGGCACAGAGACTGAGGAGTGGGCTTCTGGTTTCTTTCGGTGGCTGGAGAGCAGATCCTGTGACACAGGGCTCCATACTCAAATAGTGCCAGGAGAGAGTAGGTATACCAGGAGTGCCGACACACCTTCAAGCACAGGCAAGACAATCACTTCTTTTCAAATTCACTGGACCAAGAGGGACCCTTGCAGAGCCATCAGGACACAGGAAATAAGGGATAGCTCTGGATTAGATCTTTCTTGTTTCTGTCTGCATCCCAGAGCTGACCCTGTACCATAGCTCTCCAACCCCAAATTCCTCTCAGAGAGAATTGGTCTTCAAGTAGTACTGACACCTAGGATTGCAGGAAAGACAAGCCACAGTCAGAGAGAGAAAGACCAGCTAACAACAGAGAAAACCAGAAGGCAAGGGCAAGAATACAAGGAAGAGAAACCAAGACTACTTGGCATCATCAGAACCCAGCTCTTCCACCACAGCAAGCCCTGGATACCCCAACACACCAGAAAAGGAAGACTCAGACTTAAAATCACATCTAAAGAGGATGATAGAAGATTTTAAGAAGGGAATAAATAACTTCCTTAAAGAAATATAAGAGAACACGGGTAAACAACTAGAAGTCCTTAAAGAGAAAACACAAAAATACCTTAAAGAATTACAGGAAAATACAATCAAATGGGCAGAATTACAGGAAAACACAATCAAACAGATGAAGGAAATGAACAAAACTATCCAGTAACTAAAAACAGAAATATAAACAATAAAGAAATCACAAAGGGAGACAACCCTGGAGTTAGAAAACCTAGAAAAGAAATCAGGAGTCATAGATGCAAGCATCACCAACAGAATACAAGAGATGGAAGAGAGAATCTCAGATGCGGAAGATACCATAGAAAACATTGACACAACAGTCAAAGAAAATGCAAAATGCAAAAAGCTCCAAACCAAAAACATCCAGGATATCCAGGATACAATGAGAAGACAGAACCTGAGGATAATAGGTATAGAAGAGAGTGAAGATTACCAACTTAAAGGACCAGTAAATATCTTCAACAAAATTATAGAAGAAAACTTCCCTAACCTAAAGAAAGAGATGAACATAAATATACAAGAAGCCTATAGAACTCCAAATAGACTGGATCAGAAAAGAAATTCCTCCCATCACATTATAGTCAAAACACCAAATACACAAAACAAGGAAAGAATATTAAAAGCAGTAAGGGAAAAGGGGCAAGTAACATATAAAGGATGACCTATGGGAATTATACCAGACATCTCACTAGAGACTATGAAAGCTAGAAAATCCTGGGCAGATATCATACAGACCCTAAGAGAATACAAATGCCAGCCCAGGCTGCTATACCCAGCAAAATTCTCAATAATCATAGATGGTGAAACCAAAATATTCTATGGCAAATCCAAATTTGCACAGTATGTTTCCACAAACCCAGCCCTACAAAGAATAATACATGGAAAATGCCAACTCAAGGCGGGAAACTACACTCAAGTAAAAGCAAGAAAATAATCTTTCAACAAACTCAATAGACTATAGCCACACAAACATAAAAACAACATAGAAAATAACAGGAAGCAACAATCACTATTCTTTAATATCTCTTAACATCGATGGTCTCAATTCCCCAATAAAAAGACATAGACTGACAGACTGGATCCATAAACAGGACCCAGGATTTTGCTGCATCCAGGAAATGCATCTCCGTGTTAAAGACAAACACTACCTCAGAATAAAGGGCTGGAAAATAATTTTCCAGGCAAATGGCCCCAAGAAACAGGCTGGAGTTGCCATTCTAATATCAGATAAAATTGACTTTCAACCAAAAGTCATCAAAAAAGATAAGGACACTTCATACTCATCAAAGGAAAAATCTACCAAAAGTCATCAAAAAAAGATAAGGACACTTCATACTCATCAAAGGAAAAATCTACCAAGAAGAACTCTCAATTCTGAACATCTATTCCCTGAATGCAAGGGTTCCCACATTCATAAAGGAAACTTTACTAAAACTCAAAGCACACATTGCACCTCACACAATAATAGTGGGAGACTTCAACGCCCCACTATCAACAATGGACAGATCTTGGAAACATAAACTATACAGTGAAACTAACAGATGTTATTAACCAAATGGATTTAAAAGATAGCTATAGAACATTTCATCCTAAATCAAAAGAATATATCTTCTTCTCAGCACCTCATGGTACCTTCTCCAAAATTGATCATATAATTGGTCACAAAACAAACCTCAACAGATAAAAGAAGATTGAGATAATCCCATGCCTCCGATCAGATCACTACGGAATAAGGCTGGTTTTCAATGGCAACAACAACAACAGAAAGCCCACATATGATGGGCTGAACAATGATCTCCTCAATGATAATTTGGTCAAGGAAGAAATAAAGAAATTAAAGACTTCCTAGAATTTAATGAAAATGAAAGTACAACATACCCAAACATATGGGACACAATGAAAGCAGTGTTAAGAGGAAAACTCATAGTTCTGAATGCCTCCAAAAAGAAACTGGAGAGAGCATACACTAACAGCTTAACAGCACATCAGAAAGTTCTAGAACAAAAAGAAGCTAATACACCCAAGAGGAGTAGAAGGCAGGAAATAATCAAATTAAGTGCTGAAATCAACCAAGTAGAAACTAAAAGAACTACACAAAGAGTCAACAAAACCAGGAGCTGGTTCTTTGAGAAAATCAACCAGACAGATAAACTCTTAGCCAGACTAACTGGAGGGCACAGAGACATTATCCACATTAACAAAATTAGAAGTGAAAAGGGAGATATAATAACAGATTCTGAGGAAATTAAAAAAAATCATCAGATCCTACTACAAAAGCCCATACGCAACAAAATTGGAAAATCTGGATGAAATGGACAAGTTTCTAGACAGATACCGAATACCAAAGTTAAGTCAGGATCAGATAAACCATCGAAACAGTCCCATAACTGCTAAAGAAATAGAAGTAGTCATTAAAAGCCTCCCAACCAAAAAAAGCCCAGGACCAGATGGGTTCAGTGCAGAATTCTATCAGACCTTCAAAGAAGACCTAATACCAATACTCTTCAATCTATTCCACAAAATAGAAACAGAAGGAACACTACCCAATTCATTGTATGAGGCCACAGTTACATTGATACCAAAACCTCACAAAGACCCAACAATAAAAGAAAACTTCAGACAAATTTCCCTTATGAATATTGATGCAAAAATACTCAACAAAATTCTTGCAAACCAAATCCGAGAACACATCAAACCATGATCAAGTAGGCTTCATCCTAGGGATGCAGGGATGGTTCAATACCAGAAAATCCATCAATGTAATCCACTACATAAACAAACTCAAACAAACAAACAAAACAACAACAACAACAAAACACATGGTCATTTCATTAGATGCTGAAAAAGCATTTGTCAAAATGCAACATCTCTTCATGATAAAAGTCTTGGAAAGATCAGGAATTCAAGGAGCATACCTAAACATTGTAAAAGCAATATAGAGCAAACCAGTCACCAACATCAAACGAAATGGAGAGAATCGTGAAGCAATTCCACTAAAATCAGGGACTAGGCAAGGCTGCCCTCTCGCTCCCTATCTATTCAATATAGTACTTGAAGTTCTAGCTAGAGCAATCAGACAACAAAAGGAGGTCAAAGGGATACAAATTGGAAAGGAAGAAATCAAAATATCACTATTTGCAGATAATATGATGGTATACTTTAGTGACCCAAAAAACTTCACCAGAGATTTGCTACAGCTGATAAACACCTTCAGCAAAGTGGCCGGATGCAAAATTAACTCAAGCAAATCAGTAGCCTTCTTATACTTGAAGGATAAACAGTCTGAGAAAGAAATTAGGGAAATGACACCCTTCACAATTGTCACTAACAATATAAAAGTATCTTGGTGTGACTCTAACCATACAAGTGAAAGATCTGTCTAACAAGAACTTCAAGTCTCTGAAGAAAGAAATCGAAGAAGACCTAAGAAGATGGAAAGCTCTCCTATGCTCATGGATTGGCAGGATTAATATAGTTAAAATGGCCATCCTGCTAAAAGCAATCTACAGATTCAATGCAATCCCCATCAAAATTCCAACTCAATTCTTCATAGACTTAGAAAGAGCAATGTTCAAATCCATATGGAATAACAAAAAACCCAGGATAGCAAAAACTATTCTCAACAATAAAAGGACTTCTGGGGTAATCAGCCCCTCTGACGTCAAGCTGTACTACAGAGCAGTAGTGATAAAAACTACACGGTATTGGTACTGTGACAGGCAGGGAGATCAATGGAATAGAATTGAAGACCCAGAAATGAACCCACACACTCATGGTCACTTGATCTTCGACAAAGGAGCTAAAACCATCCAGTGGAAAAAACACAGCATCTTCAACAAATGGTGCTGGTTCAACTGGCAGTCTACATGTGGAAGATTTCGAATTGATCCATTCCTATCTCCCTGTACAAAGCTCAAGTCCAAGTGGATCAAGGACCTCCACATAAAACCAGATATACTGAATCTAATAGAAGAGAAAGTGGGGAAAAGTCTAGAACACATGGGCATAGGGGAAAGTTCCCGAACAGAACACCAATGGCTTGTGCTCTAAGATCAAGAATGACAAATGGGACCTCATGAAATTACAAAGCTTCTGTAAGGCAAAGGACACTGTAAATAGGACAAAACGGCAACCAACAGATTGGGAAAAGATCTTTACCAATCCTACATCCGATAGAGGGCTAATATCCAATGTATACAAAAAATTCAAGAAGCTAGACTCCAGAGATCCAAATAACCCTATCAAAAAATGGGGAACAGAGCTAAACAGAGAATTCTCAACTGATGAAACTCGAATGGCCGAGAAGCACCTAAAGAAATGTTCAATATCCTTAGTCATCAGGGAAATGCAAATCAAAACCATCCTGAGATTTCACCTCACACCAGTCAGAATGGCCTAGATCAAAAACTCAAGTGACAGCAGATGTTGGCGAGGATGTGGAGAAAGAGGAACACTCCTCCATTGCTGGTGGGAATGGAAGCTGATACAACCTCTCTGGAAATCAGTTTGGCGGACCCTCAGAAAAATGAACATAATACTACCTGAGGACCCAGCTATTCCACTCCTGGGTATATACCCAGAAGATGCTCCAATATGTAATAAAGACACATGTTCCACTATGTTCATCGCAGCCATATTTATAATAGCCAGAAGCTGGAAACAACCCAGATGTCCCTCAATAGAAAATGTGGTACATTTACACAATGGAATACTACTCAGCTATTTACAATAATGACTTCATGAAATTCTTAGGCAAATAGATGGAACTTGAAAATATCATCCTGATCGAGGTAACACAGTCACAAAAGAATGAACACAGTATGTATTCACTGATAAGTGGTTATTAGCCCAAAAGTTTGGAATACCCAAGAGTCACTTCACAGCAACCATTGGGCTGAGTGTGAGGTCCCAGATGGAAGAGTTGGAGAAGGGACTGAAGGAGCTGAGGAAGTTGGCAGTCCCATGGAGGGAGCAACAGTGTGAACTGGCCTGACCCCTCGATGCTCCCAGAGACTGGAACACCAACCAATGAATACACATGGAGGGACCCATGGTGCTGTCCACATATGTGGCAGAGAAGGGTCTTGTTAGCCATCAGGGGGAGGAGAGGCACTTGGGCCGGAGGATGTTAGATGCCCCAGTATAGGAGAATTCCATGGAGGGAAGCTGAGAGTGGGTGGGCGGATGGGTGGGTGGGGGAATACCCCCTTAGAGGCAGGGGGAGGGGAGAGGGAATAGGGAGGTTCCAAAGGGGAGATCTGGAAAGGGGGAAACATTTGAAATGTAAGTAAAGTATCAAGAAAAATAAAAATTAAAAAAAGAAAAGATTTAGAACCAAAATTTTGAAGCAGGAAAAACCTAAAGTCATCAAGTATCCTAGTGAAGTACTACATTAAAATTATAGAAAGGAAAGCCATTTAATATTGGTACAAATACACTCTCAGCAATATGAATGGAAGAGGGATAGCATCACTCACAATCAAACCAAATTGTAATTGCTCCTAGTATTTATTCTTACACAGAGAATCTTCTAACGTTTACAATAGGATAATCCTGAGGAGATTATTCTCAGTGCAATTGTCCAGAATCATTTCTACAACAGAATGTGGCAAAACTGACTTCATGTCCCATTTCCACTGTCCCTTGAACCCTCATCCACCCCTTTGTGAATCCTCCAGCATACCTGGATCCTTTGCTACTGTTGCCTCTCTCTCCACCTTCCAGGGCACTTTGTCCTGCTCCACGTTGAGCAGGTGTGTCTAAAAGTGCAAGCCCTGCATATGAGAAAGAGATTCTTCAGTAAGTACCAGGATTTCTAACGCAGAACTGTGCTCAGTAGAAATACAGAAAAGGGAACAGAGGGGTCTACAAGTGATCCCCCAACTGTTATATAGGGTCAGCCTGCTGAAAGTATTTAGGGAGCATTTTGGGTTCCCATAACTTGAATCTGACTTCTAATCATAGCTCAATCAAAACTCAAGGGAAGAAATGAATCTGTATTACTGAAGTGAAATTATACACTACTGAGTATCTGATTTTATCATTGAACAAAAAAGAAAGAAGCCTTACAGCTCCCAAAAGGACAAACATGAAGAACAGATGAAATTTAATGAAAACTTTGTCTTTTTTTCTAAGGACTTCACTTTCCTCTATGAGATGTGAGGCTCATTCACACACAACTCACACACATGCAGAGTAATTTCCCCAGGAACCCTGAGAAGGAGCAAGGAAAACTGCAAGAAACTATTATCACCCACGGAAACAGGACTGCTGCAATTCTGCAATATTCAGTCTCAGTACAAAACCCTATGAGTGGGGTCCAGGCATTTCCCCTCTTCCTGAGAGAAGATCACAGTCACATCACTGCATGTCAACAACCCTGAAATAAAAAAGCAACAGTTTGGTCCATTGTCAAGAGTGTGTTTCTTGCACCAGAAAAGATGCTTTCTAAGTTTGTCCTAATATAAATTGTTTTCTAATGAAAACAGTGTGGCCTGATATCCTCACACTCAACATGAATACTGTACTTTTCTGGACTTTTGAGGTGTGCCTTAAAACCTCAGCATAAGAACACACATTTGTTATATTTACATCAGAGTCTGTGTACCTCAAGTGCAAAATTACTGGTGAGTTAAAAACTTCACTTAATAATTGTTAAAATTTACAACCATAACTATGTAGCTTGACAAAAAGAAAGAAAAAAAATCCCCCAAAGTGATCAAAATCTGCAGTTACTCCATAGGGAGCTGATAGTTAACAAGCTCTCTGGGACCTCAAAGTCTCCATGTCAAATGCCACCCCCTTGACTAGGAAAGGAGTAGACCAAGGGCGTTAGAAACTATGTCTGAATTTAAATGCCAACAGTTTTAGTTTCTGCACAACAGCAAAAAGAAGCGTGTTTGCAAGCGTCAACACATAAATTCAATTAGTCTAAGAGATACACTTACGAGACTATTCTGGAAACCAGAGATAAATGATAAAATCAGCATGTGCCCCATTTCATACGTTCTCAAACTTATCTTCAAGGGTATTACCCTTCACCAGAATTGTGAAAGTGGTATCTTTATGAGCAGCAGAAAACTGAACATGCCCCTGGTCAAGTTCTTACCTGTTTCACTACAGCTCCTCTGACTTGGGAGAGTCTTGGACCGCCGGGCTGTGGTTCCCGCCACTGTGGTGCTGACTGGTGATTCTCCCAGACCGCCCCACAAGGCTCCAGTGGCCGCATTAAGTTTTCACATCCACATGAGACTGGCAAGTGTCGGCCACTCAACCCGCAAACAAAGATTTCCCTGAGGTCCCTCAGAGAATGGAGGCTTTTCCGGCCCCTCCCTCCTGTGGTCCTTGGAGACGCCTTTGGGTCCTCCTATAATAGACAGGTTCCGGTTACGTAGGTTCTCTGACCCAGCCCACCGGTTCAAATCCCCTGTCCAATTGAGTTCTCCAGGCCTTCCCAGCGGGCTTTCTTTTTCTCATCACTCCTTTTATCTAAACCAGTTTTCCCGCCCCGTGGAGACCCGTCCCTCCTACTCTGTCTCAGGCTGCCTTCCACACAGCTCCAGATGTCAGGCTGCTCTGGACCCGCTCTGCACAGCCTGCCCATGATCACTGCCATCCTAGACCAGAACTGGATCTCGTAGGACACTGCACACCAGTACCTCCCCTTCTCCCCTCCCCCCAAACCCCGCCCACCCGGGTTCGGAAACTTTCAGATGCAAGATAGCCTAACACCTCGACTTGACTTGGGCTACACGCATCAAACAATAACAGGTTAAATTCAGATGCCAACATCTGATCCCCAACACACACTTAAGATGACAAGCCCAAACGAAATACTACAATTGTTAGTTGGGGACAGATTTTTTCAGAAACTTGGATTTTGAAAAGAAATAGATGTATCAAAATTTCAGTAGTCAGCTATTTGCGAAGAGCCTGGGGCTGAATTCATCCCGCAGTGAGTACACTGCTTTCACCACTAGATGATGGTCTTGTCATTTCAGTAACTCAGACAGAGTTAAGTCTTCTGTGACTCAGGTTAAAGGTGCTTTGAGATAAAACAGAAATTTTCTTTGAAAAAAAAAATGCAGTGGTGAATGCAGAGACTTTTGGATGTCAGTACAGAAAACGAGTAAGGTCAGTTACACCATTCCATCTCTAGCTCTGGAAACACTGAGGAAGAAGAATTGCTCTGGAAGTAAGAAGGGAAGAAGAGGGAGGGCTAAGACACGCCATTCTCTGGGCTCCATACAACTACTGTAATCAGTAACCAACGGCAGCCGTCCTTATCTGCACTGGCCCACACAAGACCACAGTCAGTCTAGGAAAGGGAACGGCACACTCTACCTCTCAGACGTTGGCTATGCATAGATTGTAGAAGACTCACTGCCTTTAGTTGTTATCCTGTGCTGAGCACATCAGGCTCCAGCACATAGCTCCAACCCACAGTCTCAATTTCAGTGGTTCTCATTCAAAATGAATAGAGATGAACACAGTAGAGTGATTGCTGGAATTGAGGACCAGAATAGCACAGAGGTAGGTGAGATTGAGCTGTATTTGAGTATGTGTATACATGTGTGTGTATAAGTATATATATTATACATATTTGAGGCATATATATATATACATATATGTGTATATGTACATACATGCAGTATATGTGTGTGTATACATACACTGTGTATATATACATATGCATGTGTAAGTTAGCTAATAATAACAAATGTTCTGCATGGCCATATCAGTCTGTAATTTCTTTTTGGTTGTATCATTATCTGGTTTAATACCAGCCACTATTAAGAGTCAGTACATTTCCTTTTCTGTGTCAAGAAGTATTAAATGTTAAGTATCTTTGCTGTTAAGTTCTTTGCAGTTCTGATAGAATCCTGTCAATCTGGTCCTGGGATTTTTACAAGGCATTTTTTTCCTGCTTCAGTCTCATTGTTACTTGTAGTTCTGTTTATACTATTTATTATGATGTTGTTTAAATTTGGTATGGTATATGCACCTGGAAACTCATCTATTTATATGACTTTCTAATTCAGTGGACTAAAAGTCTTTAATATCAATGGGCATAAGATCTACCTGTTCACTCATGACTATCAAGGAGTCTGTGGAGTTATCTTGGGTAATTGCCAAGATATAATTTTAAAATAAAGTTATATGCAGTTGAGAAAGCCTTCAAAACCACCACTCAGGAGGCAGAAGCAAGGGAACTCTGAGATCAAGGCTATCCTGAACTACATAGTGAGTCTAGGGACAGCTGACAATATGCAGAGATACCTTTTATCAAAATAAAGCAAAGTCCTCCAGAAAGAATAGCTTCATGGTACCTTCTGGCACCATGCAAGCTTCCAAAGGAGGTAGCCAATCAACAATCCTAGCTACCTACGATGCCCACAAACCACATAGATGATCATCATAGCATGATAATCCTAAGAGCGTGGTAGTGACAATCATACTTGGTGGTAAACAACAGTTCTCTAATTGGACTTCAGATCCTCTTAAAAGGAAACCATGACTGGTACTGGAAATCTTTCTACTTACTCAGAGCTGGCGAAGTCATGAATAATAGAGGAGAACCTACAGCCACATCTTTACTAAGCTAGCATAATCCTTAACAAGAAGCTAAGCACCTTTCCTTGCACGTACAGATAAGCACATCTTCATCTATCATCAAGAAAGCTTCTCTTTGCAATAGAGAATACTACAAAAACCCCACAATTAATCAAAATTAAGAATAGTAGAGGCTAGCCCCTCTACAAAACACTCCTGCACATAAGGCTCAAGGAATAGTTTTGAAGAGGGGATAGAAAGATTATAAGAGCCAGAGGATCAGGGAGTGTGTTGGGAGATTGTTTCCTAGTAATGCCAGAAGCTATATTCACAAAATATCACCAACACAGCCTCCCCAACAGGAGCTGAACATGGACAATGGACTTGCCAAAGTGGCTGGGGAAAAACTCACAAAGTCTCAAGCCTACAGGCAAATAGGTAATGCTGGGAACTGGGGAATGCTGGGGTATGTAGGAGGAAAAGGAAAGGAGAATGCTGCATTTATATAGTAATCTCAAAATTAAATCAGTAAAAAAGAGAAAAGAATAACAACAAAAACAAACAAAAGCAAACCCAAACTAAAACCAAAACAAACAAAAGAGGTGCTCAGGAAAGTGCAGACTAGGACTTCTTTAAGCTTCAGTGCTACTCTAGCTACAATGACCATCATCAGGAACAGAAATAATAACTGACATTGGTGTAAATGTGGGATCGGAGGGTCATAAACATCTGTGGGAGTGAGAACCAGAGGTTCAACTTTTGAAATCAGTATAGATGTTCTAAAAAGAGGAATATATGAAGGTATGAAAACTACTGTGTGACCCAGTTTTAACAATAATGTGTGATGCAATTCCTGTGGAAAAGATGACAAACATCTACTTATTGCAGATAAGGAACCAATGAAAATTAAAGGTGGGAATAAGCAAGGTCTAACTTGGTGAACCAACTGGGCTTCTATTTGTTTTCATTTTTAGTCATGTTTTCTCTGCGTGGATGTCCGTGTGTGTTCCTGGAGCATGTAGTGACCATAAAAGAGCCATGGAATCCTGAAGTTGAGAGTACAGATTGAGTGCTTATGTGAAGGTGCTGAGAATTCAAAGAGAGTCTTTGGAAACATCAGACAGTGTTTTTAACCACTGAGCTATCTCTAAAGCCAAGTGAGATTTACTGGAGTGACTTACAAGAATGAGCAGCTCCTGCCAGAAGCACAAAAGACTTCATGACAGTTGCATCACCCTGTGAAGGTGATAGCTAAAGAAACTGTAAACCTGGGAATCATTGCACAGCTTGGAGCAACTCACCTGAGGTGGGAAGTGTGTCCTTCAAGCCACTCACTAACTCCTTCAGGCAGCTTGTCTTGTCTTATGTGATCCAAGCAGCTTGACAGGTATCTGCTTCACAGCTGGTCTAAGTATCTTTTGTGCATCTCATCTTGTCTGACAGCATCTGCAATCCTTGGAGACTATATATGCCTGAGGCAGGAGGGCACAAGTGAATACTGCCAATTTCTGAGATTTCCTGAAGTTATTTAGTTGTCTATTTCTGATCTTTGGAAGCTTCTCTCCAGGATTGAATATTTCAACTTCCTTTAAAGCATCCTGTTCCTTTACCTCTCTTTTAATATCCTATGTTTAAGGAGCATTATCCATCATGAAAGGGTTTAATATCAGAGAAAGTTGATACACAATATCCAATCCTGGGCGTAAACTCCAAGA
The DNA here is from genome assembly GCA_019843965.1 of Rhynchomys soricoides. NCBI lineage: Eukaryota > Metazoa > Chordata > Mammalia > Rodentia > Muridae > Rhynchomys > Rhynchomys soricoides. The sequence continues at coordinate 1,259,833 of JADRCH010000325.1, read as the reverse complement.
ACTTTCCATGTTACTCCTGAGCATTTGCCCATCATGCTCATAGCCACTTTGTTCACACTATCCAGGGTATGTAATCAACCTAGATGTCCATCAACTGATACATGTATGATTGAATATGTGGACTCTAGTTTCGAGCTTTTTGTTGTGTTCAAGTAAGACTATGTAAAAACCAGGAATCTAGAAATGGATCATAGTGGAGAGCTGTAAGAAGATAGGGTGGCTAGACTGTAAGTGATCTGAAATTAGAGAGTGAGTATACTGGGGACAGATTAGTTCAAATATGTAGTGGAAAGACAGGGAAGAGAAGGGACTGGAGAAAGGTCAACGCAAGTGAGATGTCCATGAAGAACATACATGGAAACCTATCATTTTCCAACCCAAGTGAAAAATATACTAAGAGAAGATAATAGAGCACATGTGATATAAAAGAATTGGGGCATTGCTAAACGTTTAACTAGGGATGGGGCAGGGCAGAAAGGAGGAAGAATGGACGTGTTAACCAAAAAGAAGGATGTATAAAGGTTTGAAGAAATCTTATGAAATCCCACTATCTTACAAAGTATATTGATCCTGCCAATCCATGAGCATGGGAGATCTTTCCATCTTCTGAGGTCTTCTTCAATTTCTTTCTTCAGAGACTTGGAGTTCTTGTCTTTCACTTGTTCACAGATCTTTCACTTGTTTGGTTAGAGTCACACCAAGATATTTTATATAGTTTATGACAATTGTGAAGGGTGTCATTTCCCTAATTTTTTTCTCAGCCTTGGAGAAGGTACCATGAGGTGCTGAGAAGGTATATTCTTTTGATGTAGGATGAAATGTTCTATAGATATCTGTTAAATCCATTTGATTCATAGCATCTGTTAGTTTCATTGTGTCTCTGTTTAGTTTATGTTTCCAAGATCTTTCCATTGTTGATAGTGGGGTGTTGAAGTCTCCCACTTTTATTGTGTGAGGTGCAATGTGTGCTCTAAGCTTCAGTAAAGTTTCTTTTATGAATGTGGGAGCTCTTGCATTCGGGAAATAGATGTTCAGAATTGAGAGTTCTTCTTGGTAGATTTTTCCTTTGATGAGTATGAAGTGTCCTTCCTTATCTTTTTTGATGACTTTTGGTTGAAAGTTGATTTTATCCGATATTAGAATGGCTACTCCAGCCTGTTTCTTGGGGCCATTTGCCTGGAAAATTGTTTTCCAGCCCTTTGCTCTGAGGTAGTGTTTGTCTTTAACAAGGAGGTGCATTTCCTGGATGCAGCAAAATGCTGGGTCCTGTTTATGGATCCAGTCTGTCAGTCTATGTCTTTTTATTGGGGAATTGAGACCATTGATGTTAAGAGATATTAAAGAATAGTGATTGTTGCTTCCTGTTATTTTTGATGTTGCTTATATGTTTGTGTGGCTATCTTCTTTTGAGTTTATTGAAAGATTACTTTCTTGCTTTTTCTTGAGTGTATAGATAGGGAGAGAGAGGGCAGTCATGTGTAGTCCCTGATTTTAGTGGGATTGCTTCAAGATTCTCTCCATTTAGCTTGATGTTGGCTACTGATTGGCTGTATATTGCTTTTACTATGTTTAGGTATGGGCCTTGAATTCCTGATCTTCCCAAGACTATTAACATGAAGGGATGTTGAATTTTGTCAAACGTGTTTTCAGCATTTAATGAGATGATCATGAGGCTTTTTTCTTTGGGTTTATTTATGTAGTGGATTGTGTTGATGGATATCCATATATTGAAACATCCTTGCATCCCTGAGATGAAGCCTATTTGATCATGGTGAATGATCGTTTTGATGTGTTCTTGGATTTGGTTGGCAAGAATTTTATTGAGTATTTTTGCATCAATGTTTATAAGGGAAATTGGACTGAAGCTTTCTTTGTTTGGTCTTTGTGTGGTTTAGGTGTAAGTATAATTGTGGCTTCATAGAATGAATTGGGTAGTGTTCCTTCTGTTTCTATTTTGTGGAATAGATTGAAGAGTTTTGGTAATAGTTCATTGAAAGTCTGATAAAATTCTCCACTAACCCACCTGGTCATGGTTTATCTGATCCTGATTTACCTTTGATATTTGGTATCTCTCTAAAAAATTGTATATTTCATGCAGATTTTCCAACTTGGTTGAGTATAGGCTTTTTAAAATTAGGATCTGATGATTTTTTTAATTTCTTCAGTTTCTGTTGTTAAATCTCCCTTTTCATTTCTGATTTTGTTAATTTGGATACTGTCTCTGTGCCCTCTGGTTAGTCTGGCTAAGGGTTTATCTATCTTGTTGATTTTCTCAGGAAACCAGCCCCTGGTTTTCTTGATTCTTTGTATAGTTCTTTTTGTTTCTACTTGGTTGATTTCAGCCCTGAGTTTGATTATTTCCCACAGTCTAATTTTGTGGGGTGTATTAGCTGCCCTTTTTTTTTTTCTAGAGCTTTCAGGTATGCTATTAAGCTGCTAGTGTATGCTCTCTCCAGTTTCTTAATGGAGGCACTCTGAGCACTGCTTTGTGTCCCATAAGTTTGGGTATGTTGTACTTTCATTTTCATTAAATTCTAGAAAGTCTTTAATTTCTTTCTTTATTTCTTCCTTGACCAAATTATCATTGAGTATATGGTTGTTCAGGATCCATGTGTATGTGGGCTTTCTGTTGTTGTTATTAACATGGAAGACCAGCCTTAATCTCTAGTCATCTGATAGGAGGCATGAGATTATTTCAATCTTCTTATATCTGTTGAGTTTAGTTTTGTGACTGATTATATGGTCAATTTTGGAGAAGGTACCATGAGGTCCTGAGAAGAAGGTATAGTCTTTTGACTTAGCATGAAATTTTCTATAGATATCTGTTAAATCCATTTGGTCCATAACTTATGTTAGTTTCACTGCATCTCTGTAAAGTTTGTGTTTCCAAGATCTGTCCATTGATGAGAGTGGGGTTGTGAAGTCTCCCACTATTATTGTGTGAGGTGCAATGTGTGCTCTGAGCTTTAGTAAAGTTTCTTTTATGAATGTGGGTACCCTTGTATTTGGAGCACAGATGTTCAGAATTGAGAGTTCTTCTTGGTAGATTTTTCCTTTGATGAATATGAAGTGTCCTTCCTTATCTTTTTTGATGACATTTGGGTGAAAGTCTATTTTATCTGATATTAGAATGGCTATTCTTGCTTCTTGGGACCTTTTGCCTGGAAAATTGTTTTCCAACCCTTTACTCTGAGATAGTGTTTGTCTTTAACACTGAGGTGTGTTTCCTGTATGCAGCAAAATGCTGGTTCCTGTTTATGTATCCAGTCTGTTAGTCTATGTCTTTTTATTGGGGAATTGATGGTAAGAGATATTAAGGAATAGTAATTGTTGCTTCCTGCTACTTTTGATGTTATTTTTATGTTTGTGTGGTTCTCTTCTTTTGGGTTTGTTGAAAGAAGATTACTTTCTTGCTTTTTCTAGGGTATAGTTTCCCTCCTTGAGTTGGTGTTTTTCATCTACTATCCTCTGTAGGGCTGGGTTTGTGGAAAGATATTGTGTAAATTTGGTTTTGTCACGGAATATCTTGGTTTCACCATATATGGTAATTGACAGTTTTTCTGGGTATAGCAGCCTGGCCTGGCAGCTTTGTTCTCTTAGGGTCTGTATGAGATCTACCTAGGATCTTCTAGCTTTCATAGTCTCTGGTGAGAAGTCTGGTGTAAGTCTGCCGTTATATGTTACCTGACCATTTTCCCTTACTGCTTTTAATATTCTTTCCTTGTTTTGTGCATTTGGTGTTGTGACTATTAGATGACAGGAGGATTTTCTTTTCTGGTCCAATCTATTTGGAGTTCTGTAGGCTTCTTGAATGTTCATTTCTTTCTTTAGGTTAGGAAAATATTTTTCTGTAATTTTGTTGAAGATATTCACTGGCCTTTTAAGTTGGGAATCTTCACTCTCTTTTATACCTATCATCCTTAGGTTTAGTCTTCTCATTTTGTCCTGGATTTCCTGGGTATTTTGTGTTAGTTTTTTGCATTTTGCATTTTCTTTGACTGTTGTGTCAACGTTTTCTATGGTATCTTCTGCACCTGAGATTCTCTCTTCTATCCCTTGTATTCTGTTGGTGATGCTTGCATCTATGACTCCTGATCTCTTTCCTAGGTTTTCTAACTCCAGGGTTGTCTCCCTTTGTGATTGCTTTATTGTTTCTATTTCCATTTTTAGATCCCGGGTGGTTTGTTCGTTTCCTTTGCCTGCTTGATTGTGTTTTCCTGTAATTCCTTAAGTGATTTTTGTGTTTCCTCGTTAAGGGCTTCTACCTGTTTACCTTTGTTCTCTTGTATTTCTTTAAGGGAATTACTTATTTCCTTCTTAAAATCTTCTATTATCATCATGAGAAGTGATTTTAAATCTGAGTCTTGTTTTCTGGTGTGTTAGGGTATCCAGGGCTCGCTTTGGTGGGAGAACTGGGTTCTGATGATGCCAAGTTGCCTTGGTTTCTGTTCCTTGTGTTCTTGCCCTTGCCTTTTGCCATCTGGTTATCTCTGGTGTTAGCTGGTCTTGCTCTCTCTGACTGTGGCTTGTTCCTCCTGCAACCCTCTGTGTCAGTATTCCTTGGAGACCAGCTCTCTGAGAGAAATTTGGGTTTGGAGAGCTGTGTTATGGGGTCAGCTCTGGGGTGCAGACAGAAACTAGAAGGATCCTGTCCCCAGTTGTTCCTTGGTTCCTGTGTCCTGAAGGCTCTTTGAGGGTCCCTCTTGAGCCAGGAATTTGAACAGAAGTCGTAGTCTTTCCTGTTCTGGAAGGCATGCCCTCACTCCTGGGAGACTAGCTCTTTTCTGGCATTATTTGGAAATGGAGCCCTGTGGCACAGGATCACCTCCCTGACCGCAGAAGGAAATCAGAAGGCCACTTCTCTGTCCCTGTGTTCTGAGAGTCCCAGGTGGGTCCCTCTGATCAGAGGTACTGGTCTTACCTCTGCTCACAGTCTTGTCCACACTCCTGGGAGGCTAGCTTCCATTCAGCACTATTTGGTTATGGAAACTTGTGGCATAGGCTCAGGTCCCCAGCCATAGATGGAAACAGGAATGCTCCTGTCCCAGGCTGCTCCTCAGTCTCTGTGTCTTGAGTGTTCTGGGTGGGATGATCTGAGCAGAGGTGCTGATCTTATCCCTGATCACAGGTTTGTCCACACTCCTGGGAGGCCAGCTCTTTCCCTGCACTATTTGGGTATGGAGCCCTGTCACACAGGCCACAGGCATAAACCAGAAGGCTCCTGTCTCAGGCTGCTCCTCAGTTTCTGTGTCCTGAGGGTTCTGGGCGGGTCCCTCTGAGCAGAGGTGCTGGTCTTGCCTCAGCTCACAGGCTTGTCCACATTCCTGGGAGGCTAGCTTTCTCCCTGTACAATTTGGAAATGGAACCTTGTGGCACAGGCTCAGGTTGCTGGCCACAGACAAAAATCAGAAGCCCACAGACAAAAACCGGAAGCCAAAATCTCTTAATAAACAAGAATTTTACTTCATACTGGCTTATCCCAACTGTATTTTCCATGGCAAAGTCACAAGTGCAGCCTTAGCTGAGTCGAGGACACTAAATCATTAGAGGACCTCCTGAGGCTTTTTGCAGCAGTGTGGAGCCACTGATCTCAATTTGGTTTCCTCTGATGAGCCGATTTTAATGTATACAGGTGATGCTATGTAAATGTTGCTCCCCAATTTAACTGGTCAATAAAAGTTAGAGCCTGTAATTGGTCAATGGATCAAGAAAGGTGGATCTTGAGGAACTAGTGAGGTTGTTGTGAGTAGAGAGAAAGGAAGTGAATGGCTAGGAACATGAGATGAGAGGAGGTGTACCATGAGTGCTGCAGCAGACACCATCAGCACAGTCAGTCAAGTCACGTGTACACAAGGGACTTGAATGGCTAGGAGCATGAGATGAGAGTGGGTGTACCATGAGTGCTGCAGCAGACACCAACAGCACAGTCAGTCAAGTCACGTGTACACAATGTTAAAATGTATAATTTCTCCACTCTCTTGGATCTAGGTTGCACTTTCATTGACTTTAACTTTACCAAATGTGAACACATTGCACTTAATTACACTTTGATGAACTGCATCTCTCTTTGTATCTTTCTTAGTTCAAATTATTGGCCTTGGGTTACCACAATTGCACCAGAATATTTCCAGGGACCCATCATTAATGATGAGAAACAAAATAATTTACTATTTCAAAACAGAAAAATGCAAATTAATCAAGAATTGATGATAGAATAAATTCTAAATTTGAAAGCAAGTAACTTTTCTCACATATCAGAAAATGGTCAAAATGTTAACTGGAAGGGAAAGTCTTTTCTGTATAACATTTTCTTTTGATATCTTGGGTTTTAAATCCAATTAAAACTTTCAGGTGTTTTGAAATAATCACCCATGCAATGAGGCCTCAGAATCTTCTGCTTTCTGTATTTCAATGATCTCTTACCCATTTTAATTCTTTCAAACTACTCAAACTGTGCCTATAAAACAGGTTCCAGTAGAACACAGCCTACTGTGTTCAGGTCATGAGCTCCTGTGTAATAGGTCATGAGCTGCTTTCCAAACAATAGGTCTAGAGTTTGCTTGACACAGCTGTTTCCATACAGTAGATCTGCCACTGGAAACAATGACCTCAGTTGTATTCATCCTGGCTTTTGTATCTAGCCTCATCATTTCGAGCCATAATTCAATTATCTACTAAACAAACTTTTAGCATTTTGTCTAAGCTCTACCCCACAGTTACCTGGCAATGACCAGGTATACCTGACTCACTATAAAAGGGGCTTCTCACCCCCTCCGCTCTCTCTTGCTCTTGCCTTCTTGCTTCTGCTGTCTTCTCACCCCTTCTCCCTTCTCTCCTCGTTCCCCTAGCCCTCTCTTTCTAAGTGCTCATGACTGGCTACTACTTCTCTCCTCCTTCTCCTCCTCCCCCCCCCTGCCATTCTCTGTTCTCTATCTCTATTATCCTCTCAACTCCCCTTCCCATGTCCTAAACCCTATTCTATACTATACTATTGTGTGGCTGATCACTCAGGGGGAAGGGATGCCTTAGCATGGGACCTCGGAGGCACACCCTTATCCCACACCTTATCTCACATCCACCAAAACAACTCCTCTCTTCTTATCTTTTTATAAACATAACATTTGGTTCTGTGACTCAGATTTAGAAACTCTGCAGGTTCGCATCCCCCCTGCTACCCCACGGAGAACCAAGGCTCACTAACCCAAAGTTTGGAAAACTTGTAAGCCCCCTTCTCTCACTGGTCATTGTAAACTGCCCCATGGTCCCAAGGGAGAGTTCCTGAGCTTGGATCTACCCCTGTGCTGCCCTTGAGGATGGAGACATTCAGCCTTTTCACAGACTTTTGTTCTAGGACTTTTTCTCTTGGGTGAGATTTTCCTCTCTCTGAAACAGTTCCTTTCTTGCTGCTGAGAAATCTCAGGCCTGGGTGAACTGCTCTCTGTAGCTCAGGGCACTGGCCCAGAGCTTAGCCCTTACCCCATCACATGACAAATTGGTGGTCTGGCCTGACTAGAAGTCTCTCTGGTTATTAATAATATCCTCAGGCTGCTGGTAGGGGTAGTTACTAACCTTAATCTCACCCATGGGTTGGACTCTGCTTACTTGTCCCTACTTACTGGGATGTCCCAGTCTATCTCTACATGGCCACTAAACTGGCACTTTAAAACAATTCTCTCGCTGGAGATCCATAGCATAGGCTTTTCCCTCCCCCTCCCTCATTCCCTCATTCGGTTGCTCGCTCCCAACCCCACTGCTGTGGCCCCTGCTGCCCTGAAAAGTAGGTCTGTCCCTGCCCCCCTGCTAGAGATTCTGTCTGCTGAGACTTGGCTTTCCCACAAGCCACCTATCTGCCCCTGTCCCTGTCCTCTCTTTCTCTCTGTCCGGGACTCTGCTCCTGCTTTCTGCCCACCAAGGCTGCCACTACCCCTGCCTGGCCATTTAAACACTGCCACAGCCACGAGAAAAACAGCTTTTGCCCTGCCCCCTTGTGGTTCCTGCACTTTATCTCGAACTCTGTTTGGTGAGACGCTACTTTCCTGTGCACCTCTACTTGTGCGTTCTTGCATGCACATATGTGTGCATATGCCTGTACTTGTGAGCTCTTTCCCTCTCTATCTGAACAGGACTCACGGAATGAGTGCAAGCCCTGCAACCCCACACAGGAATAGAGTGCCCATTGCTAGGAGATGAAATGCTACTTCAGGTGCTTCCCCACCCATGGAGGACTCTGAAAACACTGGGCCAGGGTTTCCTGATGCTAGAAGGAAGCCCTACCCCCCCCCCCCCCCCCCAAGACACACACACCTGCTGGCTTCTGAGTGATCCTGACCCCTGCTGCTGTTCAGCGGTACCATGGCCTTTGCTACTTGGGATGTGCACACTGTTTTTGTGACTCCTTGCAATCTGTGTATGTTCCATGCCCCTGGCCCAGGTGCATGCCTGCTACCTCAACTACACCAATAGGAATCGAGATGTGAGCTTGCCAGGTTCTGTGTACAATGGCCCCCACACATCAACCCTGTCCAAAGCCCAGAGCGGGTACAACTCAGCACTCCCAAGCCCCTGGCCAGTTCCCATGGCCTGCCTGACAGTTTGTGTCAGAGTTCTGAACCTGCCTGGACACACTGACATTCTGTCACCACAATCTCACCACTGTTGCCAGCTCTCTTATTCTGGTCCACACCAAATTTAACCCATGTGCTTCTCTACTAATGCAAAATGTGTTTCTTCTATACTATGCAACCTATCAAAGTTAACTAATGATTAAAATGTTTGGTCCTATTCTGCCTTGGTAAGTGATTTTTTGCTACTACTACTAAATTATAATGTGCTATATTTACTATATACATTCTCAAATAAGTAATTTAACAAACACAAGTTGTGCCAGGCAATGGCACCTTTAATCCCAGCACTTGGGAGACAGAGGCAAGTGGATTTCTGAGTTTGAGGCCAGCCTGGTCTACAGAGTGAGTTCCAGGACAGCCAGGGCCACACAGAGAAACCCTATCTCAAAAACAAAAAACAAAAAACAACAAAAAACAAAAAACAAAACAGAACAAATCATAAACCCACACAAGTTGTCTAACTCAGATATGACCAATTGATATAGCTCTCAATCTTGTCAGAAGTCTGCTTTTATATATATATATAATATGAATATATATATGATATATTCATCATATGATATATATAATATGAATATATATATATGAATATATATATATTCATTCAAGCTTATGACAGACAGAGACTCCCAAAGCCCAACAGCTTACCACACAGTTGCCTGGCAACAGCTAGGTATGCCTGACTCACTATAAAAGAGGCTGCTTGCTCCTGCTCTGCCCTCTTGCCCCTTCCCCCCCTCCCTCTCTCTCTCCAAGTACTCATGGCCAGCTTCTCTCTCTCTCTCTCTCTCTCTCTCTCTCTCTCTGTCTCATTCTCTGCCTTTCTCTGTCTCTACTACCCTCTCAACTCCCCTTCCCATGCCCTAAATAAGCTTTATTCTATACTATACCATCATGTGATCATGTGGCTGGTCCATCAGGGGAAAGGGATGCCTAGCACAGGACTGCGGAGGCATCCCCTTACCCCACACCTTACCACACATTGACCAAAGCATATCACCTCTCTCCTTATCTTTTATAAACACGACACAAACTTTTTAGCAATAACTTTCAAATGGATATTTACTGGAAGGTAAGTTCAGCCTTACCCTGGGTCTACATTCAGGTAATGAATATTCATTATTAAGACAGAAAAATTTATAATTTTATGCTGAGACCCCTGATTGCTTTTCAAGTTCTCTATATCTAGGGGAATGTGGTATAAAACTTAAATTTATCAGTTTTTTTTTTCTAGAATTAAAACATTACTCTAAAAATTACCTTTACTTACCATAAGTTTCGTTTGTCATTATTAAGTCTAAGTTGTTTTATTATCATATGTTTGATATCTACCTGTAAACTAGTTCTTTCAATATGGCATTGCATAAAGAAAAGTGCATAGAGTCTCCCAGCTAAATTATTGTCTTTCTTCTTTTAATGTATTTTCTGAGGTCTGTACAAGATGATGTTTGTATGTTAGACAAGTTCATGCACAGAGGAAATTCTCAAATACCATTATTCATTGTGAAGGATGAGGAGGCCAGGAACACATGGAAAGAGAGGGAGGGGGAGGGGGAGAAAGGGAGAAGGGGGCCAAGATAATGATTCTCACTGAAGGCTAATCTTTCAAAGTAATTGCAATTTTGAATGTCCTACATGATATCCTCAAGGAATGAAGGGACATGTTCTTTAAACTTTTGGTTATAGAGCTGGGATAAATCAGCCTAAAGAAGAGAAACATGTATTCCAGTCCATGTTTTTCTAATATATTATTCTACACCAGATCGCAGCAAAAAGAACTTTTCTTCTACCTTACAACTTATAAAGATAAAAATTGCCCTTGATTCCATAATGCAATAGAAACCCCATTACAATAAACATTGAAGAATTAAGTTTTATGTTGTGTGAATGAGTTGAATAGATAGAGACCAGGTTATAGAATATAGTCCCCAAATCTTTCTCCTAATGCTTTTAGAATGTGTTTTATGACAAAATTAATTTTTTTCTTCTCCTTTAAAGAGTCATCCTTTCTTAATACTCGGGAATAAATTTGACATGGTAAGTCTGAGTACTTTAAATTTGTTACTTTAGAGTTTCACAAGTCAAAGTTTCTATTTTTATATTCCTAATTCTTTTTTAATCATTCCACTCATTTAGATATCAAGTGATATCCCCTTCCCAGTTATCCCTCCACAAGCCCCCAATCCCACAACCTCCCTCCTTTCCCTCTCTTTTGCCTCTACAAGGGTGCCCCCTCACCCACCCACCCTCTGCCACCCCATCCCTCCAGCATCCCCCTACGCTGGGGCATCAAACCTCCACAGAACCAAGGACATCTCTTCCCATTGATGTTAGACAAGGCCAAAAGCACAGGATCCGATGGGTTTAGTGTAGAATTACATCAAACCTTCAAAAAAGACCTAATACCAATACTATTCAAAATTTTCCACAAAATAGAAACAGAAGGAACACTACCCAAATCATTCCATGAAGCCACTGTTATGCTGATACCAAAACATCACAAAGACCCAACAAAGAAAGAGAACTTCAGACCAATTTCCTTATGAATATCAATACAAAAATACTCAATAAAATTCTCACAAACTGAATCCAAGAACACATCAAAATGATCATTCACCACGAACAAGTAGGCTTCAGCCCAGGGATGCAAGGGTGGTTCAATATACAGAAATCCATCAATGTAATCCACTACAAAAACAAACTCAGAAAAAAAAAACCCCACATAATTTCATTAAATGAAGAAAAAGAATTAACAAAATTAAACATCCCTTTGTGTCAAAAGTCTTGGAAAGATCAGGAATTCAAGGCCATACCTAAACACAGTAAAAGCTATATACAGCAAACCAGTAGCCAACATCAAACTAAATGGAGAGAAACTTGAAGCAATCCCATGAATATCAGGGACTAGACAAGGCTGCCCACTCTCTCTCTCTCTATTCAATATAGTGCTTAAAGTTCTAGCTAGAGCAATTAGACAACAAAAGGAGGTCAAAGGGATACAAATTGGAAAGGAAATCAAAATATCGCTATTTGCACATGATGTGATAGTTACTTAAGTGACCCCCAAAACTCCACCAGAGAACTCCTACAGCTGATAAACAACTTCAGCAAAGTGGCCGTATATAAAACTAACTCAAACAAATCAGTAGCCTATACTCAAAAGATAAGCAGGCTAAGAAAGAAATTATGGAAAAGACACCCTTCACAATAGTCACAAACAATATAAAGTATCTTGGTGTGATTTTAACCAAACAAGTGAAAGATCTGTATGACAAGAACTTCAAGTCTCTGAAAAAAGAAATCAAAGACCTCAGAAGATGGAAAGATCTCCCATGCTCATGGATTGGCAGGATTAATTCACTAAAAATTGCCAACCTGCTGAAAGCAATCTACAGATTCAATGCAATCCCCATCAAAATTTCAACTCAATTCTTCATAGAGTTAGAAAGAGCAATTCTCAAATTCATTTGGAATAACAAAAAACAAACAAACAAACAAAAAAACAAACAAAAAACAGGATAGTGAAAACTATTCTCAACAATAAAAGAACTTCTGGGGGAATCAGCATCCCTGACCTCAGTCTGTACTACAGAGCACTAATGATAAAAACTGCATGGTATTGGTACAGTGACAGGCAGGTATATCAATGGAATAGAATTGAAGATCCAGAAATGAACCCACAAACCTACTGTCACTTTGACAAACAGCTAAAAACAACCAGTGGAAAAAAGACAGCATTTTCAACAAGTGGTGCTGGTTCAACTGGGGGTCAACATGTAGAAGAATGCAAATTGATCCATTATTATCTCCCTGTTCAAAGCTTAGGTCCAAGTGAATCAAGGACCTCCACATAAAACCAGATACTCTGAATCTAATAGAAGAGAATGTCTGGAAAAGTCTCAAACACATGCGCATAGGGGAAAAGTTCCTGAATAGAACACCAATGGCTTATGTTCTAAGATCAAGATTTGACAAACGGGACCGCATAAAATTGCAAAGCTACTATAAGGCAAGGGACACTGTCATTAGGACAAAATGGCAACCAACAGATTGAGAAAAGATCTTTAAAAATCCTACATGTGATAGGGGGCTAATATCTAAAGAACTCAAGAAGTTAGACTCCAGAGAATTAAATAACCCTATTAAAAAATGAGGAACAGAGCTAAACAGAGAATTCTCAACTGAGGAAACTGGAAGGGCTGAGAAGCACCTAAAGAAATGTTCAACATCCTTAGTCATTAGGGAAAGGCAAATCAAAACAACCCTGAGATTCCACCTCAAACCAGTCAGAATGGCTTAACATCAAAAACTCAGGTGACAGCAGATGCTGGAGAGGATCTGGAGAAAAAGGAACACTCCTCCACTGTTAGTTGGATTGCATGCTGGTTCAACCACTCTGGAAATTAGTCTGGCAGTTCCTCAGAAAATTGGACATAGTAGCACCTGGTGACCCAGCTATACACTCCTGGGCATATACCCAGAAGATGCCCCAACATGTAATAAGGACACATGCTCCACTATGTTCATAGCAGCCATATTTGTAATAGCCAGAAGCTGGAAACAACTCAGATGTCTCTCAACAGAGGAATGGATACAGAAAATGTGGTACATTTACACAATGGAATACTATCAGCTATTAAAAACAACAACATCATGAAATTAGCAGTCAAATGGATGAAACTTGAAAATATCACCCTGAGTGAGGTAACTCGGTCACAATAGAATAAGCATGGTATGTACTCACTGATAAGTGGATATTAGCCCAAAAGTTTGAAATACCCAAGTTCAATTCACAGATCATATGGAGCCTAAGAAGGAAGACCAAAATGTGAATCCTTCAGTGCTTTTTAGATGGTGAACAATATACTCATAGGAGGAAATATAGAGACAACGTGTGGAACAATGCCTGAAGGAAAGGCCATACAGAGACTGCCGCACCTAGGGCTCCATCCCATACACAGCCCCCAAACCCAGACATTATTTTGTGTGGGGAGCCGCCTGAGCACCCACATCCGCCATTACAAGATGGCGCCTACATTCGGCCGAGGACAAGTTGTAAACAGGCTAGTGCGCATGCACCTGGTAATTTTCCACCTCAGAGTCTCAGCCTCTCTCGTGGCGGCATCTGGCCTGGTGTGCGGGAGCCAATGGGGAAGCTCCATGTCCCAGGCAAGCGCTGTGACCTATATAAGGGACGGGTGTTCTATTGTTCAGGGTCTCCACTCGTGGCAAGCTTATGCTCTCCCTCTCAAGATGCATTAAAGCTTTACTGCAGAAGGATCCTATGTGTGCCGCGTCGTTCTTGCTGGCGAGACCGTAGCGCGGGACAATTTTGGATGCCAGGAAGTGCTTGCTGATGGAAGCCTGATATGGCTATCTCCTGAGAGGCTCTGCCAAAGCCTGACAAATACAGAGGCGGAAGCTCGCAGCCAACCATTGGACTGAGCTCTGAAGTCAAAGATGGGGGAGTTGGAGAAGGGACTGAAGGAGCTCAGGGGCTTTGCAGCCCCAGGGAGGGAGCAACAGTGTCAACAGGCCAGACTCCTCAGAACTCCAGGGGGCTGGACTACCAACCAAAGAATACACATGGATCAATCCATGGCTCTGGCCACATATGTGGTAGAGGATGGCATTGTTGAACATGAGTGAGAGGAGAGACACTTGGGCCTGAGGGTTTCCAATGCCTCAGTGTAGGAGAATGCCATGGCAGGAAGAAGGGAGTGGGTGAATGGGGGAGCACCCTCAAAGAGGCAGGAGGAGGGGTATGCAATTGGGGGTTTCTGAAAGGAAGATCTGGAAAGGGAAAAACATTCGAAATGTAAATTTTAAAAATGCCCCAGTGTAGGGGAATGCCAGGGAGGGCAATTGGTGGGTGGGTGGGGGAATACCCTCATAGAGGCAGGGGAAGGGGGATGGGATAGGGGGTTTCCAAAGGGAAGACCTGGAAAGGGGAAAACATTTGAAATATAAAGTATCAAAAAATAAAATTTTTTTAAAAACATCCAATTCAAAAATAAAAACAAGCAAACAAACAAACAGCAAAACCTGCATGGTATTGGTACAGAGACAGACAGATTAATCAATGGAATAGAACTGAAGACCTAGAAATAAAACCACACACTTACAGACACTTGATCTTTGACAAAGAATCCAAATATATACAATGGAAAGGAGAAAGCATCTTCAATAAAGGGTTCTTCTGGTCTAACTCGCAGTCTGTATGTAGAAAAGAGATTCATATTTGTCACCTTGCACAAAGCTCAAGTAGATGAAGGACCTCAACATAAAACCAGATACACTGAACCTAATAGAAGGGAAAGTGGGAAAGAGCCTTGAATTCATTGGCACAGGGGGAAATTTCCTAAACAGAATTCCAATGGCTCATGCTCTAAGATCAAGAATTGATGTGTCCTCATGAAACTAGAAAGCTTCTGTAAGGCAAAGGAAACTCAGTAAGACAATCCACAACCTACAGATTGAGATAAAAAAGTCTTCACTAACCCTACATCTGATAGAGGGCTAATATCCAAAATATGTAAAGAACTCAAGAAGCTACCACCAAAAAACCAAACGATCCAATCAAAAATGGGGGTCCTGAGCAACTGGAGCTGGGGCTATTCCCAAAGTTGTTGCCTGTATGTAGGTTATGTTCTAGCTGAGCTGCCTTGTCTGGCTTCACTGGGATAGGATGCACATAGCCTCACAGAGACTTGATGTCCCAGGAGCTTGGGCACTCTCTAGGCTTAGTTGCAATCTCTATACAGTATTTTATGGCCTACAATGTAGAGCTTTTTAATTTGTACATATTGGCTATTTCAACTGCTGTTGAATGTAGCGTGTTCAGTTGCTTACTGATTAGATTATAAGTTGCTTCCTTTGTAATTTATTGACAGATTCTGTGTTTTTATCCATTGTACTATAAATTTATAGCTAAGAACTGTACCTGCTGTGTAGGCTGTCGCTTCACACTTTTAATGATTGCTTTTTCCATAGTGTTTTGAATTTGACTTCTTGCTATTTAGCTTGACTCTAGTATAAAGATTTTGAAGGTGAATGAAAGATGAGACTTTATTAGAGTTTTTGCATGTATTTTCTTGAGACAGCTGATCTTGAACTTGGAGATCCACTTGCTTCTGCCTCCAGGGTGCTAGGAGTAAAGGCCTGCACCAGCAGTGCAGAACCCTTGCTGATTTCTGATGTATTTGCTTTCATGGCAGCAATTTCAGTGCTAGGTAAAAGGCTTTGTCAAATTTAATGCATTTGGGTGGTGTAATTCACAATGAAGAGCAAGACATGGAGACTTTATATGGTTTAACTTTATATGGTTTCCCAGAAATATGAACTTTGTGATATACAGCACAATTAGAGGTCTTTGTCACATTTTTAATGTTATAACATTTTGTCACTATTATTTTGTGAGACACATTTATGTAGTTCTGGCTGTGCTTGAATTGTCTACAACAGGACAACCTTGAATTCACAGATATCTTCTTGCCTTTGTTGAGTGCTGGGATTAAATGACGTTCACAAACTTGCATGGATTAAGAACTTCATTATGAATTTTTGGATGATGAACAAGATGTTTTAATTGCCACTCTGCCTAGGGGCTAGAGAGAGAGCTTAGATAAAATCAAGGGCTGCTCTTTTAGAGGATTGGGGATCAATTCCCAATACACACACAGACACAACTATCTTTAACTCCAGCTTCAGGGGATCTCTTGCCAGCTTCCGGCTTCTTTGGGCACTATGTTTACATGTAGTGCGATTATACAAACACAAAAGCACCTATGCACTCATACACAAACACACATGGAGGAAGAGGGAGAGAGAGAGAGAGAGAGGGAACTTTTCATACAATAACTTTTGCAAATTTTTAAATTCTGTGATATTTTCTAAGATTTAAAACTTCATTAAAAGCTTCCACAAGTTTCTCATCCTTATGTTTCTATTACATATGTTAGGATTTGTAAGTCAGGATAATACTGGATAGATGCTATGTCACATGATTCACATTGGTATGTTTCTCTCCAGTATGAACTCTCTGATGTCTTCTAAGATTTGAAAGGTGGATAAAAGATTTGTCACAATCTTTGCATTTGTAAGGTTTCTCTCCAGTATGAATTTTCTGATGTGCTCTAAGGTAGGAGCACCTAGTAAAAGATTTGTCACATTCTGTACATCTATAAGGTTTCTCTCCAGTATGCACTCTCTGATGTGCTCTAAGATTTGAGTTATGAGTAAAGGACTTGTCACATTCCATACATTTGTAAGGTTTCTCACCGGTATGAAGTTTCTGATGTCTTCTGAGATTTGAAATTTGGTTAAATGATATGTCACAATCTTTGCATTTGTAAGGTTTCTCTCCAGTATGAATTTTCTGATGTATTCTAAGACTAGAAATCCGGAGAAAGGATATGTCACAGTCTTTGCATTTGTAAGGTCTCTCTCCAGTATGAATTTTCTGATGTGCTCTAAGATATGAGCACCGAGTAAAGGATTTGTCACATTCCTTACACCTGTAAGGTCTCTCTCCTGTATGAACTCTCTGATGTGTTCTAAGATGTGAGTCCTGGGTAAAAGATTTTTCACATTCCCTACATTTGTAAGGTTTCTCTCCAGTATGAATTTTCTGATGTGTTCTAAGAGTTGAGCATGTAGTAAAGGATTTGCCACATTCCTTACATTCATAAGGTCTCTCTCCAGTATGAACTCTGAGATGACTTCTGAGATACGAATGCTGGGTAAAAGATTTGTCACATTCTCCACATTTGTAAGTTTTTTCTCCAGTATGAATTTTCTGATGTTCTCTAAGAGCTGAACACTCAGTAAAAGTTTTCTCACATTCCTTACATGTGTAAGGTCTCTCTCCAGTATGAACACTCTGATGTCTTCTAAGATGTGAGTTATGAGTAAAGGATTTGTTGCATTCCCTACATTTGTAAGGTTTCTCTCCAGTATGAATTTTCTGATGTGTTTTAAGAGTAGAATTCACAGTAAAGGATTTGTTACATATCTCACATTTGTAAGGCTTTTCACCAGTATGGATTCTGTAATGCCTTTTAAGATGTGATAATTCAATAAAGGACTTACCACATTCTTTGCATTCATAATGTATTTCTGGAGAATGAGTTTTCTGATGCCATCTTAATGATGCATAGTGGGTAAAGGACCTGTCACACTCATTGCATTTGTAAGGCTTCTCTCCAGTATGGAGTCTGTAATGTTTTCTAAAGTGTGAAAGCTGATGAAACTCCCTGCCACACTCTGGACAACTACAGTGTTCCTCCGAAGTATGGATTTTCTGGTGTGTCCTAAAACTGGAAGAGTGGGCAAAGGATTTGTCACACTCCTTACATTTGTAAGGCTTCTCTCCAGTATGCATTTTTTGATGGCTTTTAAGTACAGAGGTTTGACGAAATGACTTTCCACATTCTTTGCATTTATAAGGTTTCTCCCCAGTATGAAGTCTTTGATGTATTTTAAGATTTGCACACTGGTTATAGGATTTGTCACAAATGTTGCACTTGTAAGGTTTCTTTCCAGTATGAATTCTCTGATGTTTAATGAGCCTTGAGGAGGTTCTGAAGCATTTGCCACATTTCCCACACTCATGTGGTTTCTCTTCAAGGTAGATTGTTTGTTGCATGAGACTATATGTACAATTGAAATAGTCGTCATTTTCTTCTCTATGCTCTTTATTTTCAGTGTAGAGTCTTTCATCTTGAATAATGCTGGAACACACATTTAAAGATCTCTCACAGTCTTCTGATTTGCAGGCTTCTTCCCCAGTGTGCACGCTCTTAGGTCTGTATAGGTTTGATGAATCAACAGAGGCATCCCTGTTCTTACAGCATCTGTAGTTATTAGAGGTTTCTGCAGTGTCACTTCTTTTATAAAGTGCACAGTTGGAGGGATCATGAAGCACTTCACCCAGCTCATTACTCTGACAAGACTCCTTTTCAGTCTTCACATGTTGGTGAACAGTATCACATATGCAGTAGTTCTCTGCAAATGAGTACAGTTCAGATTAATAGAGCTTGTTCCATGACCAAACATTTTTAAAAAGGCTGTTTGCCTAAAGATTCTCCCTTAACATAAGTCAACCAGCAACTACTTAGATGTGTTTCTTTTACTGTAATTTTATATATTCTCCCAAACAAAGTGTGTCAGCCTTCAAGGGTCTGTGGTTTATAGTAGCTATCTGATCTTCATGAAAAATGTCTAATGGCTCAAGACGGATCAAATAATTGAAGAATCAATAATTAATTTTGGGACGGAGCTCACTGATTATATTTAGAATACATGTCTCTATTTTTAAATATTTTTTTCTCAGAAATTGATGAAGAGTTTAATCCAATCACAGGCTCACAGAATTTGTGTCTACATTAGTAAATGAAAAACTGTTATTCAGGAGACCCAATTCCTTGTAATATAAATGGCTTCCTTAAAAGCATCAAACATTTTTTTCCCCTAAGCAGTGTTTCCTCTGTGAACTGGCCCTGGCTATCCTGGACTGGCATTGTATACCAGGCTGGCCTCAAATTCATAGAGATCCACCTGCCTCTGCCTCTCAAGTACTGGGATTAAAGTCATGTGCCATCACACCCAGCAAAGGGTCTTTTTTGTTTTCCTACAAAAAGACAAACTCGATTTCTCCAAAGCAACAGAAGCAAAGTAACTGTTTTGACAAATATCAGAGGCTCTTGGATCATTTAGGGGAGGTCTACAATGGGCAGCAATTGCTTATTTCTTTCCTCCACTGTCCGAGCCCCACACACTGCTGTGTGTCTTAACTTTCCTTATATAGTTATTCTCAAGTCAACTCTCCACACAGACTCCTGAGATCATCTTCCAGAAGGGTGTCCGTGTATCCTCCCCTGAGAAGAAAAGGAAGGATGTAATAGGAACCCCTACATATAAGGAAGGCAGTTACAGACCAATGCTACCTCATGGACTCACAATTAGAAAAATTATTCCAATTGCATGGTCAGCATAGTTAAATAAAATTGCATCTTATACTAGTATTACCTCACCACAATTCAGGTGCGAAAAGTCACAGCATCTTCTGTTATTCATTTTTAATGTTTTTATTGAAACAAAAATGTAAAGGTCAACAATAATATCGTTTGTTAGAACAAAGCATGGTAATATATACCTAGAGCCCTAGTCTGTGGGAAGCTGAATTGTGAGGTTTGGGCCATGCAAAGACATCAAAACCAAGTTGAGATAGAGAGGTTTTATCTCAAAGAAACAAAAAGTACCACTAGGGTTGAGCAGTCACCCTTGTACATGTCATATGGGATACTGACCACTATGAAATACATTAAGTAGGCTAGAGTGGTTTGTTAGAGAATCCCAGGGATCCATGTCTTCTACCAGTTACAACAGGGAGGAATCATTCTGGGGCCAGGACATTATACTAGGCGAAATGATTGGGAATCATTTCCAGTGGAAATGAATACAGTAGAGGCAGTTTTAGCTCTTGCTTTTCCTTTCACTTTAATCCTTCACTCTTGCCTGCTTACTCACTACTAGTGGTGATATTTGTGGCTTGTCTCTTCTCTCCACATTTCAGGGCAATCAATTTTTTCCAGACAGGTGACCAGGTCTACCTTGCATACAATAATCCAAGTGTTCTATGGGGTAACCCATTGACCCATGCTAGAAATTTTAAGAAAGAATACAAGCATCTAACATAGTACTCTGCTCAGTACATGAAAGGAATACAAAGTAGAGGAATCTAGGAATGAATTCCCAATGGCTATTTCTTCTCAGACTCAGCGCATTAAGGGAGAATTTTTAATTCACTTGAGTTTTTTTCTTACAATTAAAGCCATGTGCTTACAATGATGGACATGGGGCTGTAAGATATGGAGATAAATATTATATGATACGGAAAAAAAATGAAGGGTGCATAACACCTCTAAACTAGAAAATGCAAAGAAAAAAATACAACACCATGAAAAAGTTCCTTTCTATATCAACCTTTCCCTAGTCTCATGTTGCTTCCAAACAG
>JADRCH010000325.1:1212195-1239183 GCA_019843965.1 Rhynchomys soricoides | reverse complement strand
TAGAAAGGAGGAGGTGGAAGCTCTACAAGCAAAATGCTCTCACCCACAGAGACCAGGTTGCTGTAATTCTCCAACATCACGTCAATGTACAGAGCCCTCTGAGCAGAGTCCAGGCATTCCCACTCCTCCTGAGGGAAGTCCACAGCCACATCCCCAAATGTCAACAGACGCTGAAACAAAAGTGCACAGTGTGACCACATGATGCTGGGCACAGTGCTTTTCTGAAATAAGGAGACGGGATGTAGATGAACAAAGACCATTACTCAGTGAGATGATTTCTCATGTATTCACTCTGTAATAAATGTTCTATCTCTGTGAAAACAGGATGACACAATAGTCTCACAAGCATGTCCATGAAACTGGACACACATTTAAGGTCTGGACATGGTTATCTATCTGTTGTGGACACTTTATGTCTCTCAACATGACAGTGAACATGTCTCAGAAGGACAATTTTTGATGAGGACATGTGCTTTAAAATGCTATACCTGACAGTTATGCTAAATTACTGACACTGAACCAATCCTGTCTGTACTTGGGCCTTACAGAGAAGCACAGGAACTAACTCCAACTAAACAGATGGGACGACATGAATATATATATACACACATACATAATACAGTTTCTGTCCATCAAAGGGAACAATCAGCAGGGCACACAGATACACAGATACCCACAGAAGGGGAGAAAATCTGTACTAATGACACTCTAGATAGGGGCTCATATCTAGAATTTACCAAGAATTACAGAGGTTAAATACCAAGGTAATAAAACTGCCAATGAATAATGGGCAAAGGATGTGAACAGACACTTTAAGAAGACAGAAACCCAAATGATCAATAAATATGGGGAAAAAGTGTCCAGGATTCCTAAAATGCCATCAGAGAAACACAAAATAAAGGTCCTTTTAAAACACTGCCTCACCACAGGCAGAATGGCTGCCATCAACTACTCTGACAACAAAAGTTAGAGAGGATGTGAAGAGAAAGGAAGCCTTTTTCACTGTTGGGGTGTGTGTTTGTGTGTGTGTGTGTGTGTATGTGTGTGTGTGTGTGTGTAAGAGAGAGAGAGGTACAAATTAATGCACTCAAATGGAAATCCTTTTGAAGAGTATTTAAAAAATGAAGATAAAATTGTGTGGCTCTGAAATTTCATTCCTGGAAACATACCCAGAGAACTCTATAACTCTATACTCTACTCTAAATATATTTACACCCCATGGTTACTGCTTTACTTTATTCACCATTGCAAGGAAATGTAATCAACCTAATTGTCTATCACCACACAAATGGTTAATCAAAATGTTACACATAGCCGGGCAGTGGTGGCGCACGCCTTTAATCCCAGCAATTGGGAGGCAGAGGCAGGCGGATTTCTGAGTTCAAGGCCAGCCTGCCTGGTCTACAGAGTGAGTTTGAGGACAGCCAGGACTACACAGAGAAACCCTACCTCAAAAAACAAAAACAAAAACAAATAAACAAAAACAAAGAAAGAAAATGTTACACATATAAAATGGAAATCTATTCAGGTGAAGAGAAAAATGTAATAGTAATTTATAGGAAAATAAGTGGACTTCGAATGTGTACTATCAAGTGAGGTCATACACTGCCAGAAAGAAGATACCATATCTTCCCTCATATGCAGAATCTAAACAATAGTATTTGCCTATGGAAACCATGTACATGTGGACACAAAAGAACATGGAGAAAAGAGAACAAGAAAGGTTAAATATCAGGGATTGAAATAGAACTGAATGCAGGTAATGACCACCAGTTATGAAAAAAGATATAATGCTAACTGCTTTTCTAGTTCTAATTCACATTTTTTTGTAATGTCACATTTTTTGTTTGTTTGTTTGTTTTTTGTTTTTCTTTTTTTGGGTGGTGGATAAGTACATCAAAATATATCACATATTGAAAATATTAAATCAAATGAGTCTCCAGAGTTTTTGTTCCCATAATTTATCCATATAAACGGTCATTTGGTTGTATAGACTTTGGGTCTGGTTATTTTCAGTGTGTGATTTTGTTTGCTTGTTTCCAATTTGTTTTATAATAAACAAAATTATCAGAAGCAGAAAATTAAAGGTTTGCAATACCTGAAAATATGACACTTCTAGAAAAGAAATGAACATGACCACTGACCTGGGACATGTTTACTGAAGAATCATCCATTTCTTTCTGTTTCTATTCTCTGAGTTTCTCTTTTAGGAACAATCAATAGCCAGTGGTGGTCCTTTCATATAAAGGATCAAAAAGAAAAAGAAAAAGCAGATATCAATATTGAAATCTATTTAAGAATAGTGTCAAACAGCAGAATACTATGAAGTGTCCTGCCAATGATCCCAAAACCAGGACAACACAGGGCCATATCTGAAACTTGGAGGGAAAGTCATCATTGAGCATATTGTTGCATCCAGAAAAATAATCTCTTTAGCTTGATGGAGAGATATAAATGCATTTCAAGATAGTCTAAATTAACACAATTCATTTCACTAAAGCAGCCAAGCACATAATAAATTACAGAAAATAGGCACAAGAGAAATAGATGAATAGCCGTGAAAACATGGGAATAATAAATTTTATGTGTAAAATAGATAAATACAGGAGAACTAGGAAGTAATCATCCATAACCAAGACAGCAAGAATGCTAATTCTCACAGAGAAGGAAGAGTAGTACCAATAATCCAACCAACAACATAAGTAACAAAAGCATTGGGAATAAAACCCCCATGAACAAAAAAATGTAGCCACTGTGGGTATCAATATGGAGAATTTTCAATTAAATAAACAAATCCTCAAGTAAAATAAATCTAGCACGTGACACAGCTCTTCTACTCCTTTGCATACACTCAAAGGAATCAATGTCCTACTCCACAGATTGTGAAGCTAATCACAATAGCTTCAAAAAGTGAAACAACAAAAATAGCCTTCAACAGACAAATGGATAGTGAAAATGTGGTGCATATACACTATGGAATACTATTGAGCTGTAAAGAAAATTAAAGTCTGATGATGATATTAATAAAATGTACCCAAGGATCATTTATTCACAAAAAAAGAAAGACAATTAAAGTCATGAGTCTTGCAGGTAAATAGATGGACTTATAAAAGATCATAGTGAGTGGAGTAACCCAGACCCAAAAAAAGATAGGCATTTCATGTTCTCTCTCATAGGAAGTTCCTAGCTCCAAGTCTTAAGATGTGAGTTCACAACCTGGAGTAACCGCAGTAACCAGAAAAGTAAAAGCAGATCATGGTGGGATGTGAGGGAATAACAGACAAGTAATCTAAAGGGGGAAGAGGAGTAAAGGTGGAGCAGATATACTTATGGAGAAGAGACAGATATGACTTCTGTCTTAGTTAGGGTTTCACTGCCATGAGTAGACACCATGACCAACACAACTCTTAAAAAGGACATTTAATTGGGGCTGGCTTACAGGTTCAGAGGTGCAGTCCTTTATCACCAAGGTGGGAGTATGGCAGTGACCAGGCAGGCATGGTGCAGGGGGAGCTGAGAGTTCTACTCTTCATCTGAAGGCAGCTAGAAGACTGGCTTCCAGGCAGCTGGGATGAAGTTTTTAAAGCCCAAACCTATAGTGGAACACATACTCTAACAAGGCCACACCTCCAAAAAGTGCCACTCCCTAGGCCAATGATGTACAAACCATCACAATCCAGAAGGACAATAAAAAAAAAAAAACAGTAAAGATGTCTAAAAAAATCATAAGGAATCATACTATTATCCACCTACCAATAATACCTACAATAAATACATAAGTCTGTGAATACATATATGTTTAGAATATAAATGAAAATTTCTCATCTGGGCTGATAATGCTCCTCACAAGGGCCATAGATTTTCTAGTAAAACAAACACCAGGCTCGAGAAGCTTGCTTTGAAGTTGTTGGTCATAGCTGTTCAAGAGACTGCCAATACATTATAGGTTATTGCTGCTGCTCATGGTCGTCTCCTAGAGGTAAAGCGTTATTTCCTATTGTTGAAGATGTCATGCACTTTAGACACAGAACCTCAAGATGGATTGGATCTTAAAGCATCCTCCCTGGGAACTGGCTTTTATGGTATAAGAAAGCAACGTGCAAGCTTCCAAAGGAGGGAGTCAACCAAGTCTCCTACCCAGCTATGACACCTATGAACCACAACAATGATCTGCACTGCATGATAACCCTCAGAGTTCAAGAGTGGCCCACATACCTTGGTGGCAACCAACAGCTTCTAATTGGAATTAAGATCTCAACAAGAGGGAAATCAATCACAAGTGGTACTGGAAACCTAGCCATGTTTCCTAGGGCTAATGATGTCATGGATCTTGGAGAAAAACATACAAATACTACCTCACTAAATCAGCATAATCCCAAACAGCATTTTAAATATTTATCTTACTTCACACAAATAAATGTAATCCTCGCTCTCATTAAGAAAAGTTCTTTTAACAATACCAACCAACCAGACCCCCCAGAGCTCCCAGAGACTAAACCACCAACCAAGGGGTGCACATGGCTCCAGCTGCATATAGAGCAGAGGATGGCCTTGTCAGGCATCAATGGGAGGAGAGGTCTTTGGTCCTATGAAGGCTCCACAGATGCTCCAGTATAGGGGAATTGAGGGCAGGGAGGTGGAAATGGGTGGGTGGGTGGGGGAGCACCACCATAGAAGCCGGGGGAGGGGGAATGGGATAGGTGGTTTCTGGGAGGGAGGGAACCAGGAAAGGGGATAACATTTGAAATGTAAATAAATAAAATATCCAATTAAAGAAAAAAGAAAAAAAGAAAAGTTCTTTTAGTAAGACATGAAGAACATTACAGAAAACCACTATTAGTCAAAATGCAGAGTTGTGATGCTCAGGCCCAACTGACACATAAAGTAGCACAACTCCTGCACTAAGGCTCAGGCATCAGTAAGCAAGAGGGGTGGGGATGTTGTCAGAGCCAGAAGAATAGAGGTTTGCTGTGCCATTGTGTCTCCTAGAAATGTCAGAGAAGCTACTTATATAAAATCATACAAATGTAGCTGCCGAACCATGAGCTGAACAAGGATAATACCAAGAGACATGCTAATGTGGAAGGGAGAAAGCTCAGCCTTAGCCCAGCACTAACGAACTCTGAGAGCTGGAGAAACAGTCCCCAGAGGACAGGATCCAGTATGGTTATCCAATACCATGTGTTCATTCCTGAAAATACACAGACTGAGTAGGTAGTAACATTATGTTTAAGAATATAAAAAAATACAATAAAAAAAACATTAAAAATAGTAAATGCCGCACTTGGGAGGCAGAGGCAGGTGGATTTCTGAGTTTGAGGCCAGCCTGGTCTACAGAGTGAGTTCCAGGACAGCCAGGGCTATACAGAGAAACCCTGTTTCGAAAAACCAAAAAATAATAGTAAATGCCTATGTAAAGTCAAGCTTTTTGATTATCTAAATTTAAAAAAAAAAATCAATCAAGATGGCTTTTATATCATTTTCTATAATTGCTACTCACATAAATGAAACTTAATAGGGGTCTAGGGAGATGGTTGGATGGTTCTGAGCAAATGGTACTCTTTTAGAGACCTTTTAACAAAAAACTAAATATTAGTAATTAGTAAAGACAAATATGGGGGGAGAGAAGCAGGAGGAGGAAAAGGAGGAGGAGGAGAAGGAAGGAGAGGGAAGAGAGAGAGAGGGAGGGAAAACAAAATTAAAAGTTCCTGAGGGAACTAACCAAGTTTATGAAACATCTGTACAATGAAAACTTTGATTTGCTGAAGGAACTAAAGAAGATACTTCCAAGAACATGGAAAGATGTTTCGCTCAGACAGAATGGGATGTAATATTGGGAAATTTGCAGCATCTCTGGAAGTGGTTTCTACGACCAGTTCAAACTCTATGACACTTAAACTTCCTACAATATACTTCACAGAAATAGTGAAGTCTACCATTTGTACTGATGCACAGATTATCTGAGTACAGAACGACCCTAGGAAAATGCTGCAATGCTTGAGCTATCACATGTGATTCCAGATCAGCATAATGCAAGAGCAGCAGATCCAGAACCTGCCGATGAATGTCACCAAATAACACAAACACAGGTTGCTGACTAGATAGCTTCTTCTTGAAATGTAAATAGATAATATTCCCTAAGCTAAACATGTAAACAGAGAGCAACATTCAAAAATGACAGCAGATAAAAGGATATATTTTCTACAAAAGATTTACTTCATATCTAAAGATACAAAGTACTGAGAAAGAAGGAATGTCCTTTAAATGCCATGCATCTGGAAAGCAGTAAAGATTGATGATCATAATTATACCACTGACAAAAAAAGTTAGGACAAAAGTATTAAAATACAAAATAAAGACTTTTCACAAATGGTATGATGGCCCATTCGATAGAAAGTCCTTGATCAACATGGGTCATGTCACAAAACCCAGAGTGCAGACATCTATAGCAGAATACATAAAACATGTGAAAACTGGCACCTTGCTTCATGTGCTTCTCAAACATGAGAAGACAACCTAGAAGGAGGTTTGTCTTATCTAAGACTCCAAGCTATTCCCATTAAATCTTATTTGCATGTTTTATAGGAAGTAATCCTGGAATTACCAAAGGACAGCACAGAGCTGGAAACACGAACAGGATCACACCTAGAGGTGATCTCACAGTATATTACAATTACAATCACTTGCAATTGTCATGACAACAGATGATAGGAGATATCAAAGAAAAGACAGGGTAGATCTACAAATATAGCTTCTGATTTTTATCAAAAGTCTGTTAGCATTATTTTTAGGAATGGAGAAATTAACAATAAAAGGTAAAAAATGTGGTAGAATACCAAAAGCTCAAAAATCCTGAAAACAATAAACCTAGATGTATTCATTTTCATCTTTTTATAGTACATGAAGATCACTGAAATAAAAACCATTTAATATTGGTATGCAGTGATGTGCATGGAATAAGGACAACACCACTCACATGCATAGTCAAATAAATTTTATTTGCTTCCTAGTATTCAGTTCTTGCGTAGAAAGAACTGTAAGGTAATCCTGAGGAGATTTTTCTCAGTGGAAGTCTCCAGAACTATTTCTGGTGAAACAGAATGCTACAAAACTGACGTCATATCCCACTTCCACAGTCACTTGAACACCTTGCCATCCCTTCACCAATCCTCCATCATACCTGGATCCTGAGCTACTGTCTTCTTCCTCTCTACCTTCTAGGGCTCTTTGTTGTGCTCCACAGGTGAGAACGTTTGGGTGATCAGTGAGCCCTGAACATGAGAAAGAGATTCTTTAGCAAGCACCTTCATTTTTTAGCACAGAACTGTGCTCAGGAGATAAAAAAAGTAAAAAAGATTCTACAGTGACCCCCAATTCTCATGCAGTGACAAAATACTGAAAATATTTAGGAAGCATTTTCAGTGCAACGTGACCCTCACGTCCAATCACAGCTCAGCCGAGTCTCGGGCACAAATGGAACTGAATGATTGGGATGAGAATATTACACACTAGTGATGTTCTGAATTTATTATGGACTAAGAAGGATGGAAGCCTTACACTCTCAAAGAACTCACAATTGCAGAGTAACTTGCCAAGAACCCTGAGGAGGACAGGGAGGCTGGAAACAAGCTCTTCTCACCCACACAAAGCAGAGTGCTGTAATTGTGCAACATCCAGTCTCTGTGCAAAGCCTTCCCAGCAGGGTCCTGACATTGCCTGTCCTTCTGGGAGAAGTCCACAGTCACACTGGTGACTGTGAACTGACCACAAAATACAAAACAGCTGTTGGAATCGTTGTCTTGGTGCACACCTTTAATCCCAAATGTAGGGATTAAAGTCGTGTGCCAATACCACCTGGTTTGTAATGCCCTAACTGTGAAAATACTGTGGCCTATACCCTCAAACAAAATACTGTGCTTTTCCAGGCTCTACGGACTCAGCACAAAAACAGGTTCTCTTTTCTTTCTTTCTGTCCTTTTGTTGTTGTGCTGCTGCTGGCGGTGGTTGTGGTGGTGGTGGTTGAGACAGGAGCTCATCCTGTAGCTCTGGCTATCCTGACCTCACCATGTAGACCAGGCTGGTCTCCAACTCTTTGATCTGCCTGCCTTGGCCCTCCCTCCCCCATGCTGGGATTAAAGGTGTGAGCCAGCAAACCTGGTGCATTTACGTCAGAATGCTGCATTTACAACATGGAGTGCATGTCTCAGATGGAAAAGCCAGGACAGATAAGAGTTTACTTTTAAATGTTAATGTTTAAAGCCATATCTATGAAACCCGCAAAAAATATACTTTCGGATTCCATTACATTTGCAGCCACTCCTTTCATGACTAATATCTAAAAGCTCTCCTAGGATGCCAAGTCACCAAGTTACGTCCATGGGTATAACAAGGGAGCTAGCTTGGATGAATGTAAATTCCAAGAACTTTGTAAACAAAGAACTAAACAAACAACTTTGGATGCATGCAAACATCCAAAGATAAATTCAAAAATTCTCCTAGATTACTCTACTATGAATATTTTGGCAATCAGATGAACAATAAAAAACAAATCAGGATTATTTCAGTTCATATGAGCTAAAATTTGTTGACAAGAGAAGAAATCTACAGCAAAATTTCAGAGTCAGCTTCCTTATGAACAGCAGAGAAACTGGTCACAGCTTGGTCCCCTCCCTCCTGTTTCCCAGCCCCGCAGCTTCTCTGACCTGGGATGATCCGGGCCGAAAGGGAGGCGGTTCCAGCCGCTGCGCTACAGACTCCCCCAGGATGCCCCGCGCGGCACCCACGGCTGCCCGTTTACCTTCCCCAAAGTCCGCCCTGTCCTGCGACCCCAGGTCTGCACCAAGCGATTCCCCACGGTGCAGGCCTGCAAGCCCTGGACGTGAACAGGTCGTTGACACTTCTGGCTTTGGCTCTCAGTACAACTACCCAGGCCTCACTCAGCCGGTTCCCAGCTTCCGTTCACGTCACTCCCCTAACTCCTCCCACTCTGAACACTTTTCTACACCCCATACCCCCCTTAACATATAACATCCTCACACCCTCTGTTTCCGGGTGAGCGGCCCCGCCCTGCGGAGACTGGTCCCTCCCATTCTGTGTCAAGCTGCCTTCCACACAGCTCCAGATGTCAGGCTGAACAGCCTCCCCAAATGCTTGCTGCCAGCCTAGACCAGAAGTGGATCTGTTAGCTGCACCCAGTATTTGACACACAGAGTGAGTTCTGAACACTTCAGATCCAAGATAGCCTAGCACCTCGACTTAACAGCCAGCCTCTGGGCTACATTCTTCATACCAAACAGCAACAAGTTGTCCCATCCCAACACACCAACTTGAGAAGCCAAAATTCTGAAATTCTGACTTGGGGAGAGACGTTTAAAGAACTTGAGTTTTGAGATAAGTGTCTAAAGAAGTCAGAGATCAGGCTTTTGCTAACAGCCCAGGGCTAAATTCATCCAGCAGTGTACTGCTTTCACCACAAGATGGTGGGCTTGTCAGTTCACTAATTCAGGCGTTAGTCTTCTATGACTCACATATACTTTCTTCCTTCCTTTCTTTTTTTTTTCAATGGAGTGATGAATGCAGAGACTCTTGGCTGTCCCAGATACAGAAAATAAGTAAGGTCTTAAAAAGTCATCTACACCATCCATCTGTAGCTCTCTCTGGGAACACCGAGGAAGAAGAGGTGGCTAGGAAATGAAGGAAAGAGGAGGGAGGGCTAAGACACGCCATTCTCTGGGCTCCATACAACTACTGTAATCAGTAACCAACGGCAGCCGTCCTTACTTGCACTGGCCCACACAAGACCACAGTCAGTCTAGGAAAGGGAACGGCTCACTCTACTTCTCAGACGTTGGCTATGCATAGATTGTAGAAGAAGACTCACTGCCTTTAGTTGTTATCCTGTGCTGAGCACATCAGGCTCCAGCACATAGCTCCAACCCACAGTCTCACAAATGGCTCTGGTTCATCTCAGTGGGACCCAGGTAATATGAATAGAGATGAACACAGTAGAGTGATGGTTGGAATTGTGGACCAGGATAGTGGAGAGGTAGGAGGTGAGTGTGGGCAGTATTTGATGTGTGCACACAAATGCACACACACACACACACACACACACACTCTGTATATATGCATGTATATTTGACTGTGAAATAACTAATAGTAGAAAAATTGGGATAATTCATTCATTCATTTATTCATTCATTCAAGACAAGATTTCTCCATGGAAACCTGTTTTTAAAGGCAATGGTTTAAATGACCACACCAGTCTGTAATGTATTGCTTGGTAGCATCAGTATCTCATGGGATTTTGTTTTCTTTTTGTTGTTGTTGTTGTTGTTTTGTGAGATAGGTTGGCCTTGAATTCACTAAGATGAGCCTACTCTGGTTCTAGCATCCTAGGGTTAAAAACATGTGCCACCATGCTAGGCTCATTATCTGCTTTAGAAAGAGCTAATATCAAGAGTCAAGAGTTTCCATTAGTCTCGCTGTGGGAGCCCCACATTTTATGGAGACTTTGGTGGCTCACTGAAACTATTGGCTAAAGGAGACATGCAGCCTGCTCTCAGAGTGACAGAAGTTCGATGGACTCCACACCAGGGGCATTTAGTGCCCCACCTCCCACCCACCCCCACCCCCGATGTACTACTGGCTGGTTTTGTGTATCAACTTAACACAAGATGAAGTTATCACAGAGAAAGGAGTTTCAGTTGAGAAGATGCCTCCATGAGATCCAGTGGTCAGGCATTTTCTCAATTAGTGATCAAGGGGGGAAGGTCCCTTGTGAGTGGTACCATCTGTGGGCTGGTAGTCTTGGGTTCTATAAGAAAGCAGGCTGAGCAAGCCAGGAGAAGCAAGCAAGCCAGTAAGGAACATCCCTCCATGGCCTCTGTGTCAGCTCCTGCTTCCTGACCTGCTTGAGTCCCAGTCCTAACTTCCTTTTGTGATGAACAGCAGCATGTAAGTGTAAGGTCAATAAACCCTTTCCTCCCCAACTTGCATCTTGGTCAGGATGTTTGTGCAGGAATAGAAACCCTGACTAAGACACCCGACGAGGCTAACATCAGTCCCCAACTTAAAAGGCTATAGTTCAAAGGCAGTGTGTTAGCTGGTCAAGCCTGTCATCTGTAGCCCATGGGCTCTGCCACCTGGCGTGCTGGCAGCTCCGGGGGCACAGTTATTTCTTAGTCTGTGTTATGAATCCCTGGACTCACGCTCCTCAAACCAGTATGCATTCTAACCCTTGCCAGGAACCCTGTCCACATGACTAGGGGACAACCCAACATTGGTAAGGAATCGTTTCTCCCTGCCTTTCTAGCTGTCATCATGGCTTTTATCTCAAAGGGACATGCCTTTTATTCGGAAATCTGAAATAATTTAGGTTAAAGAAAGTTTGTGCCACAGTTTGGTTTCCCAATAAATATTAATTGGGGTTTCTATCCCACCTTAGATCATTTACTTCCCAAATAAAAGATACAAAACCTTTATAATAAAATTAAAGCATTAGAGCAGGGCAGTTATCAACCCTCTAAGGTATTTTGCTTTCCTGTCAGTAACTCCGTGATATAACTTGCCTCGTTTCTCCTTGGCTGCTCTTATCCAACTGCCAGCCCTCATGGCCTACTGTCTCATTACTCATCTACCCCAGGGCATCTTCTCCTCTCTTTACCTCTCTGCTCACGGTCTCAAGTCTCAGACTCCAAGCCTGGGAACTGAAACCTGACTACCTCCCTTCTGCCCAGCTACAGACTGTTGGCATCTTTATTCAACCAATAGTTTTAAATTAAGAAGCAAGGTTACATAACATTATTTGGTGTATGTGAGTATCTCTTAGTCCTTGGGAGCAACCAGACCTTGGGGCAAATATTTAGCATTACAATACATAGCAACAGACTGAATCTCAGTATCAAAGATATATTCAAAATATTCACAAGAAGAATTGCTTTTTTATGTCAAGAAGTATTAAATGTTAAGTAGCTTTGCTGTTAGTTCTTTGAAGTTCTGATAGAATCCTGTCAATGAGGTCTTGGAGTTGTTTTCAGGGTTGCATTGTATAGTTGCTTCAGTGACATTGCTACCTGTAGTCTATATTACTTATTTCACATAGTTAACACTTGGTGTGTTATATGCATCTGGATACTCATTTATTTCAAATAGAGTTTACAATTTAGCATAATAGAAGTCTTTAATGTCAGCAGACACAAGATCTACTTCTTAACTCACTCCTATCAAGTAGGTTGTGCATTGGGCAACTGTCAAGACATTACAAGCTGAAAGTGGTGGTGCACTTCTACAATCCCAGCACTCAGGAGCCACAGCCAAGCAAGTCTCTGTGAGTTCGGAGCCAGCCTGGTCTACAGAGTGAGATCCAGGTCGACCAAGGTTACACAGTGAACCCTGTCTCTGAAAATAAACAAACAAAGACATTAGAAAAGTAATGTCTAATAGGGCCAGGCCATACAAGCCTCAAACCCAGAATTCCAGAGGCAAGAGTAAAAGGAACTCTGTTCAAGGCCAATCTGGTATACCTAGAGAATCTACATCAGCAATACACAGAGAGACCGTCTCAAAATAAAGGGAATTCCTCCCTGAGGAATAGCTTGTATGATACCAGGTAAGATGGTAAAACCTAATGGGATGTTAAGGCCTAGGTAATACTTACCTCGTGTATCAGTCATGGTTCTCTAGAGTCACAGAACTTATAGGTAGTCTTTATATAGTAAGGGAATTTGTTGGTGACTTACAGTCTGTAGTCCAACTCCCCAACAGTGGTCAACAGTAGCTGTGAATGAGAGTCTGAGGATCTAGCAGTTGCTCAGTCCCACAAGGCATACAGGTGAAGGAGATCGAATCTTCCTTCTTCCTATGTCCTTATGTAGGTCTCCAGCAGAAGGTGTGGCCCAGATTAAAGGTGTGTACCACCACGCCTGGATCTGAGACTTGCTTTGTTCCAGGCTGATCTTGAACTCAGAGATCTCTTTGCCTCAGTCTCCTGGGATTAAGGGTGTGTACTACTTTGTCTGGGCCTAACCTTTTCATGGCCACTATGCTTCAAGATCTCCATGCCAAGATCCAGGTCAGAAACTTGTGTCTTCCATCCTCAAGATCTGGATTACAGGTGAGCCTCCTAATTCTGGATTGTAGTTCACTCCAGACATAGTCCAGTTGACAATCAGGAAAAGCCACTACACCAGGATAGCTGTGATTATAAGGTAACTTTCTCATGTTTCTGCTGTTACCAGGAAACTTCCTAGTGCTAAAATTGATTACATATTCTGTTATGTTCTGTGCCCTTGGAAACCAATCACAATAGAAGTCAGTAGAACTGTTTTGTATAATTACCCACAGTAGGCTTTGACCTGAGTCAATCACCCAACAGCACTTTCTGCACCTGTGGATAAGCTTTTATGGTACTAAACTGCCCCTGGGATGGACTTCTACATAAGAGAGACACCTGCACCAATATAAGAAACTATTTGGAATAAGACTTCCATTTTGAGTAGTAGTCCAGTAAAGTTTAAGTTCCCAAGACCTCCCTGGGAACTACCATCCTACCTGGCAGAAAGAGACATGTACCTGGGTAACTGACATCCTGGTTATCAAGTTAAAAGACATGAATGTTAGGCAGGTTCCATCCTGGTAGACAGGTGAAGTCATGAATATTAGACAAGGCAAGTCCCTTGCCACACTTGAATACCCCAACCAATGGAAGTAGGAAAAATGTAAAACAAAGACACGTTCCTAAGAAAATCTCTGTACCCCTAAATCCTGATTAGCAAAATAACTTGGCAGAGATGATTGTGGACTTGCGGCTTAAAAACCCTGTAGGATCTTAATTCAATGTCATAATTCATGTCCCAAATCTGGACCATGGCTCTGGTCTCCCAGTCCTGGGGTGTATGCTCAATAAACCCTATCCCTGCCTGGCTGAGATCAGTGTTTGTGTGATTTGTTAGGCAAGTCTTGTACCCCAGCACTTACAAAAGTGGAATATAATGGACAGTCTTACACAGCTAGGACGCCCATGAACCACATCAACGTTCATCTTAGCAGGACAACTCAAGGGTGCAAGCACACCTTGGTGGTAACCAACAGCCTTCTAGTTGGACTTAAGACACTCTTAAGGAAAGGAAACCATGGCTGGTACTGAAAACCTAATTCCCTACTCAGGGCAGTTGACGTTAGTAATGTAGGAGAGCCAACAACCACCACTTTACCTAATCAGGATAATCTCTGATAAAAACAAATCTAAACAGTTTTGGCCATACCCACAAATAAATGTAATCATTGTCCCTCATCTGGGAAATTTCTCTTTCAATGGACAGAGACCACTACAAAAAAATCCACAACTAATCAAAATGTAGAATTGTAAAGCCCATGCCCATTGGATATATCTACAAAGCACTCATGCACCTAAGGCCCAAGGAAGAATTTGTGAACAATTTGTAAACAATTATGAAATGAGAAGCCATGAATTTAAAAAGAGGACATGGAAGAATATATGGGAGGATTTGGCAGTAGGAAAAGGAATGGAAACATTTTACAATTACAGTTTTATCTAAAAAATTTTAAGGTACCAAAAAAATGTAGAAAATGAATGGACAAAAAAGTCAAGAAAAACAAAGAAAAATTAAAACAAACAAAAAAGTTTGAAAACCTATCAGTGAAATATAGACAAGGATTCCTTTAAGCTACCATACTGCCCTAGCTACAATGGCCATCATCAGGAACAGAAATTATAACTACTCTTGCCATAAACATGGGGGACTAAGGTCAAATACTGCTGTGGAAGTAAGTATGAGAATCAGCTTTAAAAATCAGTATATATATATAAATAAATAAATCTGGGTGACACGATTAAAGATCTGATGTCTTAGAGGTTTACTGCTGTGAACAGACACCATGACCAAGGCAACTCTTATAAGGACAACATTTAATTGGGGCTGGCTTACAGGATCAGAGGTTCAGTCCATTATCATCAACGTGGGAACATGGCAGCATCCGGGCAGGCATGGTACAGGAGGAGCTGAGGGTTCTGCATCTTCATCTGAAGGCTGCTAGCAGGATACTGGCTTCCAGGCAGCTAGGATGAGGGTCTTATAGCCCATGCCCACAGTGATACACCTACTCCAACAAGGCCACACCTTCTAATAGTGCCACTCTCTGGGCCAAGCATATACAAACCATCACACCTGATGTGTGGCATTATACCTGGGTAAACCAAGACACACCTCTATTTATTAGAAATAAGGAACCAATGACAGATCAATGTTGGAAAACAACATAGTCCAACTTGGTGAGTCAATTTGTTTTCTTGTTTAAGGTTGTTTTGTCTGCATGTATGCACCATGTGTGTTCCTGTAGCTCACAGAGGCCAGAAGAGAGC
Source organism: Rhynchomys soricoides (assembly GCA_019843965.1). Classification (NCBI taxonomy): domain Eukaryota; kingdom Metazoa; phylum Chordata; class Mammalia; order Rodentia; family Muridae; genus Rhynchomys; species Rhynchomys soricoides. Next base: position 1,223,801 of record JADRCH010000325.1, on the reverse strand, counting down.
ACTGGATGCCCTGAGTTGAGATTACAGATTGAGTACCCATGTGAGGGTGCTGGGAATTCAAGATGAGTCTTTTGTAAGAGCAGACAATGTACTTAACCACTGAGTCATCTCTAAATCCAAGTGGACCAATGAGTTTTATTGGTGTGACTGATGGTGTCATCAGTCCTTACCAATTATATATGCATGAGGCAGGAAGGCACTAGTGAAACTGGCCAGTTTATGGAATGTCCTGAAGCTATTAGGTCAACTATTTCTTAGCTTCATGTGATTCTCTATAGGACTGAATGTATCACCTCCCATTTATTTACCTCTGCTTTAATACCTGTGTTTTAAGGAGCTTCCTCCAAGTTGGGAGGTTAAAACTCAGAGAAAAACTGGTACACAACCTATCCCAGGCATGACCTCCAAGGACTCTCCATCTTTACTAAGGAGCACTTGCCTATCATGTTCACTGCACCTTGATTCACAGTACCTAAACAATGGAATCAACTCAGACATCCAACAACTGACACATAGGCAAATGAAAATGTGACACGTATCTACAAAGGTATATTACTCACATGAAAATAAAATGAATAAATAATGTTGCTCTCTCAGTGCCAAAGCTATTAAGTAGAGGTCTCTGTATGAGATATTGGTATCGACTTAGGACTTACTGGTCATAGAGACACCAGAAGTGCCCCAAACAAAACAGGTCATTGCCAGCGCTCTTGCATGGCCATCCTAAGCACATGGTGTTACTGAAGATACCCGTTTGGTTGCAAGATAGCCAGAGAGCAGTCTTGAATTTACTAGGAAATTCTCCCAACTGGCTAGCTTTTATAGCAAGGTCTTGTGCAGGCTGCTGGCAGAGAAATGATGTCATGGTGTTATTTACCCCTGGTCCATGCATCCTACAACTGGCCAACATGTGGACACTGTGTAAAACTGCCACTATTGTGTATGGGCATAAGCAAGCTCTCTCTTGAATGGATTTGAGGCCTGCTCCTTAGAGAAATTCATACCATGGTTAAAAGAAAACAAAGGCTTTGGAAGTATAGGTCCAAGGACAGAAGCTATTAATGTTTTCTTAATGAACATGTTATTAATCTGCCATCTAAATATTCATGTTTCTAATGATCAGTTTGTAAAATGGTGAAGGAAGACTCCTCTTGCAGTAGGAGGTAGATAATATAGAGACCCATAACTGCTGAGAAAGTACTAAGAACAAGCAACTGTGCAAGACTGGGGCAATTACCATTTCATCATGGCTGATGGAGGGTTCTAGGGTCTCCATTAATTCCATCAGGGTGTAATCACTGGTAATGGCAGCTGTATTATTTAATTTTAGAGTTTGGAGCAAATATTTCCCCATCAGTACTTGAAAGGAATTTCTGCTTGCCTACAGGGATTGCATTCTTTCTTCCCAAGCCTGTGGTTTCTCTTTGTATTCTTGACTGACTTGGAATTCATATTGTTGACAAGGCTGACCTAAAACTTATATGAATGAACATACATCTCTGTCCAGATTGTTGGGATGGGAGGGGTGCACCACCACATCCTCAGACTTTGAGGATTTCTAAGCTGTATGTCAGCATTCCAATTTTGCCACATGCATAGCCTATCTCTTGACAGTTTGTCTCCTTCTTGATATTTGTAAGAATTAACTCTAGTATGAAAATTTGGAAGGTAAATGAATTATGAGAATTTATTACAAGATTTTTCTTTCATAATAAATTTTATTTCATCTTTGTGATTTCAGCATTATGTTGTAAAGGATTTGTCAAATTCAATACATTTAGGGGGATATAATTTCCAATGAACAACACTTTGGGATTATATGTGGTTTACCTTTACATGGTTTCTCAGAAGTATGATCTATGTGATATACAATATAATTAGAAGTCTTTGTTAAAACTTTAAAGTTCTTATATGTTATCCTTATTAAGATTTTTTTGAGACAGGGTCTACATAGTGCTGGCAGTCCTACAAGTGAACTCATAGTGATCTTCTAGTCTGTCTTCTGAGTGCTGTGATTAAAGGCAAGTACCATCTTCCCTGGCATTATTATGAATGGTTGGATGTTGAATGAGGTAAATGTTTTTGTTATAGCTTTTCCCAGGGATGGGAGAGAAGGCTTAGTGGTTAAGAGCTCTGGCGGCTCTTCCAGAGAACCAGAGTTCAATTCCCAACATACAAATAGCTATACATAACTATCTATACTTCCAAATTCAGGGGATCTGATGCTCTCTTCTGGCTTCTGTCCGCACCAGGCATACATGCAGTGCACAGACGTACTTGCAAGCTAGTATTAAAAAGAAATAAAAAACTTCCTCCGCAGTTATATTTACAGAATTTTATTTTAATATAAACTCTGATACATTTTGTGAGATTTAAGTCTTCATGAAAGGCTTTCACAAGCTTATTGTCTTTATATTTCTATTACTTCTCCTGTTGTGATTTGTAAGCAGAAAATACCAGATAAATGCTATAGTATTTACGATGGTACGTTTCTCTCCAGTATGAATTTTCTGATGTCTTCTAAGATTTGAAATCCACATAAAGGATGTGTCACAGTCTTTGCATTTGTAAGGTTTCTCTCCAGTATGTATTTTTTGATGGCCTCTAAGTGTTGAGCTGTCACAAAAAGATTTGCCACATTCCTTACATCTATAAGGTCTCTCTCCAGTATGAACTCGCTCATATCTTCTAAGATGTGAGACCTGGGAAAAGGATTTGTCACATTCCATACATGTGTAAGGTTTCTCTACATTATGAGCTTCCTGATGTGTTTGAAGAGTTGAGCACTTAGTAAAAGATTTCCCACATTCCTTATATTTGTAAGGTCTCTCTTAGTTATGAACACTCTGATGTCTTTGAAGATCTGAGCGCCTAGGAAAAGATTTCTTACATTCCTTACATTTGTAAGGTTTCTCTCCAGTATGAATTTTCTGATGTGTTTTAAGAGCTGAATTTGTAGTAAAAGATTTATCACATACCTCACATTTGTAAGGCTTTTCACCAGTGTGGATTTTGTAATGCCTTTTAAGACGTGATAATTGAAAAAAGGACTTACCACATTCTTTGCATTCATGACCTACCTCAGGAAAATGAATATTCTGATGCCATCTTAATGATGAACAGTGGGCAAAGGACCTGTCACACTCCTTACATTTGTAAGGCTTCTCTCCAGTATGCCTTCTCTGATGGCTTTTAAGTGCAGATAACTGCACAAATGACTTTTCACATTCTTTGCATTTGTAAGGTTTCTCTCCAGTATGAAGCCTTTGATGCGTTTTAAGATTTGTGCACTTGTTAAAGGATTTGTCACAAACATTGCACTTGTAGGGTTTCTCTCCAGTATGAATTTTCTTATGTACGCTGAAGCTTGAGGCGGTACTGAAGTATTTCCTGCAGTGTCCACACTGATATGGTTTCTCTCTAATGTAGATTGTTTGTTGCATGAGACTGTGTGTAGAGCTGAAGTGGTCATCATGTTCATCCTGCTTGTGTTCTTTCTTTGCAGTGTAGTGTCTTTGATCTTCCCTAATGTGGGAACAGAAATTGAAAGATTTCTCACAGTCTTTAGATTGGCAAGGTTCTTCTGCAGTGTGCATCTTTTGATGTTGATCTGGGTTTGCCTCAACAGAGGCATCCCTGTTCTTACAGCATCTGTAGTTATTAGAGGTTTCTGCAGTGTCACTTCTTTTATAAAGTGCACAGTTGGAGGGTTCATGAAGCACTTCACCAAGCTCATCACACTGACAAGACTGCTTTTTGGTCTTCACATGGTGGGGGACAGTATCACATATGCAGTAGTTCTCTGAAAATGAATACAATTCAGATTAGCAGGGCTTGTTCCCAGATGACACATGTGATAAATGGCTGTCTCTGTAAGTTCTCTTTTAAACTAAATCAAACTGTAACTGTTTAGAACCAAGCTCCCAGTAGCTGACACTATTTGTTCACTGTAACTGTGTGGATCCTCACAAAAACAGCACAGCAGCCTTCAAGGTCAGTGATTTCTAATAGATATCTCATCTTTATGGAAAATATCGAACTTAGCACAAGATGGACAAATAAGTGGGGGTAATTGTTTTTGAGATGGAGCTCATTCACTGATTATTTTAAGAGGACAAGTCTCTATTTTTTATGTTTTTTCTGAGAAATGGATGATGACTTTAATCCAATCCCAAGCTCACAGATAGTGTACGTCCTAATGTATAGCAATGAAACTTACTCTTCAGGAGACCCATTTCCTTTTAAGATTAAAGGCTTACTGAAAAGCATCCATGGGTTTTTTCCTTTATAAATAAATAAATAAATAGCATTAGATTCTTCAAAATTAATGGATGCAAAGCAAATATTTTGCCAGAAAACCAAGGGTCCGGATAATTTGAGGCAGGGCTGTCATGGGCAGTTATTGGTCATATCTTTTCCTCCACTGTCTGAGCCACACACTGCTGTGTTTCTCATCTTTCCTTATATGGTTATTCTTGAGTATACTCCGTATGCAACCTCCTAAGCTTATTTTTCCAAAATGATGTTTGCGTATCCTCCACTGGAATGAAAATGAACATGTCATATGAAGACATGCAAGCAAGCAAGGCAATTACAGAATAATCCTACTTCATTGTCTCACATTAGACTTATAAGTTGTAAAGGTATTCCTATCTGATGCCAGCACAGTCAAGAAAAATTGCACATAGTACTTGTATTAAGTCCCCATAATTCTGGTCTAATGAGTCACAATGACTTCTAAGAGTTACCCAGGCAGGATGAGAACAGGAGACTGGAGTAAGTGCAGGGATCAGGAATCTTTGAAGAGAATTGAATACAGCAAAGGCAGTTTCAGCCCTTGCTTTCTCCTTCACTCGAATCCTTCACTGTGGTCCTGCTCGTTCACTTGCCCTCCCTGGTTTTGGTTGCTACATCTTCTCTACCTTCCAGGCAACCTCATTTGCTCCACACATGTGACCAGGCCTATTCTACATAGAGTAATCCATGTTTTCTGTGAGGTAGCCCATGACCCATGTTAGAATTTTTGGAAACAATACCAATGTCTAACACCATACTGTGCTCAGTACATTAAAAGAACAGAAAGTAGAGGAATCTAGAAATAAAAACCCAAGTACTATGTCCTGTCAGAATCTCTAGCATATTCTGGGAGAATTTTCAGTTTGCATATCTTCAGTTTTCTTAAAATTAAAACAAGGTCAATTACAATAATGGTTATGGAGGTTTAAGATATGTCTGAACATAGTATGGCTACTGAATTTCAGAATGCACCTTGGAACCAAAACCAAGGGTGCATGATGCTCCTAAAATGAAAAATGAAAAGACAAAAACTAAATACCATGAAAATGTTCTTTTTTTTTCTTAACATATTCTTTTACTGATTGTGAATTTTGCATCATGTACCTTAATTTCACTGATATCCCAGTCCTTCCATATCTGCCTTCTACCATTGTACCTTACCCCTCAAACAAAAATTAAAAAATTAATTTTTAATAATTTTTTAAAAATAAAAAGGTTTTTAAAAATCTGCTTAACTCTTATGGGGAACTACATGTTCTTGTATCAATGGAAGCCTTCTCTAACATCTGGAACAACAGCACCAGCTCTGCCGTGCATGTCCAAGTCCACTCCACTATCGAGTATATCACATGGTATACACTTTTGCTCAAACAGCTTTACTTGCAAATGTTTATTGCAATGAGTAATTGCTCTGGTTTCAGGCCTCTTGCTTCTGCTACACCATCAGTACAGAACCCTTGCCAAGACTCCTCTTGGATATCTTGCTGTTGCTATGAGTCATGGAGATCCTGCAGTTTGGTTCAGGAGAACTGGCCCTTTCACATGATCCCGCAGATCACAGATGGTGTAGATGCTGGGGTGTACTAACTCATAGTTCTGGAACTGGCCCTGGGTGTTAGCTGAGTTGGTCTGCCCATCAACTCTCCTGCACCCACGCCATCAGGGACAGCTCTCCCATGCTGAAGTCATAGCTTGCCTAACCATGCCATGGCTGGTAGAGGCAGGGGCAGTTTAGGGAGCCCCTCAGTCATCAACATGCCTTTAGGTAGCAACCTGCATGCTGACAACAGACATCTGCATGGCCACTGGTGGTAACTGGGCCATAGACATCGACACAGATGCATTATAATAGGGCCATGGACCCAGACATGGGCTTTGGCAGTGGCAGTATGGCCTGGACATCACCATGACCTCAGGTGGCAGTGCAGGCCTCTCACATAAGGCTGTTCCTTGCTGTGCTTGGGTCTTTAGTTCCAGCTCTTCTTTATAGTACACAAACCACTATGCTTTTCTTTGTCTCCACCACATACTTGATAATAGTAATCACACTCTCTGGCTGTCTTCTGCTAGTGTGGGCAGGCAAACCTCTTGTAAATTTTCATTACCAAACTTTGCCTCGTCTTCTGTTTTTTCCATGACAGCTTATGTGGACAGTTTACAACCTATAGGGTCAATATTTACAAAGGATGAGTTAAGAATTCTACAAGCAAGTTCTTACTGACGGAGACCAGGTTTCTGTAATTCTCCAACATTACATCAATGAACAAAGCCTTCTGAACAGAGTTCAGGCATTCCCACTCCTCCTGAGAGAAGTTCACAGCCACATCCCAGAACGTCAACAGACCCTGAAACAAAAATCTCAGTTTTACTATGTGCTACAGGGTGGAATAAGGAGACAGGATGCAGATGAGTGAAGACAATTATCATCAAAAACCATTAAAATTTTAAAAATTCATCAAAAAGAAGATTTCCAATATAGTCACATTCTGTAGTGAATTCTTAAACTCTGTGAAAACAGGATGACACAATAGTTTTACAAGCATATCAATGAAAATGGAAACACATTTAAGGTCTCGATATGGTTTTCTATCACAGGATCACAGTGTACATGTCTCAGAGGGACATTCATGATGAGGACATGTATTCTTAAATTTTCTGCCTGAAGATCATGCTAAAATACGGACACTGAGTTAATCCCGTCTCTATTTGGGTCTCACATAACTCTATTCTAACAAGCTCAGGTATGATTTTTAAACTCTAGGTACAACTAAATAACAAAGGGATAAGTATGGAAGGCAGAACTCATGATTAACTTCTAGGCAGAGAAGGCAAAGAGTTTGGGATTTTTTCTACAGAAGCAAGAATTGTAGTACCATTACAAACTGAAGATTTTAACTGTAACATATAAAAATCAAGTAGTCTGCTCAATTAATTTTATAAGGATATTTGGACCACTAACAAGCAGATAGAAACTTTGCATCAGATACACTTAATGTAATCTAAAATTTTCCTAAGAATATATAAGAGCCACCATAGACAAATAGCAATTTCAGAACAGTGCTGCTGCCAGGTAGGCATGGAGAGCTGACATTCGAACAAAGTGTCTAGAGCAAGGCCATCGTGAAGATTGTCTGTCTGCATCAAATGTAACAGCTTATGCACATCTATCAGTCAATGCCCACAAGACATTTGCATTGATGCATCCCACATAATTCTACATAATGAGTCCGAGCCCAAGTTTCTGCACTTGGGATGGTGTGGGGACAAAGAAACCAGTAAAGGGAAAACAAAGTAAAAATACTGATCCCTCTACTTTAGGAAGTTACCACTGAGCTTCCAAAAGAAGTGAGTGATTCTCCTAAGACAAACAGATATGAGGTGCCAAAAAACACATGGACATATCAATTGTGATATTAAACCCCAAAGAGAAATACAGGTATATTACAATCTCAGTCTATACTCAAGAACATTAGTTTCATGGTACAATGAAGCCACATATGACTGCTGTGAAGGTAATGACCACCAGTTATGAAAGATGCTTTTCGTACTGTAATTCGATCACAGGATTTTGGGGGTTTGGTGTTGTATTAGTACATAAACATATATTCAAAGGTGAAAACATAAAATCACATCTAAGGCTCCAGAGCTTCTAGTCCAAATGAATACTGTAACTGCAAAAGAAAAAAAAATGCATCAAGTTGTCTAGATTCTAGATCTGGTTAATTGCAGTGTGTGATTTTGTTGGTCTGCTGGCAAAAAATTTCAAAATAAAATTTAAAAAATCATCAGAAGCAGAAAATTAAAGACTTGCAATGTATCAAACTATAATACCTTTAGAAAAAGAGTGGACATGACCACTGACCTGGGACATGTCCTTCTGTTTCTCTTCTTTGATTTTCTCTTTGAAGAACAATGAATAGTCAGCTTGTGGATCTTTAATATTAAGGGATCAAATGGGAAAAGTAAAATTAAAACAAGGTCAAGCCACATAAAAAGACTCAAGTAACAGAATACTACTTGGTGTCTAGTCAGCAATCCCAAAGCCAGCAGAGCATGGAAAGACATTTAACAAATTGGAGAGAAAATCCACATCAACCACATTGTTACACTCAGAAAAATACTCTCTCAAAATTGATGGAGTCATAAGTGCACTTGAAGGCAGTCATGAATTAACACGATTCATTTTACTAAAGCAGCATAGCACATAATAAATTAGAGGCAAAACATACACAGGACAATTAGAGGAATTATCTATGAGAACATAGGAAATGATATATTTCAGGTGAAAACGAGATAAATACAGGAAAACTGGAAAGTAATCATCCATGCTTAAGACAGCAAACCACTGTTTCTCACAGTAAGGAAAGAAGAATGCTATGAGTAATGAAACTAGAAGCAACAACAAAACAAAATCATAGGGAATATAAATACTATGAACAAAAAAGTTGCCATTCTGGAAAGGAATATAGAGTATCCTCAACTAAATAAACAAAGCCTCAAGTTAAATAAAGTTAGCACTTGAATCAGCTCTACAACTCCTTGCCATATGCTCAAAGGGCTCAACATCCTATTACACAGATATGTGTTCACCCTTGTCCATTGTTGTTATATTCATAATAGATACAAAATAGAAACAACATAAATGTTCATCAACTGACAAATAAAACTGTATATATATATATACACTAGAAAATTGAAAGAAATTCTAAAGAAAATTGAAGTCATGACATTTGCAGGTAAATGGATGGACTCAGAACAGATCATACGGAATGAAGTAACATAGACCCAGAAAGACAGACATTATATGTTCTCTCTCTTAGGAAGTTCATAGCTCCAAATATTCAGTTGTAAGCACACAACCTGGAGTAAATACAGTAACCAGAAAAGTAAAAACAGACCATGGTGGGATGTGGGTGAGTAATAGACAGGAGGTAACAGGGAACAAGTCATCTAAAGGGGAAAATGGAAAAAGTAGAAGGATTTTATTATAGAGAAAGGACAAATATAAACACATAAGAAGGAGGAAAAAACATTAAATATGTCTAAACTATCATAAGGAATTATCCATCCTCCATAAAATGCCTACCATACATATAAGTCTGTAAATGCATAGAAATTTGGAGAGTAAATGAAAACTACCCATTGGGCTGATGATGCTCCCTATAAGACCCATATATTTTCTAATAAAACCACCAACAAGAAGCTTGCTTTGAAGTTGTGGTTACAGCTGTCCAAGAGACTCCCAATACATTACACACTATTATTGTTGCCCATGGTTGCCTCACAGACATAGAAGGTGAGTCCCTCTTGTTAAAGAAGCATGAACTTTGGACATAGATCCCAGGGGACTTAAGAAATGGATCTGATGATAAAGCATTCTCTCTGGGGACTAGCTTTCATGCAAGAAGGCAACAAGCAAACTTACCAAGGAGGGAGCCAACCAATAGTCCCAACCAGCTATGACACTTATGAACTAGAACATCTGCACTGCATGATAACTCTGAGGGTGCAAGAGTGGCAACCACGCCTTGGTGGGAAACAACAGCTTCCTAATTGACTTAAGACCCTCTCAACGAGAGGGTCATACCTGGTACTAGAAAATTAGCTAGTTTTCCAAAGACTAGTAAAGTCATAGATCGTGGAGGAGAAGCTACAAGTTAACTGCATTCTAAATACTTACCCTAATTCTCACAAATAAATGTAGTAATCACATTTCAACAAGGCAATGGAGATTATTACAGAAAACCACAATCAGTCAAAATACAGAGTTGTGATACTCAGTCCAACTGACACATAAGCAACACAACTCTGGCACTAAGGCTCAGGTATCACTGAGCTAGAGGGGGCAGGAATATTGTAAGACTCAGAGAAACAGAAAGTTTGCTATGACATTGTATCTCCTAGAAATGCCAAAGAATCTACATGCATGAGATCTTCCAATCATGGCTACCTATACATGAGCTGAAGAATGACAACACCTTCAAGAAATAGAAGGAAGAAAGCTCACTAGGCCTCAACCCTAGTCAAATACTAAGGAAGTCTGAGAGCTGGAGAGATAGTTTTCCCCAGAGAACAGTAAACCATGTAGTTACCCAATACCAAGTGTACATCCTTGAAAACATACAGACAAATAGGTTGTAGGTTTATATTTAGGAATTTACACTAACAATCAAAGAAAAAATTATAATAAATGCCTGTGCAAAGTGAAGATTTTGCATCATGTACATAAAAATGACCAGAATGATTTTTGCTATTTGTATTATTGCTGCCAACATAAATAACACTTAGCAGATAGTGAGAGAGATAGCTCAATGGTTATAAGGGCCTGTTGTTCTTGTGGAGACCCGGGTGTGACTCCCAATTTTTCATAACTCCAGTACTACGATGCACATGATATACAGTCATATACTGTATGCAAGGCATATACTGAGTCAGGCGAAGCACTCACATACATAAAATATATGAATATAAATTGAAATCAATTGAATGGTAAATAAAAATTAGCGAGGAGAGAGGAGAGGGAGGGAGGGATGGAGGGAGGGAGAGAGAGGTGGGGTGAGGGAGGAGAACAAAATAAAAACTCCTTGAATGAACTAACCACATAGATGAAAGATGCCTACAATGAAAAAATCTGATTCAACTGAAGCACTAAAGAAGACACGATAACATGGGACACTAAGACACGATGACATGGGACAATAAGACACAATGACATGGGACAATAAGACACGATGACATGGGACAATATTTCAGAGACAGAATGGGCCATGTTAGTGTGAAATCTGCAGGAATTCTAAAAGTGGTTTATACCTTCAGTTCAAACTGCATTACATTTAAACTTCCCCAAATAACCTTCAGAGAATTAGGAAAGAGAAGATAAGAATTTATATTGACCCAGAAATGTCCTGGATCCAGAACAACTCTAGGAACATGTTGCAGTGTTTGAGCTATCCCACTGTGATTCCAGCTCAACCCAATGCAGTGGAGCAGCAGAACCCGAACCTCCCCAATAGCAATGACCATGAAATGATACCACAAAAAAAGGGTTGTACACTAGACAGCCTCTTCAAATGGTGGTATTTGAGAAAGTACTTATCGGCGTATGAAAAGATGAACCTGGGTCCAAGTCTCTCCTACCGTACAAGGAATCACTTGAAACAGTGAGTCCTGCAGAGTAACACAAGGGGGCAGCACTTGATATAAGAGCAGGAACTGACAAATAGTACTGTGTACAATTAAAACATCCAGGAAATAACAATAACTAAAATTATAAAGAGACAGAATACACCATAGACACACTCACTAGCTAT
>JADRCH010000325.1:984135-1212185 GCA_019843965.1 Rhynchomys soricoides | reverse complement strand
TTCCAGAACAATGGGCGAGAATCCAGAATCAGTCAAAAATTATAAAGGAAACAATTAGCAATATAATAATTAAGTAAGCAACTGAATTGAGCACACAATGCTCAATAGCAGTTGCAGTGGCCAATATGTACATATTAAAAAGCTCTACATTACAAACCACAAGATCCTATAAATTCAATATACAGAGATTCCAATTCTGTCAGTCCAATTAGTCAGTGTCCACACTCATGTTTCTAAAGAGTAACAAATGTATTTTTTAAGTAATTTCTTGAAATGTAAATAGATAATATTCCCTAAGCTAAAGATGTAAACAGAGTACAGTATTCAAAAAAATAAAATGACAGCTCACATTAAAATATATATTTTCTGCCTAGGGCCATGTAGGAGGAATGACAAACAGCTTAAGAACTCATGGAATGGGGACCCACTGGTTAGCACAGCTAAGATGAATGTGCCTCCAAGAGGCATGACCGCGAGAAACACGTGTCCTGAGGACACTGCCAAAGTCAGTTTCTCAGAAAAGTGGAAACAGTCCTACCTCAATCAATTCTCCAGTTGTCTTCTGTTTGACCATAGTTTAGTCTGGGCCCTGGTAGCAGGCAAGGCATTGGGGCAGTTTTGCACAGTGGTTATCATACCACAAACCCAGTGGTGCCCTATGTCATTATGCTTATATCTTCTTGGAGACGTTGGGGGGGGTCACTTTTAGGATTCTGGAGTTTCTGTCTGTCATAGTAAGTTTAAACATATTAATTCCATATCCAGCAGAATATGCCTAGTTTGAGGGCTACCTAGCATATCTGAGCTAAATAACCTTTGTCTGTCTTAGTTATCCGTTTCAAACTGTATCTTTCAAACAATACAGGAGACTAAATGAAGTTTTAATCTTAAAATTAACTGCATCAATACTTAGCATGACTTTAAATATATTTCTTAACATATTAAAGAATTTGATCATCTTCAAGGTTACTGACTATCAATCTCTGTTAGACTTGAACCTTAAAAGTGACAGTTTTGACCACTTTGGAAATCAATTTCAGGGTTTTTCAGGAAGTTGGGAATAGTTCTACTGAGACCCAGCTATACCACTCCTTGGCATACACCCAAAAGATGCTGCTCCGCCATCCCACAAGGACACTTGCTCAATGTAGCCATAATTTTAGAAGACAAAACCAGTTTTTAACAGTTTAAACAATGTCTCTAAAATCAATACCAAGTACATTATTTTCATGTTACAAAGTTTGAAACCCACAAAAGTTCTTGTATATCAAAGTATGATGGCGCAACTTTAATACCTCATTAAAGAAACATTTTTAAATTCTATCTTTTATAACTCTGGTTAGGACAGAAGTTACCTAAAAATATCATCCCAATTTAAAAGTATCTTTAGAGATCTGTTTCCCTGAGTTGGCTCATGCCATGTGTTGTTGCCCAGAATGACTCTCAACCCTGAGTTACCTGTTTTAAGCCAACTTTCAGTTACTGATGTTATAGATTTTTAACCATACCCAATATCGTATAAGCCAATAATCTATAACCAAGACATGTAGAACATATTTATACATTTAAGACCAAACATGGAGTGGCCACTCACATTTATATATTTAGAATAGACAACGTTTTCCTTACTTTTCTAGCTGTAATTTCAAGGGGGCAGCACCTTGCCACCTGCAGAAACCAATTCTTAAGGGCACAGAGATTTTTGTGGGATAAACCGCCATCAGCTTCTTTACATGGGAGGCTGAGAAGGGCTCTTTTAAGGGCTGCTGTATAGACAAGCAGCCCCTGGCAAGACTTTTTCCAGCAGTGCTAGATGCCCAGCTGCAGGTGTAGGTGCAGGGCTCCAAAGGCAGTTTATCAGTTTTTGTTAAGCCAATTCAAACTGCTTTCTTTTCTTTTAAAAATACAGGGGTGAACGGCCAGCAGATGAAGCTTTAACCACTTTTTTCTTTGAATATGAAACACTGAGCAACAATATAGCAACGAAACAAACCTACAGACATAAACTGGCAGTCACCAACAGACTTACACCAAGGACAAACAATAGAGTTGGGGGAATACCAGAGAGGATAGAGAACCACATGTCCCATCAAAGGAACCAGAACTAGAACCAGGTGTTCCCCCAGTGGGGACCAGAGAGGAAGCAGGAAATCTCCTGACCTCCTCTTGACCCTAGGAGATTTTGCTCTGTCCAGCCCTCCTCCTTCGGGTCTCCAAAAGTCTAGACCAAACCAGAAACAAACCTAAAATGAGAAAGAGAACTATGCAGGTACAAGAAACTTACCTCCTCATGGAGAGAGCCAACTTGGTGGCATTCACCAGCAATAACTGAGGGGTGTTCAAGGGTAAGGGGCATTCCTGGCCAACACACCAAATGTTGGGGTTCAGGAAATTGCCACACAAACCAATCTCAGTTAAACAAGAATAGTTTATTGAATGCACACCATAATACTGGATGTCCGGGACCGCAAAGGGGGCATAGAAGCCTAATTGCTGTACTAGTCTGCTCTCAGGGTAGGCTTTTTATAGGACAAATGCAGGTTCAAAAGTTTAAGGGGCAAGCAGGGGAGCAGTTGGCGTACAAGGCAAAGTATAATCAGCTAACCTTTAAGTTGGTTGGTCCTGAATAAGGTAAGGGGGGAGTGGGTGGATGGGTGGTGAACAGGGGATTTCAGAGCATTGACATAACAGAGCATGAGTATTATAATCACAACCTTTTGTCTTTTTAGTAGCATGCTCCAGTGTAAGCCACAAAAACCACAGTGAACTCATACGTAGGTGCAGGAAGAGCTGCCCAGTGGTCAGCTATGACTCAAGATATTTTAAACATAATGGTTCATATTGACATTTTATTTGATGGGTCCTACAGAAAGGTTTGTGGAATTTCTTAAGATTAGAATACATCATACAGACCCAAACAGGGTATGTGGTCAGCATGTCCTTGCTTTAAGCGAAGTCACTTCTCTGTCAATGACTGGCAGGCATGTCACAGTAACAGTATGAAATAGCTGGCAGGCATGGAACAAAACAGCTACAGCTATTCTGGTGGGGTCAGACCATAACAAGAACAAGAACAGCACCACTGGATGACATGACTCTCACTAAGACGAATAGTGATGATTGATTTCTTATACCCATGTTTGCCTTCAGCTTCCTGATAGGATTTAATAAGAATAAATAAGCATAATAAAAATGTTTAAAAATCTGTAAAAAAAAAAAAAAAAGAATTGCTGATGAGTAGATATTCATTCAGAGGATTTAAGGTAGATATGGTTGATTTTTATAAAAGTTTCAATTTGTGACTCTTTTAAGATTCTTACAAGATTATTTTGAAGATAAATAATAAAATAATTAATCTTTTCTTTGTAACCACAAATTGCTGGTGCCAGTAAGAGAAACCGGCTGAGAAAACTACCTTGCTTGGTCACACTTTGTCAATCTATAACAAGTGGCTTAGTTATGAACGTAAGTGGGTTCTTGGGAATAATTTTTCTTTACCTGACCTATGTAACATTTCTTGTAAAGGTATGGGAGAACATAGTGTTTTTTTCATAATCATTCACTACAATAAAAATAGAATGTAATTACATTGTGATTTTATACTGCTTGAAAAATTTTGCTGGGATATATAAGCTATGAGAGAAAAATTAAAGATATTGAAACCTTGTTCCATCTATGAACAAGGTTTCATAGAAATCTGTATATATGTATATGTAAAGTTTATATGGGAATGTGTTGGCACTTTGTTCCATCCATCAAATCTGTATGTATGTAAATATGTAAACCTTGGGTGGGTGATTGTTGGAGATTGCTCCATCCACCTATTATGTATATATATGCATATTGTGTATATATGTGTATGTGTGAAATGCTTGGAGCCTGCATGATGGGACATTGTTCTTTCCAACCAGAAACTGTTTGTGTGTGTGTGTGTGTGTGTGTGTGTGTGTGTGTGTATGCTTGGAGCGTGCTTGCTGGAGCTTTACTCTAACCATTCGTACATCTGTCTGTCCATCTGTCCATCTTTTGCTGCATCCACTCAGTATGTGTGTGTGTGTGTGTGTGTGTGTGTGTGTGTGTGTATGTGTGTGTGTGTATGTGTGTCTGCCTGTCTGTCTATGAATTTTCTCTCTTTCCTTTTCTTTTTCACTGGCCCGTAAAAGTTAAAAGAGTTCAGTTTTTTCCTCTGGTACAGGGAATGCTAGCCACAGTCAATCAAGTTTTGTTCCCTGAGAAATTTCTCTAATTGCTGGCTGCCATAAGCAGCAGCTCCATCGGTACCTGGACAGACACCTCAACCCCACCCCCATCAGCCCCTCTTAGTGCTGACTCCCATCAGCTGCTCCCAGCACTGATCCCCACGTATATCACTCCTCGCTGCCTGCCACTCCCCCTCCCCCCATGAATGTGAAACCTGGTCTCTGACATCCTACATGTTTTCTATCAAAAAAAATCCATTTCACATTGTTGGGGTCCAAGAGTTGCCCCAGAAAACATTCTAACACTGATCTGAGTTAAAAGGGATGGTTTATTGAATGCACACCCCAAGACTGATCAAGCAGGGCAAAATCTCAAAGCTGTGCACTTGACATTTCTCAGGGACAGTTTATCAAGAATAAAATTGCAAGAATCTCATTGAACTCATACACAAATGCTGGAAGAGCTACCCAGTTGTCAACCCTGATTCAAGCCATTTTAGACATGATATTGTCTAAAATCATCAAATTAAAGATGGGTCTCACGTGAAAAATTATAGTTTTGGAATTTCTTAAGATTAACAAACCTCAGAACATACAGAACACAACAGGCTGTGTGGTCAGCATGACCCTGCTGAGTCAAGTTATTTTCTGCATCACTGGCTGGCAAGCATATTACAGCAACAATATGGCAGGCATGGAACAAAATGGCCACAGCTATGCTAGGGAGAATGTCTCAACAATATCTAAAGATACAAGATACTGGGCAATAACATAATTTTTTGGGGAGAGGGGAGACAGTAGCCTTAGCTGTCCTAGAACTCACTCTGTAGTCTAGGCTGGCCTTGAACTCATAGAGATCAGCCTGCCTCTTCCTCCAAAGTGCTGGGATTAATGGCTTGCACTAACAGCATCTGGCCTAATTTTTGGCAGTAGTAAAAAAAAAAAAAAAAAACAAACCTGATGATCAGAATTATACTACTGACAGAAAATTCAAGACAAAGGTATTAAAATAAAAAATAAAGAGTATTAGCAAATGATAAAATGGTCCATTGAATATAAATTCTATTGAATATACTGATAAACATGGGTGCACGTCAGAAAAGCCAGAATGCAGACATGCCCAGCAAACATAAACAGAAGACCACATAAAATATGTGAAAACTGGCACATTGACCATGTTCTTTTCAAACCTGGGAGGACAATCTAGAAGGAGTTTTGTCTTATCGAAGGAAGACTCTAACTACTTCCTATTAAAATCCTATTTGCATATTTTATAGAAAGTAATCCTAAAAGAAAAGAACAGTAAGGAGCTGGAAACACGCAGAGGACCACACCTAGAGGAGATCTCACCGTATATTACAATCACAGCAATGGAAACCACTTGGAATTGTCATGTCAACAGACAATAGGAGATATCAAAGAAAAGACAGAATAGACTGTGTTTAACTGTTGGCAAATATAGTTTCTGATTCTTATGAAAACTTTGTTGACATTATTTTCAGGAACAGAGAAATTAACACTAAAAGGTAGAGAACATGCCAGAATACCAAATTCTGAAAACAACAAATACACATAAAGGTATTAATTTTTATAATTCTATAATTCATTAAAATCGCTGAAATGAAGACCATTTAATATTGGTATGTGGACCTGACCAGTGATGTGCATGGAATAAGAACAGCATCACTCGCATGCACAGTCAAGTAAAAGTTTATTGCGTCTGGTATCAGTTCTTCTGCATCTCTGCAACAGGATAATCCTGAGGAGATTTTTCTCAGTGGAAGTCTCCAGAACTATATCTAGTGAAACAGAATGCTGCAAAACTGACGTCATGTCCCACTTCCACAGTCTCTTGAACCCCTTGCCATCCCTTCACCAATCCTCCAACATACCTGGATCCTGAGCTACTGCCTCCTCCCTCTCCAACTTCCAGGCCTCTTTGTTGTGCTCCACAGGTGAGCAGGTCTGAGTGACCAGAGAGTCCTGCACGTGAGAAAGAGATTCTTCAGAAAGCACCTGGATTTCTAACATAGTACTGTGCTCAGTAGATGGAAAGAAATGAAATTGAGTAATTTACAGTGACCCCCCCCCAATTGTCACGCAGTGTCAGAATACTGAATATATTTAGAAAACATTTTCAGTTAGCATAACTTGAACCTCACTTCCAATTCCAGCTCAATGAAGTCTCAGGGTCAGAAATGGAACTGAATGATGTTCTGATTTATCATGGACTAAAAATAATGGAAGCCTTACACTCCCAAAGGAACACACCAAAGAAGAGAAAACATTTCATAAAATTTTTGTTTCTCCCAGAATGTACCAGAGACCTGGGAGGTGAGAGACTCTCAGGAATCAAAGGGAGGGACCTTAGATGAAATGCCCTACAGTGGGGAGAGGGAACTTGTAGAGCCCACCTCCAGCAGAAAGACAGGGCATCAAGTGAGGGATGGGGTTGCCATCCCACAGTCAAAACTCTGACCCATAATTGTTCCTGTCTGAAAGAACTGCAGGCCAAAAATGGAGAAGAGCCTGAGGAAAAGGAGGTCTAGTGATTGGGATCCAGCTCAAGGGGATGCCCCAAGGCCTGACACTATGTCTAAGGCTATGGAATGCTCACAAAAAGAGACCTATCATGACTGCCGTCCAAAAAACCCAAAAAGCAGCTGAAAGAGTCAGATGCAGATATTTACACCCAGACAATGGACAGAAGCTGCTGGCCCCTGTGGTTGAATTAGGGAAAAGCTGAAAGAAGCTGAGGAGGAGGGAGATCCTGTAAGAGGACCAGCAGTCTCAATTAACCCGGACCCCCGAGATCTCTCAGACACTGGACCACCAACCAGGCAGCATAGCCAGCTGATATGAGGCCCCCAACACATACACAGCAGTAGATTGCCTGGTATGGGTTCAGTCAAAGATGCACCTAAACCCTCAAGAGAATGAAGGACCCAGGGAGTGGAGAGGTCTGGTGGGGTGATGGAAGGGGACATCCTCGTGGAGACAGGAGGCTTGGGAGGAGGGATGGGATGGGGAACAGTCAGGAGGTGGACCAGAAGAGGGATAATATCTGGAGTGTAAAAAAAAAAAAAGATTAAATAAAATTTTAAAAAATGTTCCTAAGATTTCACCTTACTTTGTGGGATCTGAGACTCATTCACACAAATATCACATACTTCCAATTTCCCAAGAACCCTAAGGAGGAGCAAGGCGGACAGCAAGAAAATTATTCTCACCCACAGAAACCAAACTTGTCTAATTCTGCAACATGCCATAATCTGTACAGAGACCTCTGAGCAAGACCAGGCATTGCCCCTCCTGCTGGGAGAAGTCCACAGTCACACCACTGATCGTCAATAAACCCCAAAATAAAAACCAACAGTTTGAACATTCCTGCCAGTGCACAACTTTAAAATTTTAGCACTGAGGAGATAGAAGTGGGTGGAAATCTGTGAATTCCAGTCCAGCCTGGTCTACAAGATGAGTTCTACATAAGTTTGGTCATGTGTCCACAGACAGAATTGCTTTTCTTGAACCAAGAAGAAATGAGGATTGCAGGCATTTTTCTGATGTATACGAGTTATAATTATTCACAAGATGCTTTCTAATATTATAATACCTTTTAATATTCCCTCTCTCTCCCTCTCTCTCCCTCTCTCTCCCTCTCTCCCTCTCTCTCTCTCTCTCTCTCCCTCTCTCCCTCTCTCCCTTTCTCCCTCTCTCCCTCTCCCTCTATCTCTCCTCTGCAAAACAGAGTTTCTCTGTGTAGAAACCTTAAACTTGCTCTTTAAACCATGCTGGCAAAGAATGCCAAGATCTACCTGCCTCTGCCTCCGGAGTGCTGGGATTAAAGGTGTATACCATCACCAAATGTTGGTTTATAATGCCCTGTCTGTGAAAATCCTGTGACCTGATTCCCTCAAACAGCATACTGTGACTTCCAGGCTCTAATTTACAACATTAAGAACTCAGTGCAGGAAGACACATTTCTTCTTTTGGTTTTTTTCTTTTTTTCCTCCTGTTTTTTCTTTTCTTTCTTTCCTTCCTTCCATCACCCTCCTTCTTTTTCTTGTAGTCACTTTGTCTGTTTTTTGAGACAGGGTCTCATCATGTAGCTCTGGCTGTCCTGGAACTCACTATATAAACCAGCCAGCCTACAACTCATCGAGATCTGCTGCCTTTGCCTCCTGAGTGCTCAGATAAAAGGAGAGTGTCATCAAGCCTGGCTGCTTGGCACTTTTTACAACATTGTATTTACATCACAGATTGCAAACGTTTCAGTTGGAAAATTAATGGTGGATTGACAGTTTACTGTTAAAAGTTAATATTTACACCCACACCTGTAGAGCTCACAACAAATAGTAATTTCAGATTCAATTAAATTTCCAGGAGTTCCTTTCATGACTAATATCTAAAAGCTCTCGGGAAATCCAAGTCCCTAGGTCCATATGCCACTCTTTTGAATGGGGAAGTGGCAGAACACGGAAGTTAGCATGGATGATTGTCAATTTTAATAGCTTTGTCCTTTCCACTATAGCAAAGAGAACTACGTTTGCAAAGAGCAGATACATTCAAATATTCTACTAGATTATTCTTAAGATAGTATCTGGCAGCCAGAAGATCAATAAAAAGAAATAGCATTATTCCAGTTAATATTATTAAAAATTTATCGACGAGGGTAAGACATCCACAGCACAATTTTGAGAGCTGTCATACTTATGAGTAGCGGAGACACTGATCATGCTCTGCTCTGCTCCCGCCCGATCTCCAGCCCCGCAGCTCCTCTGACCTGGGAGAATCCAGGGCTTCCAGGTTGCGGTTCCTGCAGCTGAGCTGCTGACTTTCCCAGGACGCCCCAGAGGCACCTGAGGCTTAGGAAAGTTTTGGGTCCCGCGAGACCCCAGCCGTGTCCTCTGTACTCAGGTCTCCAACACGCGATTCCCCACGGTACAGGCCGCCCGAGCTCAGTCTGGAAATGGGTTCTTGACTGGCTTTGACCTTTTATTCCCACTTCCTTTGGCTCACACACACACAGCGTCCGACTTCCCTAACGTCACTCCTCTAACCCCACCCACCCTACATCCTCTTTATGCAACCAGCCAACGTCCTCCCATCCTCTGTTTCTAGGGGAGTGGCCCTGCCCCGCCGAAACCGGCCCCGCCCCCTCAGTCTCTGGCTTTCTTCCACACTGCTTCAGCTCTCAGACTGCCCTGGACCTGCTCTGCACAGCCTCCCCACATGCTTGCTGCCAGCCTAGACCAGAAGTGGATATAATAGGACGCTGCACCCCGATATGTGACCCCCCCCCATATTAGAACCCTTCAAGATGCAAGATAGGCAGCCTAAATCTCCATTGGAGTATCAGCTTGTAAGCCAGGAAATGCATACAGAAGAACAACAGGCTAAAATTCAGATGCCAGAGTCCCATCCCCAAAACTCAAACATGAGAAGCCAAAACCAAATACTGCAATTTTGATTTGGGGAAAGACCTTTCAGGAACTGGTTGTCTCAAGAACTCAGCGGTCAGTGCTGGGGTCCAGGAGTCATCCCACAAACCAATTTCGGTCAGACAGGTATGGTTTATTGAACCCACACCCTATGCCATAACTCAGAATTTTGGGGCTGAGCTACAACCCCAAACATTTGCCAGGGCCTGTTTATAAGGGAAAATACACACACACACACACACACTCACAAACACACACATACACACACACAAGCTCATGTGCAGGTACAGGAAGCTCTGCCTGTGACCTGCTCTGACTCAAGCTATTTTGACTAGCTAGACAGAACAATTCTAACTGACCTTTATTCTGATTTGTCCTAAGTGGAGCTTTTGGCTGTCGAATTTCTTAAGATTAACCAACCTCAGAACCTACGGAACATAACAGCACATGTGGTGAGCACGACCCTGCTCTGAGTCAAGTTATTTTTCTGTGTTAATGACTGGCAGGCATATTACAGCAACAACATGAAATAGCTGGCGGGCATGGAACAAAATGGCTACAGCTATGCTGGGGGGGGGGGGGGGGGGGGGAAGGGAAGACATCAACTATCAGTCCACAGCTAAGAGCCCAGGACTAAATTCATACCGCATTGGACTGCTTTCACCACTAGATGGCGGTCTTGTCATTTTAGTAACTCTGAAACAAGTTTGTCTTCATGACTCATGCTAAAAGTGCTTTGAGATAAAACCTAGAATTTATTTATTTTTTAATACAATGGTGAATGCAGCGAATCTTGGATGTCCCTTATAGGCATAATTTTTTGCAGCCTATTTTAATAAACGTTCAACCTCTCCTCTTTCCACCACCTGCCAGAGATAGTAGAAGAGAAAACTTATCAGGATATGGGGGAAGTGGACCTGTTTAGCAATAGGTTTTTGGGGGTGAGCTCAGTCTTCTTTGTCAGCAGTTCAGTCCTGTAGTAAACACCAAATACAAATCATCAGCTGCAGTCCAGTCCTCTTGGCAAGCAAACACCACTCACGAACCAGCCGCTGTAGTTTAATCCTGAAGGAACCACAAGGCTCAACAACCAGCTGAGGCCACTGAAGCAGCACGAAATCACAAGAACCTCACCAAAAGTTCTTTGGTGAGTTTCTCTCAATGGCAGTATCACCACAAGTAGAGCTGAACAACACTATGTAAGGTGAACCAATACAAGCTTGTTGTTAGTGAAGAATATTGAGGCAGAACAAAACAAACATGCTCGCACTCCCGCTGTCTGTGGGGCCATATTTGTCACGTGTCCTTTCGTGCCTTTGCTGTAGCAAGACATTGTCTCACCTGTGTGCTCCAGACAAACATCATTTGACTTACCTGACTTTCCAAAGAGATGAGAAACTTGCACTTCAGTCCCTGATGCAGAAAATAAGTAAGGTATGTGGTTCCAACCCTAAGAAAGTCTGTCACTCCATCCCATCTCCAGCTCTGAGAACACTGAGGAAGAGGTGGCTGGGAAATGAAGGGAAGAGGAGGGAGGGCTAAGACACGCCATTCTCTGGGCTCCATACAACTACTGTAATCAGTAACCAACGGCAGCCGTCCTTACCTGCACTGGCCCCACACAAGACCACAGTCAGTCTAGGAAAGGGAACGGCTCACTCTTCCTCTCAGATGTTGGCTGTGCATAGATTGTAGAAGAAGACTCACTGCCTTTAGTTGTTATCCTGCGCTGAGCACATCAGGCTCCAGCACATAGCTCCAACCCACAGTCTCACAAATGGCTCTGGTTCATCTCAGTGGGTCCCAGGCAATATGAATAGAGATGAACACAGTAGAGTGATTGGTGGAATTGTGGACCAGGATAGTGGAGAGGTAGGAGGTGACAATGAGCAGTATATGAAGCACTCACAGAAACACTCAATGATGTGATGTGATGTGTCCGTGTTGTATGTGTGAAATATCGAATAATAGAAATTTGGGGGTTATTTATAATTCATTTTAGACAAAGTTTCTCTGTGTGAACCAGTGTTTAAAGACCTGCTAATGTGACCAGATCAAGTGATTTTTTTCAAAAAGAACATCAGTGTGTAATTTCCTTTTGATTGTACCACTATGTGATGTGACTATTTGTTTATTTATTTACTTATGGGGTTTTTTGAGACATGCTGGCCTAGAACTCAATGAGGTCAGCCTTCCCTGCCTCTGGAATGCTAGGATTAAAGGCATGCTCCACCATGTTCATTATCTGGTTTAGTATCAGGTAATAGAGTCAAGAAGTCTTCATTTGTTGTGTCAAGAAGTATTAAATGTTAAGTTGATTTGCAAGTTCATTGAAGTTCTGATAGAATCCTGTCATTCTGGTTGTGGAGTTGTTTTAAGGGTGGCATTTTATTATTGTGTCAGTTCCACTGTTCCTCTTAGTCTTCTTTATAGTATTCATTTCATGTTGTTTATATTTGGTATGTTCTATGCACCTGGAAACTTATCCATTTCAATTAGAGTGACTTCTTTAGTACAAAAGAAATCTTCAATGTCAGTAAACAGAAGATCCACTTGCTAACACACTTCTATCACGTAAGTTGTGCCTTTACCTTGGGGAACTGTCAGGACCTTATGACCTGGGCAGTGGTGGTGCATGCCTTTGATCCAAGCACTCAGGAGGCAAAGGCAGGCAGGTCTCTGTGACTTCAAGGCCAACCTGGACTACATTGAGTTCTAGATCAGGCAAATTTACACAATGAAACCCTGTCTCTAAAAACCAACAAACCAACAAACCAAAAAAGGACGTAAGAAAAAAGTATGTGTAGGTGGGGACAGTCTTGGAATCCTTCAAACCAAGCAGTGAAGAGGCAGAAACAAAGGAACTTTGTGTTCAAGGCCAGCCTAGTCTACATAGAGAATCTAGGACATCTGGCAATACACAGAGAGACCCTGTCTCAAAATAAAATAGACTCATCCCTGAGGAGTAGTTTGTATGAAGCCAGAATCAGTATGCGAGCTTCCAAAGGAGGGATCTAATGAACAATCCTACTCAGATATGATGCCTACTAACCACACCAACCATCATCTTGGCAGGACAACTCTACAGGTGTAGTAATGGCACGCTCACCTTGGTGGTAACCAACAGCTCTCTAGTTGTATTTAAAATATTCTTAACAAAAGGAAACTATGACTGATACTGGAAACATAGCTACCTACTCAGTGCTGGTAAAATCAGGAATCTTACAGGAGATCCAACAACCACTTTACTAAACAAGCATAATCCCTAATAAAAATCTAAACAATTTTTCCTTGTACCAACAAATAAATGTAGGCTTCTTCCCTCAGCAATGAAACCTCTCCTCCAACAGAGAGACCACTACAAAAAAATCTACAACTGATCAAAATGTAGAGTTGTTGAGCCCACATAATGGATACATCTACAAAACACTCATGCACCTAAGGCTCAAGGAATATTTTTGAAGATGGGCTATTAATATTCAAGAGGCAGAAGATCAAGGAGTTTGCTGTGAGATTGTTTCTCCTAGTAATACTAGGAGCTATATCCATAAAATCTCAAAAACATGACTGCCCAAACAAGAGCTGAACAAGCACAACAACAATGGATATGCCAAAGTGGATGGGCACAAGCCCACAAGGCCTCAATCTCTACAGTACTAGAGGCAACTGCACAATGCTGGGAACAGGAGTCTCCCTCGGTGATGAGCATACCAACTAGTCATCTCTTACCAAATGGTCAGCCTTGGAACCAAATACACATTTCAATTATACACGTTGAAGTCTATTTCTCTAAACTGGTTCCCTGGCATTACTTCTTACAAATAACTATAGCTATGTTGTTTCAGGTCCTGGGTGTTCAGCCACTTAGTTTCCCTCCCTGGGCATTCCTCTCTGCAAAAGGTATTTAATTCCTGGCTCACCCTCAATAAGATGCATGCATTGTCATTCACCATCAAATAAATATGAACAAGCAAGGACCTTCTCTTCAAGGATTACCTCCAGGGGGTTGAGGGTGGGGGGTTGGAGTGAGGAAGCCAACAGTGCCTGGGTACACAGGAGACTGAAAGCCATAGCAATCATCCCAGACTCCATTGTTTCCCAATCTGGGAAAACATGGACAGAGAACTCCCATTACTGACTATGTTCTGCCTCCCCTGATATGCAATGCCGGTGGTGCTTCAGGTACCCTGCAGCAATGCAGGACACAGCACAGCAAACCAACAAAGTCAAACTTGGTGAACCAACATAATTTCTTTTTTAGGGAAGTTTTGTTTGCATGTATGTCTGTGCCCCATATGTGTTCCATTAGCAGAGATAAGAGGACAGCACTGGATGCCCTGAAGTCGAGGTTACAGATTGAGTACCCATGTGAGGGTGCTGAGTATTCAAAGTGAGTCTTTGAAAAAGCAGACAGTGCTCTTAAACCACTGATCATCTCTAATCCCCAGTGGACCAGTTAGACATACTGTGGTGACTTACACAAGTGTGGAGAGAGGTTACTGATAGAAGCACAAATGAATCAATAACAATGTCCTCATCCTGTGAGGGTAAGGGCTAATCAAGTTGCAAACCTGGGGATCACTGAACTGCTTGCAGACAGCTCACCTGAGGTGAGAAGTCTGTCTTTCAAGCCACTCACTGCCTCCTTCAGGAGCTTTTTTGTCTGGTCCACACAGCTTGACTAGTGACTACTTCATGTCTGGTCTGAGCATCTTCTGTGCCACTCATTTTGTCTGATAGTGTTAGCAGTCCTTACCAATTATATATGCTTGAAGCAAAAAGATTCTAGTGAATCTTGTCAGTTTCTGGGACTTCCTGAAGCTGTTAAGTCATCTATTCCTGAGCTTCTGGAATATAGGACTGAATGTTATCACCTCGCATTACGGGATCCGTTGTTTGTTTGTTTGTTTGTTTTTACCTCTGCTTTAATACCTGTTTTTTAAAGAGCTTCCTCCAAGTTGGGAGGTTTAATCTCAGAGGAAACTGGTACACAACCTATCCCAGGCATGACCTCCAAGGACTCTCCATCTTTACCAAGGAGCACTTGCCTATCATGTTCACTGCACCTTTATTCACAGTACCTAGGCAATGGAATCAACTCAGACGTCCATCAACTGACACATGGGCAAGTGAAAATGTGACACGTACCTACAAAGGTATATTACTCAGGGTAAAGAACAGGAAACTGGGAAATCTGGAAGTAAAAGTAGGTAACTAGAAATTACGATGAGAGCGGCCTCCTAGGACCCAACAGTCAACACCTTTCCCCTCGTATGTGCATCTTAGCTTCACTTCTTTGTGTGTTCTACAGAGACTACACGTAGAAGCTAGGATGCTAGAAATCCACCTGTAGGAGAGAGATGCAAGAGAAAAAGAGAGGGTGGATATTAGAATGTAGGTGACATGAAAATAGAGTGGGAATGCTCGTGCAATATGATTCTAACGTGGAGTGGAGTGATGGGGAAGAAAGGGGCTGCTAAAGCTCCACTCAAATGGGATGTCAAGGAAGGAGCTACATGGAAACCTATCATTTTGCATGCCAAGTAAAAACATAAGGGGATAGCAGAACACATGTGCTATAAAAGCATGGGGCATTGGATAATGTGTAATATGTGTTTTACTCGAATAGGGGCAGAAAGAAAGAAGACAGGGTAGGTTAACTTTTAAAAAGGATTTACAGAAACCAGATGAAACCCCAATACCTTAGAAGCTAATAAGAAATACAGTTTTAAAGATGTTGAGCAGTGGTATCACACATGGATTAAAAATGGGCAAAGATGCTAGTGTCATTAAATTCAACTCTCTGTAGCAAATATTGATACCTGCTTAGTACTTCCTGCTCATGGAGGCCCCAGAGGCACCCTGAAGAAAACAGGTCACTGCCAACGCTCGTGCATGCCCATCCTAAGCACATGGTGTTAGTGAAGACACCGAACACTTTGGTTGCAAGATAGACAGAGAGCAATGTTGAACTTACCAGGAAACTCTCCCAACTGCCTAACTTTTGCAGCACTGCAAGGTCTTGTGCAGGCTGCTCATACAGAGATGATGTTAGTCTTACCCCTCAACAATGTTTCCTACAGTACCAAGATGTGTGCACTGGTGTAATACTGGTACTATTGTGTATGGGCATGGACATCCTCTCTCTTGAATGGATTTGAGGCCTGCTCCACAGAGGAATTCACAACATGATAAACCAACACTTTGGAAATATAGGTCCAAGGACAGAAGCTATGATGTTTGTTAATGAACGTTGTTAATCTGCCATCACAATATTCATGTTTATAATGATCAGTTTGTACAACTCTGTAGCATGGTGAAAGGAGCCTCCCTCCTCTTATAGGAGGAGGTAGGTAATGTAGAGATCCACAACTGTTGAGAAAGGAGGAAGAATGAGCAACTATGTAAGATTGGAGCAACTACCATTTCAAAACGGCTGAGGGAGAGTTCTGGAGCCTCCATAGACTCCATGAGGGTCTAATGGCTGTAAATGGCAGGTATATTATTTAAAGTGTAGAGCAAATACTTCCCCATCAGTACTTCAAAAGGAATTCTCTCATGCCTACAGGGATTGCATTCTTTCTTTTTCAAGACTGGGGGGTTTCTGTGTAACCCTGGCCGACTTGGATTTGTACTGTCAACAAGACTGGGCTCAAACTCACAGATATACCTACCTCTGTGTCCAGAGCTCTGGCATGAAAGGCGATAATCACCACAACCTTAGTCTTTGAGGATTTCTAAGATGTATGGAAACTCACCAGTGATGTCACATACATAGCCTAATTTTTACTCTTTGTGTCCTTCTTGGAATTTGTAAGGATAGACCCTAGTATGAAGATTCTCAAGGTGAATGAAAGATGAGTATTTATTACAGCAGTTTTTCATGATGAATTGCCTATTAGCTTTGCAATTTCAGCACTATTTTTTAAAGGATTTATCGAATTCTATACATTTGTGGGGCTGTGTGTAATATCCAATGAACAGCAAACCATGAGAATAATACATGGCATTCCTTCACATGGTTTCTCATAGGGATGTACTTGGAGATGTACAGCACAATTGGATGTCTTTGTCATATTGTTTTGTTACTACATGTTGTGCTTATTATGTTTTTTATTGTTGAGACGGGTCTATGTAGCCACAGCAGTCTTGGAACTCACTATGTAGACAAGGATGACCCGAAACTCACAGTAATCTTCTTGTCTCTGGGTTCTGAGCACTGGGATTAAAGGCATGCTTGATTTTACCCCATTATTACAAACACTTGAGGTTAATCAGATAAATGTTTTTGTTACAGTTTTTCTCCAGTATAAGAGAGAAGGCACAGTGATTCAGAGCACTGGTTGCTCTAGAGAACTGAATAGCTATGCACAGCTGTCTTTACTGCCACCTTCAGGGGATCTGATGCTCTCTTCTGGCTTCTACCTGCACCAGGCATATGTGTGGTGCAGACACACTTGCAGGCCAGGCACTCATGCACATAGAAAAAGGGAGAAAAAAAAATAGCACTCCATGAAGTTATATTTACAGATTTTTATTTTAATATAAACTTTGTTACACTTTTAACGA
The DNA here is from genome assembly GCA_019843965.1 of Rhynchomys soricoides. Taxonomy (NCBI): domain Eukaryota; kingdom Metazoa; phylum Chordata; class Mammalia; order Rodentia; family Muridae; genus Rhynchomys; species Rhynchomys soricoides. Next base: position 1,194,976 of record JADRCH010000325.1, on the reverse strand, counting down.
TTTCAATCTTCATTAAAGGATTTCACAAGCTTGTTATCTTTGCGTGTCTACTACTTATCCCCTTGTGATTTGTAAGCAGGGAACACCAGATAAATGTTATGTCACATTATTTACAACGGTATGTTTTTCTCCAGTGTGAGTTTTCTGATGTCTTCTAAGATTCAAAATACACATAAAAGATATGTCACAGTCTTTGCACTTGTAAGGTTTCTCTACAGTATGAATTTTCTGATGCTTTCTAAGAAGAAAGCACTCAGTAAAAGATTTGCCACATTCCATACATCTGTAAGGTTTCTCTCCCGTATGAACTCTCTGATGTCTTTGAAGATGTGAGTACCTGACAAAAGCTTTGTCACATTCCTTACATTTGTAAGGTTTCTCTCCAGTATGAATTTTCTTATGTGCTCTAAGAGTTGTGCCTTCACGAAAGGATTTGCCACACTCCGTACATCTGTATGGTCTTTCTCCAGTGTGAACTCTCTGATGTATTCTAAGAGTTGCACCCGTAGTAAAGGATTTGTCACATACGGTACAATTGTAAGGTTTCTCTTTAGTATGAACTCTCAAATGTGTTCTTAGATATGTGTGCTGGGTAAAGGTCTTCCCACATTCTACACATTTGTAAGGCTGCTCTTTAGTATGAATTTTCTGATGTTGTCTAAGAATTGAGCTTCTAGTAAAAGATTTGTCACACTCCTTACATCTATAAGGTTTCTCTCCAGTGTGAACACTCTGATGTCTTCTAAGATGTGAGTTGTGAAGAAAGGATTTGTCACACTCCTTACATTTGTAAGGTCTCTCTCCAGTGTGAATGGTCTGATGTGTTTGAAGATGTGAGTACTGGGTAAAAGATTTGTCACATTCTCCACAATTGTAAAGTTTTGCACCAGAATGGATTCTGTAATGCTTTTTAAGTTGTGATAATTCAATAAAGGACTTACCACATTCTTCACATTCATAATCTATTTCTGAAGAATGAGTTTTCTGATGAATTCTAAATAATTCATAGTGGGTAAAGGACCTGTCACACTCACTGCATTTGTAAGGCTTCTCTCTAGGATGGAGTCTGTGATGGCTTTTAAAGTGTGAAAGCTGATGTAAGTCTTTACCACAATCCGGACCAGTATGTTTCTTAGCTCTATGGGTTTTCTGATGTCTTCTGAAACTGGAACAGTGGGCAAAGTATCTGTCACATTCTTTACATTTGTAAGGCTTCTCTCCAGTATGCATTTTCTGATGGCTCTTAAGTGCTGACAACTGAGGAAAAGACTTTCCACATTCCTTGCATTTGTAAGGTTTCTCTCCAGTATGAAGGCGTTGATGGGTTTTAAGAGTTGTGCACTGGGCAAAGGATTTGTCACAAAAGTTGCACTTGTAGGGTTTCTCTCCGGTATGGATTCTCTGATGTATAGTGAGGTTTGCGGAGGTACTGAAGCATTTCCTGCATTGTCCACACTGGTATCGTTTCTCTCTAATGAAGATTGGTTGTTGTCTGAGACTGTGGGTAGAGCTGAAATGGCCATCATATTTTCCCTGTCTCTGCTCTTTGTTTGCAGTGTTTGTTCTCTGATCTTCAGCTATGTTGGAACACAAACTGGAAGATTTCTCACAGTCTTTAGATTTGCAATGTTCTTCTCCAGTGTGCATGCTTTTATGTCTGTCTGGGTCTGACAAGTCAACAGAGGCATTCTTATCATTACAGCATCGGTAGTTATTAGAGGTTTCTGTAGTGTCACTTTTATAAAGTGCACCATGGGAGGGACCATGAAGCACTTCACCCAGCTCATTACACAGACAAGACTCCTTTTTAGTCCTCACATGTTGATGGACAGTATCACGTATAGAATAATTCTCTGGAAAAAAAAAAATGAGTACAATTCAGATTAATAGGGCTTGTTCCTGGATTACACATGTGACAAATGACTGCCGCTGTAAGTTCTCTTTTAAGATAATTCACCTGCAACCATTTAGAACAGAGATTTCAGTGGTTGACACTTTTCATTCACTGTAACTGTATGGATCCTCAGCTGACAGGCTGTTTTCAAGAAGATCCATACAGTTACAAAGCAAAGGTTCTTTCATGGGTCAGTGATTTCTAATACACATCTCATCTTTACTGAAATTGTCTAACTTGGCATTCTCTGAAATATAAGTTTAATCTAGTCTCAGACTCACACTGTTTGTACCTCATTTGCTCCAGGCAGGTGACCAGGCCTATTCTGCACAAAATAATCCATGTTGTCTGTGAGGAAACCTGTAACCAATGCTAGAATTTTGGAAAACAATACAGATGTGTGAGACAGTACATGAGAAGTGCTCAGAGTAGAGGAATCTAGGAATGAATTCCCAATTACTATTTCCAATTACAATCTCCAGCATATTCTGGGAGAATTTTCAACTTGCACATCTTGAGTTTTTCTTACAATTAAAACAGTGTCAATTGTAATAATGGCTATGGAGCTTTAAGATATGGATGGAAACAGTATGTGCTACTGAATTTCTGAATGCATATTCAAATCAAAATCAAGGGTGCACGGCACCTCTAAAATGATAAATAAAAAGAGAAAGTAAATACCACAAAAATGTTTTCTTTTTCGTAACAGTTCTTTTTTTGTCCTGATTCTCTGTAAAATTCACATCATGCACCCCAAGTCCACTTGTTTTCAGGACCTTCCCAATCTGCCTTGCACCCTTGTAACCTACCCCTCAAAAGACATTAAAAGTTAAAATTAAGAAAAAACAATCTGGCCAAGGCTCTGGGCAACAATCTGCTCTTGTATCAACGGCAGTCTTCCCTCACACCTGGAACAGTTGAGCTGCACCAGTCCTGCTGTGCACTCTTCCACTACATATATATTCATCATGGCGGCGGCGGAAGCTGTGGAGTGTCTCACTGGACACCCGTTTAGCCAAACAGCTTTCCTTGCAAATGTTTGTGGCACTGAAGCATTGGTCTGGTTCCAGGCCTCTGGCTTCTACTACACCATCGATACTGGACCCTAGTGGAGGCTCCTTTGGGATTTCCTCCGGTTGCCATTGAGTCATTGAGATCCTGCAGCTTTGGTTCAACAGAACTGGTCCCTTCACATGCTCCAGCAGTTCATAAATGGGGTTGATAATGGGATGAGCTGATTCAAACTTGTGGAACTTTTCCTGGGTGGCAACTGTGGTGGTTGGCCCTCCAGCTCTTCTGCACACACATGCCACGTGGGCCAGCCCTCCTCTGCTGCCTAGGCGAGGAGCACAGCAAGCTCTCCCAAGTCAAAGTCTACGATGCACCACCTTGTGGTGGCTGGTGAAAGGCAGGGCCCACTTACGAAGTCCCTAGGACATCAACATGGCCTCAGGCAGAAGCCCAGACCACAAAAATCCACATGGCTTGTAGTGAACATATGGGCTGCTGACACCAATACAGACCCATAGTGCCAGTGGGGCCACAAACTAAGACAAGGCCTTTGGTGGTGGCAGCATGGCCTGGATATCACCATGGTCTCAGGTGGCAGTGCAGTCTCTCACATCAGGCTGTTTCTTGCTGCGATCAGATCTCCTGTTCTAGATCTACTTCATAGTGCACAAACACTATGCTTCCCTTTGTCTCCACTTTCTCCAGCACATTGTTGCTCATAATAGTGGTGCACTCTGGCTGGCTTCTGCCTGCCTGAGCAAGGAAACCTCTTGGAAAATTTCTCTTTTACTACCTAGACTTCTGTTTTTTTTCTATGACAGCTTAATAGAGTTTACAAGCTATAAAGTCAGTACTTACAAAGGAAGAGTCAAGAACTGTAGAAGAAAAGTGTTCTTACCCACAAACACCAGGTTGGTATAATTCTCAACCATCACATCCATGTACAAAGCCCTCTGAGACGAGCCCAGGCATTCCCACTCCTCCTGAGAGAAGTACACAGCCACATCTCGGAATATCAACGATCGCTAAAAAAAAAAGTTACACTTTGACTATGTGTTACAGGGTAGAATGCTTTCTTGGATATACAGAAGGAGGATGTAGATGAGGGAAGACCACTGCTATCGAACATAATCCAAAAATTAAAAAATTTTAAAAATCATCAGAAAATGATTTCCAATATAGTCACATTCTGTAACGAATATTCGAACTCTGTGAAAAGAGGATGACAGGATAGTTTTACAAGCAGTATCCAAGAAAGATACAGATTTAAAGTATGGACATGGTATCCACTTGCTATGTGTTCTGATTGCACATGCCACAGGATCACAGTGTTCCTGTCTCAGAAGGACCATTCATGATGAGAAAATGGCCTTTTAAGTGCTCTGCCTAAAGATCATCCTAAAACACACACACGGAATCAGTCTTCTCTGTACTTGGGCCTTACATAATCCTATTCTAACAGGCTCACCTATGATTTTAAACTATGATATTTAATGCCACACCATTAAATAGCAAAGGGGTAGGTATGGAAGGCAGAACTCATGATTCCTTTTTAGGCAAAGAATTATGGTTTTTTTTTTTCCATAGTAGCAAGTTTGTAATAACACTACATATTGATAATTTTAAGTGTTACATATACAAAACAAATTATATATATATGTATATATATTATTTCAGCAGATAAAAAAATCTACCTCAGCCACATTTAACATAATACAAACTTTTCCTGAGCATGTACAAGAGCCTCCCTAGACAAAGAACAATTTCAGACTCTACAGCTGCATGGTAGGCTTAGACAGCTGTCATTCAAACCGAAGGTGACTAGAGCAAAAGGACCATGAGAGTATCTTTTTGCATCAAATGTAACTAACAGCTTATGTACATCTTTCAATCAATGTTCATAAGACATTTATATGGATGCATTCCACATGGTTCACACAGTGAGGCTGAGCCTCAGTGTTCTGCTCAGTGGGCTGTTGTGTGGGACAAAACCAAAAGAAAAGAGAAAAAGGAAAATTACTGATCTCTATGAAAAGTGACCACCGAGCTTCTTAAACAAACGTGTGACTCTCCTGAGACAAACAGATACGAGGTGCCAACAAACAAGTAGGTAAATCATCACCATCATGATATTAAACACCAAAGGAAAATAAATACAAGTAGAATCCAATCTCAGCCTACACTCAAGAACATCAGTTTCATAGCACAATTAAGCCCCATACGCCTGCCATGACGGTAATGACCACCTGTTATGAAAAAGGATACAAAGCTAATTGCTTTCCTTTGTTCTCATTCTGTCCAGAGCTGTTGGGGTCTGCTTTTGGATTAGTACATAAACATATACTCGATAGTGAAAACAAAATCACAAACGTCAATTCAGCAGACCTAGAGTCTAGACATCACAATGCATTTTATGCAGTTAGAGTAGTCATTGGGAACACAAGCTCTGGAGCCTCAGATGTGATTTTGTTTCCCTGTTTACGACAATTTCAAAATAAAATTTTAAAAATTATCAGGAACAGAAAATTACAGGCTTGTAATGTATCTAACTACAACATTTTTAGAAATAGACTGGACATGACTACTGACCTGGGACGTGTTTACTGGAGAATCCGCCATTTCTTTCTGTGTCTCTTCTTTGATTTTCTCTTTGAAGAAGAATGAATAGCCAGCTAGTGGCCCTTTAATATCAAGAGGTCAAACAGGAAAAGTAAAATTAATACTGAACGTTGTTAAAAAACAATGTGAGATCCCATGAAAAGGCCCAAGCAACAGAATACTGCCTGGTGTCTGTCAGTGATCCCAAAGCGAGAGAGCATGGAAAGACATTTAAAACATGGCGAGAAAATCACCAGCAACCATATTATTGCACTCAGAAAAATACCCTCTCAAAATTGAGGGAGACAGAAGTGCATTTGAAGACAGTCATGAATTAACACAATTCATTTTACTAAAGCAGCATAGCACATAATAAATTAGAGGCAAAACATACACAGGAGAATTGGAGAAAATATTTAGAACATGGGAAACAATACATTTCATATGAAGAATAGATGAATACAGGAGAAGACGGAAGTAATCATCCAAGCTCAAAGGTGCAAGCCACTCTTTCTCCCAGTAAAGAATACTACAAATATTCTAACCAGCAACAACAGTTAAATTTTTACAGCATTAAGAACTCAGTGCAGGAAGACACATTTCTTCTTTTGGTTTTTTTCTTTTTTTCCTCCTGTTTTTTCTTTTCTTTCTTTCCTTCCTTCCATCACCCTCCTTCTTTTTCTTGTAGTTACTTTGTTTGTTTGTTTGTCTGTTTTTTGAGACAGGGTCTCATCATGTAGCTCTGTCTGTCTTGGAACTCACTATATAAACCAGGCCAGCCTACAATTCATTGAGATGCGCTAACTTTGCCTCCTGAGTGCTCAGATAAAAGGAGATTGCCACCAAGCCTGGCTGCACACTTTTTACAATACTGTATTTACATCACAGATTGCAAACGTTTCAGATGGAAAATTAATGGTGGATAGACAGTTTACTGTTAAAAGTTAATATTTACATCCATACCTGTAGAGCTCACAACAAATAGTATTTTCAGATTCAATTAAATTTCCAGGAGTTCCTTTCATGACTAATATCTAAAAGCTCTCGGGAAATCCAAGTCCTTAGGTCCATATGCCACTCTCTTGAATAGGGAAGTGGCAGAACACGGAAGTTAGAACGGATGATTATACATTTCAAGCTGGGTCCTTTCTACCATAGCAAAGAGACCACATTGCAAATATCAACAGATAAATTCAAATATTCTACTGGATTATTCATATAAGCTTATCTGGCAGCCATAAGATTAATTTTAAAATAGTACTATTCCAGTTAATATTATTGGAAATTTATCAACGTGGGTAAGACATTCACAGCAGAATTTTGAGAGCTGTCATCTTTATAAACAGTATTGAAATTGATCACTCTCTCCTCCCCTCCCACCTGTTCTTTCCCCAGCCCTGCAGTTCCTCTGACCTAGGAGGTTCCATGGACCCTGCACAGCTATTCCTGCCTATATGCTTGCTGACTACTGAGTCTCCCAGGATGATCCACTTGGCACCTGCACCTTAGGAAAGTTTTGGGTCCTGTGGTACCCCCAGTCCCCCACCTCCTCACACCCCGACCTCGCCCGCTCATCCTTCAGTCAGGTCTCCACCATATGACTGCCCACTGTGCAGCTCCCCCCTACTTCCCTGCACAGTTCAGTACAGAATCAGGGTCTTGACACTTCTGACTTTGACTCTTTACACCCACTTCCTATGAAAAATACACATTGCTTCTCAGCTTCCTGGGCTTCATTCCACTAACCCACCCACCCACACGACACCCTTCCTCTAAACTCAGCCAGTATGCCACAGGGAGACTGATCCCTCCTACTCAGTCTCAGACTTCCTTCAACACAGGTTCAGCTGTTAAGCTGCCCTGTGCCACTCTGCACAGCCACGTGCTTGCTCCCAGCCTAGACCAGAACTGGACCTGGCAGGATGCTGCATCCTGTTATCTGACCCCCCACTGTGAGTTCTGAATCATCAGATGCCAGATAGACAACCTCAGACCTTCATCTGCCTATCAGCCTCTTGGTCACACATTGCATACCAGACAACAAAAGTCTAAAATCTGTTGCCAGAGTCTCATCCCCAAAGCACAAACACGAGAATCGGGGAGGGAGGCAGTCTCAAGTAGTCAGTGGTTGGCTCACAGCTAACAGCCCAGGGTTGAATTCATCACGCTGTACTGCTTTCACCACTAGATGGGGGTCTTGTCAGTTAAGTAACTCAGAAGCAAGCTACTCTTCTGTGACAAATGCAAAACGTGAAAAAAAAACAAAAACAAAACAAAACACAATTTCTTTCTTCTTTCTTTCTTCCTTTGCCTCTAATGGAGTGGTAAACGCTGAAACTCTTGTCTGTCCCAGATACAGAAAATAAGTAAGGTCTTAAAAAGTCATCTATACCATCCATCTGTAGCTCTCTCTGGGAACACCGAGGAAGAAGAGGTGGCTAGGAAATGAAGGAAAGAGGAGGGAGGGCTAAGACACGCCATTCTCTGGGCTCCATACAACTACTGTAATCAGTAACCAACGGCAGCCGTCCTTACCTGCACTGGCCCCACACAAGACCACAGTCAGTCTAGGAAAGGGAACGGCTCACTCTTCCTCTCAGACGTTGGCTGTGCACAGATTGTAGAAGAAGACTCACTGCCTTTAGTTGTTATCCTGCGCTGAGCACATCAGGCTCCAGCACATAGCTCCAACCCACAGTCTCACAAATGGCTCTGGTTCATCTCAGTGGGACCCAGGCAATATGAATAGAGATGAACACAGTAGAGTGACGGTTGGAATTGTGGACCAGGATAGTAGAGAGGTAGGATACGTGACAGTGGGCAGTATTAGATATACCCCCCCCCACACACACACTGTGTCTATATACATATGTTATACACATATGTATGTCAGTGTTAAATAGCTAATAATAGAAGTTTGAGAGGGCCATTCATTCATTCAAGACAGGATTTTTCTGTGGAAATGTGTGTTTAAAGGCATGTGCTACTGTGCCCAGCTCAAATAATCTTTTTTTAAAGATGTATTTATTTTATGCATGTACGTACACTATCAGTGTCTCCAGAGACCCCATAAGAAGCCATCAGATCCCATTAGAGGTAGTTGTGAACCACCATGTGGTTGCTGGGAATTGAACTCAGGACCTCTGGAAGAGCAGTCAAGTGTTCTTAACTGCAGAGCCATCTCTTTAGCCCCTTAAATATTTTTTTAATGACCACATCAGTGTCTAATATTTTGTTTGGTTACACCAGTATCTGGTGGGATATCTACACATCTCTCTCTCTCTCTCTCTCTCTCTTAGTTTTTTGAGACACGCTGGGCTTGAAATCACTGAGATCAGCCATCAGCCTACCTGTGGAATGCTAGGATTAAAGGCATGTGCCACCATGTTGGGTTCATTATCTGCTTTAACATCAGGTGATAGAGTCAGGAAGTCTTGCTTCTTTGTGTCAAGATTTATTAAGTGTAGCTTTGCTGTTCGTTCTTAGAAGTTGTAATACATTCCTGTCAGTCTGGTCATGGAGTTGTTTTCAGGGCTGCATTTTATAATTGCTTAAGTCACATTCCTACTTGAAGTCTTGTTCATATTATTTATTTCATGGTGTTTACATTTGGTGTGCTATATATATGTACCTGGAACCTCATCTATTTCACTTAGCCTTCCAATTTAGGGTAACAGAAGTCTTTAATATTAGCAGATATAAGCTCCATTTTTTAACTCATTTTTATCAAGTAGGCTGTGTCTTTACCTTGGATAACAGTCAGGACATTACAAGATGATCAGTGGTAGCACATGGCTTTAGTCCCTGCACTCAGGAGGCAGAGTCTGGCAGATCTCTGTGAGTTCAAGGCCAGCCTGGTATACTGAGTTTCAGGTCAGCCAAGGTTACACAGTAATACCCCACTTCTACAAACAAAGACATAATAACATAAAGTTATGTTTATTTGAGCAAGGTCATGCAGTCCTTCAAACTAAGCTCTTTGGAGGCAGAAACAAGGGACAATGTGAGTTCAAAGCCCGTCTGGACACCATAGAAAGTCTGGACAGGTGGCAATACACTAAGGGACCCTGCCTCAAAATAAAGCAAACTCCTGCCTGAAGAATAGCTTTTGTGATACCAGAAACACCATTCAAGATCTAAGTACTGCTAGAAAACTATTCATTCTGATGTTTACCATAGATGCAATGATTCTACTACAAGTCCACTACAGACATACATATATGCAATAACAATTAATTTTAAAAAGTGGTCATGAATTTGAAAGAGAACAGGAGGGTAATTGGAAAGATTTGACAGGAAGAAAGAGCAAGGACAAATGTTCTAAGTATATAATAAACTCAAAATTAAAAATGTAAAGCAAAGCAAAACAAATGAACACACAACAACAATGCCACACTAAAACCAAGCCGGACAAACGAGAGTTATGTACCACCCAGGAAAATCAAGATTCGGGTCCCCTAACTTCCATGCTACCCTAGCTACAATGCCAAACATCAGAATATAAATGATAACTAATGCCATAAATGTGGAGAAAGGCCAGACATTGCTATATTAAAAACTAGAGAATCAACTTTTGAATCAGTCTAGATGTCCCCATTGAAATACATGAATAAATGAAAGAAAACGTCTATGTGACCCAAATTACAGCACTGATATGTGATATTCCTGTGAAAACAAGGACAATCATCTACTTATCACAGACAAGGAAACAATGTTAAATCAATGTTGGGGAACCAACGATGTCCAACTTAATGAATCAGTGTGGTTTCTTTTTTAGTCGTGTTGTCTGAATTTATGTCTGTGTATGACATGTGTCCTTTGTCCTCGAGAGGCCAGAAAAGAGCATCGAAGGCCTTGTAGTTGAGATTAGAGATTGAGTGCCCATGTGAGGATGCTGGGAAAATAAAGTGAATCTTCAAAGAAGCACACAGTGTTCTTAACCCCTGGGTCATTTGTAAAGGCCACTGGACCAGTGAGTTTTATCGGGGTGACCTAAAGAATGTGGGTGAGAGGCTTCTGATAGAAGCAGAAAGGATTCAATGACAGCTGCCACCTGTGAGAGTCATGGATAATAAAGATAGAAAGAAACCTGGGGATCACTGCAGTTCCATGCAGCTCACCTGATGTGAGAAGTGGTCTATCGAGCCACTTAATACTTCCTCCAGGAGCTTGCCTTGTGTTCTCTGGTCCAGGCAGCTTGACTGGTGTCTGCTTCGTGGCTGGTCTGAGCATCTTCTGTAAAGCTCATCTAGTCTGACCGTGTCAGCAGTCTTTGCCAATTATGTATGCTTGGGGCAGGAAGGCTCTAGTGAATCTTGCCAGTTTCTGGGACTTCCTGAAGCTATTAAGTTTTTTATTTCTGAGCATTGGAAGAGTCTCTATAGGGTGGACAGTTCATGGTGCCTCCACTCCCCTGCCATTAAGGCATCCAGTTATTTTTCCTTTTCCTCTAACACCCTATTTTGTTACAGAGCATCCTTCAACATGAAAGGGTTAAATCTCAGAGAACTCTGATACGCAGTAACCAAGGAGTTTCTATCTTACCAATGACCATCATGTTCTTCTTGTTTTATTCACGATGTCTAGGCCTGCAATCAACTCAGTTATCCATCAACTGACACACAGGCAAATGAAAATATGATACCTATCTATAGAACATGGTATATTATTCAGTGGTCAATAAAAATGAAAGTGTGAAATCTGGATATAAAGGTAGGCAACTGGAAAATATGGTGACTGATGCCAACTAGTCCCCAACAGTCAAAAGTACACGTTTCCTCTCATGTGCACATTAGCTTCAATGTTTTTGTTTTGTTTGTTGCATGTAGATGCTAGGAAGCTAGAAATGGACCAATAGAGGGAGATTCAGGAAGAATGAATGGGTAGTAGATTATGGGCGATAAGAAATTAGAGAGGGGGAATCCTGGGGAAGAATGGTTCAAGTATGCAGTGCAGTAGTGGGGATGAGAGGGGGGCTGCTGAGTGGCCAACCCAAAGGAGATAGCCATGAGGAAGCTACATGGGCCCTATCATTTTGCCAACAAAGTAAAAAAACTATGACATGATAGCAGAGCATGTGATATGAAAGAACTGGGCATAAAATAACATGTGTTAAATGTGAAACTGGGGTAACAGAAACGAAGTACAAAGTTTTATGGAATCCATCTGTTTTACAAGTTAAATTTATAAACCTTTGAACACATCATAGCGCACATAGGGAAATGATGCTGCTACCAGACAACAGGGCTACTGAATGAAACTCTCTACCAGGTACTGGTTTTCTGCCTAGGATTACTAGTCAGGGAGTCTCCAGAGGCACTTCAAACAAAAGAAATCACTGTTAGTCCCTTGTTGGCGATCATAAGTACATGAAGATACCTAACACTTTGGGTTTGAGATACAGAGAGTACAATCTTGAACTCTATATCCAACAGTACCAAGTTACTGGGCAATAAGTGTGCACTGGTGCTATAATGGCATGGCTGCTTAAGAGCAGAAGCAACCTCTCTCTTGACTGAATATGAAGCCTGTGTTATAGAGATGAATTCACGCCATGGCCAAAACCCAAGTCTTGGAAGTATAAATCCAGGGCAAAGCTTATTGATGTTTTCTTAATGAACATGTTATTAATCTGCCATCTAAATATTCAGGTTAATAATTATCAGTGTGTGCTACTCTCCAGTATGGTAAAAGAAGCCTCCTCTTTTAGTAGGATGTGGATAATGCAGAGAACCATGACTATGCAGAAAGTATTAAGAACAAGGAATTGTGTAAGATAGGGCCAATTATTATTTCATCATAGTTGACAGAGGGTCCCTGAGTCTCATTTACATCAAGGGTGAACTGGCTGGTAATGGCAGCTATATGCTTTTAATTTAGAGTACAGGTTAACACTTCCCAATTTTTCTTCAGTAGTATAAAATGAATTTCTTCATACCCTCCGAGATTTCTTCCTTATTTTTTTTAACTGCTTTGGTTTTTGTTAGATTGGGTTTTCTGTGTAGCCCTGGCTGTCTCTGAATTTGCAGTGTAGACCATGCTGACCTTGAACTCAGAGATCCACTTGCTTCTGCCTCCAGGGGCCAGGTACTAAAGGTTTCACCAGGAAGTCCAAAACACTTGGAGATTTTAAGCTCTATGTGAGCATGCTTCTCTATGTACTTCTTCACACTTTCTTATCTTCTTACTATTTGTAAGGTTTGACTCTACTGTGGTAATTTTGAAGATGAATGAGAAGTTATACTCTATTAGAGTACTTTTCTGTGTTTTCTCTCATTATGAATGTGCTTTTATGTCAGCAATTTCAGCACTAGGTAAGGGTTTTGTCAAATTCAATACGCTTGGTGCATATAATTTTCAATGACAACCAAGACTTGGAGATTACATGTGACAAACCTTTATATGGATTCTCAGAAGTATGAACTTTGTGATTTACAACACAATTAGAAGTCTTTGAAACCACCAGACCACCAACCAGGCAGCATACACCAGCTGACATGAGACTCCCAACACACATACAGCAGAGGACTGCCGGGTCTGAACACAGTCAAAGAAGATGCACCTAACCCTCAAGAGACTGGAGGCCCCAGGGGGTGGAGGGTGGGGACATCCTCATGGAGACTTGGGGAGGAGGTACAGAATGTGGAACAGTCAGAGGGTGGACCAAGAGGGGAGTAAAATCTGGACTGTAAAAAAAGACTAAATAAAATTTATTTTAAAAAAAGAAGTCTTTGAAACTTACTTAATGATCCTACATTTTGTCATTATTATTTTTTGAGATATGGTATATGTAGTTCAAGCTATCCTAGAACTTGCTAGGTAGACCAGGATGGCCTTGGATTCACAGAGATCTTCTTGCCTTTGCCTCCCAAGTGCTGGAATTAAGGGTGTGTCCCACCTTGCCTGGAATTACAAACTTTTGGATGTTGAACAAGATAAATATTTTTATTACAGCTTTCCCAGGGGTGAGAGAGATGGCCTAGTGGTTAAAACCACTGCCCTTATGGAGCACACATAAGAGCACCCCCACCATACATAGCAGTTCACAACTCCTGTAAGTGTGTAGCAGAGGGAGATCTGATGCACCCTTCTAGTTTCCACAAGCACCAGACATGCATGTAGGATGCATTGATACAAGCACAAAGGTACCCCCCCCCACACACACAGAGAGAGAGAGAGACACAGAGAGCGACAGAGAGAGACAGAGAGAGAGAGACAGAGAGAGGCTTTTCACACAGTTCAATTAGCAAAATATTATTTTACTTAAACTCTAATATTTTCTGAAATTTAAAAGTTCATTAAAGGCTTTCCCATGTTTCTTATTCTTCTGTTTTTTGCTATGAATATCATGGGATTTATAAGCAGAGAATATACTGGATAGATGCTATGTTACATTATTTAGAATGGTATGTTTCTCTCCAGTATGAGTTCTGATGTGCTCTAAGGTGAGAGCACCTAGTCAAAGATTTGTCACATTCAGTTTATCTGTAAGGTCTGTCTCCAGTATGAAGTCTCTGATGTGTTCTAAGATGTGAGTCCTGGATAAAGGATTTCTCATATTTCATACCTTTGTAAGGTTTTTTCCAGTATGATTTTTTTCTGATGTATTCTAAGAGTTGAGCATGTAGCAAAAGATCTGGCACATTCCTTACATATATGAGGTCTGTTTCCAATATAAACTCTGTGATAGTGACTTCTAAGATTTGCTCACTGAGTAAGAAGGATTTGTCACATTCTCTAGATTTATTCGTAAACTGTCTCTCTAGTATGACATTTCTGATGTTCACTAAGAGTTGACCTCTCACGAAAAGATCTGTCACATTCCTTACTTCTGTAAGGTCTCTCTACAGTATGAACACTCTGATGTCTTCTAAGACGTGAGATGGGTTAAGGATTTGTCACATTCCCTACATAAATACTTCCAAATCAAATCCAAGAATGCATCAAAAACAGCATCCACCATGACCAAGTAGACTGCATCCCAGGGATTCAGGGGTTAATATATGGAAATCCATCAATATAACTGATCATATAATTAAATTGAAAGAAAAAAAAAAACATCGTCATGACATTAGATGCAGAAAAGGCCTTTGACAAAATCCAACAACCCTTCATGTTAAAATTATTGTAGAGATCAAGGATATAAGGCAAATGTATTAAGACAATATACAGCAAGCCAATAGCCAAATTCAAATGAAATGAATTCCATTAACATCAGGGGCAAGTTAAGGCTGTGCACTCTCTCCGTATCTCTTCAATATAGGTAGTACTTGAGATCGTAGCTAGAGGAATAAGACAACTAACGGAGATACAAATTGGAAAGGAAGAAGTCAAAGTATCCCTATTCACACATGGTAAGATAGATCACACATAGGTGACCTAAAAAACTATATGGAAGAACTCCTACAGCTGATAAACACCTTGAAGAAAGTGGCTGGATACAATTAACTTAAGGCCATCAACAGCCCTCCTTCAACAAACAATAAACGGGCTGAGAAAGAAACTAGGGAAACAACACCCTTCACAACCATCAGGAATAATATAAAATCACTTGGTGTACCTCTAACCAAGCAAGTGTATGACAAGAACTTCAAGTCTCTGAAGAAGGGAATTCAAGAAAATAGCAGAAGATAGAAAGATCTCCCTTGGTCATGGATCGGTAGGATTAATATAGTAAAAATGGCCAACTTACTAAAAGCAATCTACATATTCAATGCAATTCCCATCAAAATTCCAACACGATTTTTTTTTACAGACCTTGAAAGAATACTTCTCAAACTCATATGAAACAACAAAATACCCAGGATAGCAAAAACAATCCAGTGCAATAATAGAACTTCTGTAGGAATCACCATCCCTGATTTCAAGCTGGACTACAGAGCAACAGTACTAAAAACTACATGGTATTAATACCGAAACAGAAAGGCTGATCAATGGAATCCAATCAAAGGCCTAGAAATAAACCCACACCCTACATATGGATACTTGACTTTTGACCACACAATGGAAAAGAAGAAAGCATCTTCTAAATGCTATAAGACAACTGCTCTAACTGGATGTCTGTATGTAGAAGACTGCAACCAGATCTATGTTTATCAGTCTGCAAAAAACTCAAATCCAAGTGCATCAAAGACCTCAGCATAAAACCGGATACGCTAAATCTAATAGAAGAGAAAGTGGGAAATAGCCTTGAATTCATTGTTACAGGAAATAATTTCCTAAAGAGAACACCAATGGTTCAGGAACTATGATCAACGAATTAATAAAGTGACCTCATGAACTGAAAGCTTTATGAAACTGAAAAGGTAAGGAACACTGTAGGGTAAAACATCAGCCTACAGACTGGGAAAGGGTCATCACCAACCCTACTCCTGACAGAGAGCTAATATCATTCATAGACAGACAGACAGACAGACAGACATAGATATATAACTCAAATACAAATCAACAACCCAAATAACACAATTTAAAACGGGGGTAACAGGGCTAAACAGCCAATTCTCAACACAGGAATCTCGAATGGCCAAGAAGCACTTAAAATAATGTTCAACGCCCTTAGTCATCAAGGAATTGCTAAGGAAAGTGACCCTGGGATTATGTCTTACACCTACCAGAATTGACAAGATCAAAAACTCAAGTGACCACCTATGCAGGCAAGGATAGTGAGAAGCTAAATAAGAGGAAAGATCCAAGCAAGGATCTCTCACTTAGAAGAGGGAATAAAATAGTCATAGGAGGCAGATGGAAGGAGGGAACTGGCTAGAAGAGAGGGGAATTTGGGGGTTCAGGTTCAGGTATAGGAAGATACAGGATAGAGGGCCAGGAGAATGAATGGAAGTCTGCAGCTGTCGGGGTTTGAGGGATGGGGGGCATCTCTGGGATGTGCCAGATACTGGGAGTCGGGGGAGGCTCCCAGGAGTCAATGAAGGTGACCTTAGCTGAGACAGAGAGCTGTGAGGATATGGAACCTTAAGAGGACACCTCCTATAGCCAGTCAGGACACCCAGAGAAGGGACAAAGACACCTACCCACCCACAAAATTTTTGACCCAATATTTGTCCTGTTTACAAGAAATGCAGGGACAAAGATGGAACAGAGACTGAGGGAATGGCCAACCAATAACTGGCCCAACTTGAGACCCATCCCATGAGTAAGCACCAACCTCTGACACTATTAATGATATTAATGATTAATGATACTCTGTTATGTTGCAGACAGGAAACATGGCTGTCCTCTGAGAGGCTCCACCCAGCAGCTGACTGAAACAGATGCAGAGACTCACAGCTAAACACTGGATGGAGCTCGGGGGTCTTATAGAAGAGTTGGGGATGTACTGAGGAACCTGGAGGGGTAGGGGCTCCATAGGAAGACAGAGTCAACTGGACCCTTGGCGGCGCTCAGAGACTGAACACCAACCACTGACCACACCCATCCCACTACCATTCTGATGCAGGTCCCCCAACAACTGGCACAGGTGCTGTCTGTGAGTCTGTTGCCTGCCTGTGGATCCTGTTTCCGTAACTGGGCCACTTGTCTGGCCTTGGTGGGAATGGATGTGCCTAGCCCTACAGAGCCTTGATGTATCAAGATGGGAGCAACCCAGGGGATTTTCCACCCTCTTAGAAGAGAAGGAGATGGAAAGGGAGTATGTGATGGGTGAAACAGGAGGGGGTAGGCAGCAATCAGGATCAAGAGAGAATAAATAAGTAAGTTAGTGGGAAAATGGAATACTATTCAGCTAACGAGGAAAATGTAGTAAGTTGTAGAAAATGGCTGGGCTTAAAATGTGCAATATTAGGTGAGGTCATACAGTGTCAGAAAGAAGAAACCACATTTTCCCTCATACGCAGAATTTAGCCAATTCAATGCTTATTTGGAAACAATACACATATGAGCACAGTAGAGCCTGGAGGGAAAAACCATGAAGAGTTAGATATGAGGGGACGAGGTAGAACTGAATGCAGGTAATAAATCCACTTATGAAAAAATATTAAGCTAACTGCTTTTTTAGTTCTAATTCTATCATAGGTTTTTTGGGTTTTGGTGGTGTATAAATTCATCAAAATATATTGAATATTGAAAGTATCAAATCAAATGAGAGTTTTTGTTCCCAGTGACGAATGTAACCATCTAAAATTTCATTCAGCTATGTAGAATTTGGGTCTGGTTATTTTCAGTGTTTGATTCTAAAGTGTTTTTATAATAAAGTTAAAACAAATGATTAGAAGCAGAAAATTAAAGGTTTGCAATGCTTGAAAATATAACATTTCTAGAAAAAAAGTGGACATGACCACTGAC
This sequence comes from Rhynchomys soricoides, assembly GCA_019843965.1. Classification (NCBI taxonomy): domain Eukaryota; kingdom Metazoa; phylum Chordata; class Mammalia; order Rodentia; family Muridae; genus Rhynchomys; species Rhynchomys soricoides. Next base: position 1,177,176 of record JADRCH010000325.1, on the reverse strand, counting down.
CTGGAACATGTTTACTGGAGAATCAGCCATTTCTTTCTGTTTCTCTTCTTTAAATTTCTCTTTCAGGAACAATGAATAGCCAGCTTGTGGCCCTTTCATATAAGGAGTCAAAAAAGAGAAGCAAAAATCAATACTGAAATCTAATAAAGAACAACGTCAAACCACATTAAAAGATCCAAGCACCAGAACACTACCAGGTGTTCTGTCAATGATCCCAAAGCCAGGAGAACATTGAACAATATTTGAAGGATGGAAGGAAAAATCATAGTCAATTATATTGTTGCATCCAGAAAAAGAGTCTCCTTAAATTAATGAAGAGAAGAGTGCATTTCAAGATAGTCACAAATCAATTCACTTCCCTAAAGCAGCACAGTACACAATAAATTAGAGGCAAAATTTACACAGGAAAAATAGAAATATTACCCATGAGAACATAAGAAATAATATATTGCATGTAAAGAATAGATAAATACTGAAGAACTGGGAAGGAATCAACCGTGGGTAAGACAGCCAACCTCTAATTACCACAGAGAAGGAAGAATACTATCAATAACCCAACCGGCAGCAACAGAAACAATAGAAGCATTAGGAATAAAAACCCATGAAGAGCCAGGCAGTGGTGGCGCACGCCTTTAATCCCAGCACTCGGGAGGCAGAGGCAGGCAGATTTCTGAGTTCAAGAGTTCGAGGCCAGCCTGGTCTACAGAGTGAGTTCCAGGACAGCCAGGGCTACACAGAGAAACCCTGTCTGGAAAAAAACAAAAAAAACCCAACCAAACAAAAAAAACCATGAAGAAAAAAATGTAGCCACTATAGATATTAATATGGAGAATCCTTTATTAAATAAACAAACCCTCAAGTTATATAAACCTAGCATGTGATACAACTCTTCTATTCCTGGGCACATGCTCAAAAGACACAACATCCTACTCAACAGATACATGCAACACCCATGTAGCTCACAATAGCTATAAATCAAAAAAACCCAAATGACCTTCCACTGACAAACGGATAGTGAAAATGTGGTACATACACACTATGGAATACTATTGAACTGCTATGAAAATTCAAAGCATGAATGAGCTTTGCAGGTAAATGGGTGGACCAAGAAAGAATCACACTGAATGGAGTAACCCAAAACCAGAAAGAGAGATTTTGCATGTTCTCTCATAGGAAATTCCTAGCTCCAAACCTTCAGATGTGAGTTCACAACATGGAGTAACTACAGTAACCAGAAAACTAAAAACAGACCATGGTGGGGTGTGGGGGAGTAATAGACTGGAGGTAATAGGGGACAAATGATTTGAATCGAGAAATGAACAAACAGGGGCAGGGATTTAATTATAGAACAGAGATAGCTATAATCCCCCAAACAAATAAGGGATGGTAAAGTAAAATAAGGTTGTCCAATTACGAAAAAAATGCCTACACGACACAAAGGTCTGTGCAGATAAGATGCCTACACGACACAAAGGTCTGTGCAGATAAAATGCCTACACGACACAAAGGTCTGTGCAGAGAGATCCACTTAGAGTATAGATGAAAACTTCCTGTCTGGGCTAATAATGGTCCACACAAGAGCTATAGATTTTTTTAACAAAAATACCAACCCCAGGCATGAGAAGAATGCTCTCAAATTGTTGGTCTCAGCTGTACAAGAGATTTCCAAAAGATTATTCGCTATTGATGTTGTCCTTGGTTCCTTGTCCGTGGTTCCCTCCCACAGGTAAAAGGTGAGTTTCTTTTGTTGAAGGTGCCATGCACTTTGGATGCAAAACCATGAGACTCAAGATGGATCTGAACATAAAGCATCCTCCCCGGGGACTAACTGTCATAGTACCAGAAGGCAACATGGAAGTTTACAATGGAGAGAGCCAAGAAACAGTCCTACCCAGCTATGACACCTATGAACCACAACAATGATCTGCACTGCACCATAACCCAAGGCTGCAAGAGTGGCACACATACCCTGGTGGCAACCAACAGCTTCTAGTTGGCCTTAAGTCCTCAACAAGAGGGAAATCATGCCTGGTATTGCAAACGTAGACAATATCCCCCGGGGTTATCAAGTCATAGATCTTGGAGGAGAACCTACAACCAGTAATTTACTAAACCACCATAATCCCAAATAGCATTCTGCATATTTATCCTAATTCCTATATATAAATATACTTCTGACCCCTCATCAAGGAAAATTCTTTTTGGAACACATGGATAGTATACAGAGAAGTTTACAATCTGTCAAAATGCAGAGCTGTGATGCTCAGTTTCAACACAAGTCTTGCATCTAAAGCTCAGGGATCACTGAGAAAGGGAGCTTAGGGCAAGATTGGGGTTGGGGAGAGGAAGATATTTTAAGGAGCAGAGGGACAGGATGTTTGCTCTGAGACTATGGCTCCGAGAAAAGCTACATGCCTGAAATCCTACAAACATGACTGTCTAAACATGAGCTGAACAAGGACAACACCAAGAAACATGCTAACACGGAATGGAGAAAGCTCACTCAGCCTCAACCTTAGCCAAACACTAAGGAATTCAGTGGAGAATTAGTTGGAGAAATAGCCTTTCCCAGAAAACAGAACATCCAATACCAACTGCTCATCCCTGAAAACATATAGATTGAGTAGGTTGTATTTTTATGTTTAAGAATCCACACAAACATACAACAATAATTAAAGGAAAAACTATGTAAAATAATAAATGTATGTGTAAATTAAAAAATGTGTAAATACCACATAAAAATGATTGGAAGGGGGCTGGAGAGGTGGCTCAGTGGTTAAGAGCACTGACTGCTCTTCCAGAGGTCCTGAGTTCAATTCCCAGCAACCACCTGGTGGCTCACAGCCATCTGTAATGGGATCCGATGCCCTCTTCTAGTGTGTCTGAAGACAGCTACAGTGTGCTCATCATATACATAAACTAACTAATAAATAATCTTTTAAAAAAGAAAAAAACTATTAGAAGGCTTTAGACTATTTTCTATTATTCCTACTTACATAAATAACACTTAATATGGGGATAGAGAGATGACTCAGTAGTCCTACTGTCTACTGTTCTTGTAGAAATCCAAGTTCCATAACTAGAATCTACGTGTGGTTCACAATTGCCCATAACTCCAGGTCTAGAAAGGAAATGATGAAAGCAAAATACTCATATTCATAAGACATAAATATCTAAATGGGAAAATGTTAGAATGCTTGAGCAGTTCCAGTGTGATTCCAGATGACCAATGCAAGAGAGCAGCAGATCCAGAACTTGTCCAATAGCAATGACCAGGTGAATGTCACTAAAATCCTACCAACACGTGTTACACACTAGACAGCCGCTTCAAACAGTGGTATTTGGAAAAGTATCTATATGCATATAAAAAACATGAACATGGGTCCAAGTCTCTCTTACCGTACAAGGAATCACAGACCTCCAAGTACGCCTCCAAACAGTGAATCCTGCAGAGTAACACAAGGAGGTAACACTTGATAAAAAGCACTGTGTACACTGTGTACTGTGTCCAATCAAAACATCCAGGGACATACTGATAATTATAAAGTTTGGAGAGACAGACTATCCAGTCGATTAAATGTATTAGATTTCTATAGCACAATGGATAAAAACATAAAACCTATCAAAAATTATAAAGGAAGCAAACAATAATATAATCAATAAATATGCAAATTAATTGAACAGACCATGCTCAAGAGTAGATGAAATGTTCAATATGTCCATAATAAAAAGCTCTACATTTGAGGTCATAAGACAATGCAAATTTACTAAACACAGGTTCCAATTCTGCATAGTCAGTGTCCACTCAGGTTCCTAGATAATAGCACATGCATTTGTTTCAGTAATTTCATGACATGTAAATGGATAATAATCTCTAAGCCAAAGATGTAAACAGCATTTCAGAAAAAAAAGATAACAACCAAAAAACCCACAAAATGAAAGCTGAGATTAAAAATATGTTTTCTACCAAAAATTCATTTCATATCGACCGATACAAAATACTGAGAAAGAAGGAATCTTTTTTAAATGTCATGAATATTGAGTTTAGTAAAGACTGATGATCATAATTATACCATTGACAGAAAACTTAAGACAAAAGTAATAAAATGCAAAATAAGAGTACTAGCAAATGGTATAATGGTCCATTAGAAAGAAAATTCTTGACCAACACGGGTGCAGGTCACAGAACCCAGAATACAGACATCTACAACAGAATACATAAAACATGTGAAAACTGGAACATTGACCATGTGCTTCTCAAACATGAGAAGACAACCTAGAAGGTGATGCCAAGTAATTCCTATTAAAATCCTATTTGCATATTTTACAGAAAGTAATCCTGAAATTACCAAGGAACAGCACAGAGCTGGAAAACACAAAGAGGATCACACCTAGAGGTGATCTCACCGTATATTACAATTACAGCCATGGAAACCACTTGGAATTGCCATGACAACAGACAATAGGAGATATCAAAGGGAAGAAAGGATAGACTGTGTTTGCCTCCCTGCAAACATAGATCCTGATTCTTGTCAAAACATTGTTGGCGTTATTTTCAGGAACGGTGAAATGGACACTAAAACATAGAGAAGATGTTAGAATAACAAAAGATCCAAAAATCATTAAACATTACATCTAGAGGTTTTAATTTTATAATTTTGTAATATATGAGAATCATTGAAATTAAAATCATTTAATATTGGTATGTAGACCTGATCAGTGATGTGCATGGAATAAGGACGGCATCACTCACATGCACAGTCAAGTAAAATTGTATTGCCTTCTAGTATCAGTTCTTCTGTTTAAAATCTTCTCATCTCTACAATCGGATAATCCTGAGGAGATTTTCCCCAGTGGAAGTCTCCAGAATTATTTCTAGTGAAACAGAATGCAGCAAAACTGACGTCATGTCCCACTTCCACAGTCACGTGAACCCCTGCCATCCCTTCACCAATCCTCCATCATACCTGGATCCTGAGATACTGCCTCCTCCCTCTCCAGCTTCCAGGTCTCCACAGGTGAGCAGGCCTGGGTGATCAGTGAGCCCTGTACATGAGAAGTGATTCTTCAAAAAGCACCTGGATTGGTAACATAGTACTGTGATCAGTAGATGAAGAGAGGGTTGTACAGTGACCCCCCAATTCTCATGTAGTTTCAGAATACTGAAAATATTTAGACTATTTTTAGTTAGTAAAACTTGAACCTCGCTTCCAATCATAGCTCAGTGAAAACTGGTGGGCGGGAATGGAATGATTGGGACGAGACTATTATACACTAGGGAGGTTCTTATTTATCCTGGACTAAAAGTGATGGAAGCCTTACACCCCCAAAGGGATTCACGCTTGCAGAGTAACTCGCCAAGAACCCTGAGGAGGAGCAAGGGAGGCTGGAAACAAGCTCTTCTCACCCACACAAACCAGAGCACTGTAATTGTGCAACATCCAGTCTCTGTACAAAATATTCCCAGCAGGGTCCTGACATTACCCCTCCTGGAAGAAATCCACAGTCACACCAGTGGTTGTGAACTGACCACAAAATACAAAACAGCAGTGAAAATATTTGTCTTGGTGCATACCTTTAATCCTAGCACTCAGGAGACAGAATTGGGTGGAACTCAGTGACTTCCAGTCCAGCCTGGTCTACATGGTGAGTTTAGTCCAGATATGGCAGCAACACAATGGGTTCAGGTCTCAAACGCAGCAAACTAGAACTAAAAAACAACATGGTTTGGTTGTATGTCCATGGACAGAGTCCTTTACTTGAAAGGAGGAGACAAAACACTATTATTGACATTTTTCTAATATAGGAGAGTCAGGGTAATTATTCAAAAGATGCTTTAGAGTACTATATTAAACAACAATACCTTTTCATTTCTGTTTTGTTTTCTTTTTCTCTTCTCCTTTTTCTTCTCCCTTGTCCAACAGACAGGGTTTCTCTGTGTAGCCCTGGCTGTCCTTAAACTATGTCTGTATACTAGGATGACAAGGATCTTCCAGATTCCTTATCATCTGCCTGTTTCCCAAGTTAGGGAATAAAAAGGCTTGTGCCAACACCAGCTGGCTTATTATGTCCTTTCTAGCCGTGAGCTGTCAATGTGCAGCTTAGTTGTCATGTGGGCCCTGTAACAACTGGAGCAGAGCTGTCTCTGACTGTTGCCTGCCTTTGGATCCCTTTCCCAACTGGGCAGTCTTGTGTAGCCTCAGTAGATAAGCCTAATCCTGCTGCAACTTGATACGACAAGGCCGAGCCACTGGACTTCTCCCTTGTCTGAGGCGAAAGGAAGGAGGAAATTGGAGGAGGAGAAGCATGAGGAATGGACTGGGAGGAGAGGAAGTGGGGGGAGGGGGTCGGTAGAGGTCTAAAGTAAATAAATTAATAATGAGAAATAAAAGTTTATTTATAAATGTTAGCGTTTACAACCATTGCATGTTAGTTTTTGCAACCTATGTAACTTGCAAAAAAAATATATTCCTTTGGATTAAATTGTATTTGCAACCACTCCTTTTATGACTAGTATCTAAAAGCTCTCCAGGGATTCTAAGCCACTGTAAGTCCCCCGGTAAAACAGGCGAGTGAGAGTGAATAAATGTAAATTTTAAGAGCTTTTTCCTTTTATCTTTTACAAACAGAATTGGTTTTCAAATATCAAAACATAAATTCAATTATTCTACTACAGTATTCTAATAGGAATATTTGGCATTCAGAAGATCAATTTTAAAAAACAGGATTAGTCCAATTTATGTGAGCTAAAAGTTATCGACAAGGGAAGACATCTAGAGCAGAATTTCCTCAGGAGCAGAAGACAAACTGATCAAGCCCTGTTCCCTTCCCGCCCTTTTCCAGCCCCGCAGCTCCTTTGACCTGGGCGGTTCCAGGGCCGCCTGGCTCCGGTTCCCGCCGCTTCGCTGCTGATTGCTGACCTCCCCAGGATGCCCCGCACCCGCGGCTGCATCGAGTTTTACCTTCCCACGATGTCCTCTGTGTTCTCTGACCCCAGGTCTGTACCACGCGATTCCCCACGGTGCAGGCTCGCGAGCTCCGGACGTGAACAGGTCCTTGACACTTCTGGCTTTGATTCTCAGTCCCTCTTCTCCAGGGACTTCTCCCACACCCAGTTTCCAGCTTCCGTTCACGTCATTCTCTTAACTCCTCCCACTCGGAACACTCCTCTCACTAGGAACGCTATTTTTTTCACCCCCCACCCTCACCCCCCCACCTAATGTCTAACATCCTTCCACCATGTTTCTGGGTGTGTATCCCTTCCTCGCGAAGACTGGTCCCTCCCTCAGTCTCAGGCTTCCACCCACACAGCTCCAGCTGTCAGGCTGCCCTGGACCCACCATGCACAGCCTCCCCATGACCACTGTCAGCCTAGGCCAGAACTGGGCCTAGTAGGACACTGCACCCTGGTATCTGATCCCCATCCTGGTTTCTGAATCCTTCTGATGCAAAATAGCCTAAAACAGCCTCTGGGACACATACTTCATACCAAACAATAACAGGCTAACTTGAGAAGCCAGAGTCCCATCCCCAACACAAAAACATGCGACGCCAAAACCAAATTCTGAAATTTTGACGTTAGTACAGACATTCAAAGAACTTGGATCTTGAAGAAAAAAAAAAAAAGGTATCTAAAGAAGTCAGTGGTCATTACTTTGCTAACAGCCTAGGGCTAAATTCATCCCAAGCTGTACTGCTTTCACCACTAGATGGGGGTCTTGTCATTTAACTAACTCAGAAAGGCATTTGTCTACTGTGACTCATGCACAAGGTTCTTTTCTCATGACAGGTTTCTGGTGGATGCAGAGACTCTTGGCTAGCTCAGATGCAAAAAAATAAGTACATGGTTCTAGTACTAAAAAGATCTGTCACTCCATTCCATCTCTAGGTCTGGGTACACACCGAGGAGGAAGAGGTGGCTAGGAAATGAAGGAAAGAGGAGGGAGGGCTAAGACACGCCATTCTCTGGGCTCCATACAACTACTGTAATCAGTAACCAACGGCAGCCGTCCTTACCTGCACTGGCCCACACAAGACCACAGTCAGTCTAGGAAAGGGAACGGCTCACTCTTCCTCTCAGACGTTTGCTATGGATAGATTGTAGGAGAAGACTCACTGCCTTTAGTTGTTATCCTGCACTGAGCACATCAGGGTCCAGCACATAGCTCCAAACCCACAGTCTCATAAATGGCTCTGGTTCATCTCAGTGGGTCCCAGGGAATATGAATGGAGATGAACACAGTAGAGTGACTGTTGGAATTGTGGACCAGGATAGTAGAGAGGTAGGGTGTGAGAGTGGGCAGTATTTGATGTGAGCACAGAAACACACAATGATGTGTGTGTGTGTGAAATATCTAATAATAGAACATTTGGAGGGGGTTTATTCATTCTTTCATTGTAAACAGGGTATCTCTGTGAACCTGTGTTTAAAACCCTGTGTTAATGTGACCAGATCAATTGTTTAACATCAGTGTGTAATTTCTTTTTGGTTGTATCAGTATTTGGTAGGACTTTTGTTGTTTTTTTGGTTTTTTTTTTGGTTTGGTTTGGTTTTTTAAGACTTGTTGACCTAGAACTCAATGTGATCAGCCTTCCCCTGCTTCTGGAATGCTAAGATTAAAGGCATGCTCTACCATGCCAGATTCATTATCTGGTTTAGCATCAAGTAATAGAGTCAAGAAGTCTTGATTTTTTGTGTGTCAAGAATTATTAAATATTAAGTTGATTTGCTGTTCTTTGAAATTCTGATAGAATCCTGTCATTCTGGTTGTGGAGTTGTTTTAAGGGTGGCATTTTATTATTGTATCAGTTCCATTGCTCTTCTTAGTCTTCTTTATAGTATTCATTTCGTGTTGTTTATATTTGGTCTGTTCTATGGGCCTGGAAACTCATCCACTTCAACTAGAGCATCCTCTCTAGTACAACAGAAGTCTTCAATGTCAGTAGAAATAAGATCCACTTGCTAACACACTTCTATCACGGAAGTTGTGCCTTTACCTTGGGGAACTGTCGGGACCATATGAGCTGGGCAGTGGTGCTGCATGCCTTTGATCCAGGCACTCAGGAGGTAAAGGCAGGCAGATCTCTGTGACTTCAAGGCCAGCCTGGACTACACTGAGTTCTAGATCAGGCAAAGTTACACAATGAAACACTTTATCTACAAACAAACCAACCAGCCAAACAAAGACATAACAAAAAGGTGTGTGTAGATGGGAAAGGTCATGTAAGCCTTCAAACACAGCACTCAGGAGGCAGAAACAAAGGAACTCGGTGTTCAAGGCCAGCATAGTCTACATAGAGAATCTAGGACACCTGGCAATACACAGAGAGACCCTGTCTCAAAATCAAATAGACTCCTCCCAGAGTACAGTAGCTTGTATGAAGCCAGAATCAGTATGCAAGCTTCCAAAGGAGGAAGTCTTATCCAGTCATAATGCCCGGGAACCACACCAACCATCATCCTTGTATGAAGCCAGAATCAGTATGCGAGCTTCCAAAGGAGGGATCTAATGAACAATCCTACTCAGATATGATGCCTACTAACCACACCAACCATCATCCTTGTATGAAGCCAGAATCAGTATGCGAGCTTCCAAAGGAAGGATCTAATGAACAATCCTACTCAGATATGATGCCTGTGAACCACATCAACCATCACCTTGGCAGGACAACTCTAAGGGTTCTGTAGTGGCAAGCTCACCTTGGAGGTAAACAGCTCTCTACTTGGACTTCAGACACTCCTAATGAAAGGAAACCATGACTGATAACTGGAAACATAGCTACCTACTCAGTGCTGGTAAAATCAGGAATCTTAGAGGAAAGCTAACAACCACCACTTTATTAAACCAGCATAATCCCTAATAAAAATCTAAACATTTTTCCTTGTACCAACAAATAAATGTAGGCTTCTTCCCTCAGCAATGAAACTTCTCCTCCAACAGAGAGACCACTACAAAAAAATCTACAACTGATCAAAATGTAGAGTTGTTGAGCCCTCATAATGGATACATCTACAAAACACTCATGCACCTAAGGCTCAAGGAATATTTTTGAAGATGGGCTATTAATATTCAAGAGGCAGAAGATCAAGGAGTTTGCTGTGAGATTGTTTCTCCTAGTAATACTAGGAGCTATATCCATAAAATCTCAAAAACATGACTGCCCAAACAAGAGCCAAACAAGCACAACAACAATGGACATGCCAAAGTGGACGGGTGAAAGCCCACAAGGCCTCAATATCTACAGAGTACTACAGGCAACTGCACAATGCTGGGAGCAGGAGTCTCCCTCAGGGATGAGTATACCAACTAGTTATCCAAAATGAAATGGTCAACATTGGAAACATATACACATGTAACATGATATAGACAGAGTAGGTTATATTTAGTAATATATATGTATATCAATTATACATGTTGAAGTCTATTTTTCAAAACTGGTTCCCTGGCATTACTTCTTAGAAACTCTATAGCCATTTTGCTTCAGGCCTTCCAGGCATCCCATACTGCTGATACTAAAAGAAGAGAGCAGTCTGACTAGAAGACACAGACAAATAATTGGCTCTGAGTGAGGTCAAGTTGACCATATATCCTGCTATATATGAGATCTGTTATCATATTTTGAGAACTGCTCTCCTTGGAAAATTCTCCAGCTGCATGCAGCCTTCACTCAGGGCCAAGCAGGTAAAGAATCAACTTGAACTGTTATGTCTAAGTTATTGAAGAAAAGTAGAAAAAAGACCATTTACCCTACAGACCCCTGTATCTGTTTATGAGCTCATTATGCTTTTTTTTCCTTTATAAAATGTGACCTTGGATAATGTACAGACACCCAGATTTCAGCTCCCGAATCTGAAACTTTTGCCATGATTGATCAGTCTTTCAGTGTGCGTTCAATAAACTGTACAAGTCTGACTGAGATTGGTGTTTGTGTGGTTTGTGGAGCAACTCCAGACCCCTAGCAATACACATCTTATACATACATACATACATACATACACACATACATATATATTGTGCATACAATCACAATTAATGAAATGAGAAGCCATGACTTTAAAAGAAAGCAGAGAAGAATATATGGGAAGATTTGGCAGCAGGAAAGGGAATGAAAACATTTTGTAATTACACTATTGTCTCAAAAATTTACAGGACACAAAAAAAGCAGAACAAAAATAAAACAAATGAAGGAACAAATATTTCAACAAACCTAAAGAAGAACTAAAACAAACAAAAACAGTTTGTAAACCTATCAGTGAAGTGCTTAAAAGGACTCCTTGAAGCTACCATGCTGTCCTAGCTACAGTGGCTATAATCAGGACTAGGAATGATAATTCCTATTGGCATAAAAGGAGGCAAAGGTGGTCAAATACTACTGTGGCAGTAAAAACCAACCAATCAACTTTGAAAATCAGTGTCTAAATTCTAAGAAAGAAAGGGGGGGGGGGACAGAAAGATGGAGAGAAAAAGCAAGCCAGGCAGAAAGAAGGGAGAAAGAGAAAAAAGGAAGGAACAAAGGAAAGAAAGAAAGGAAGGAAAAGAAAGAAAGAAATCATTTCATGGTTTCTCGGATGTATGAACTATGTGCTCTATATAGTACAATTACACATCTTTGTCAAAATGTTAACATTATTAAATGTTGTCCTTATTATGATATTTTTGTGTGTTTTTTTATTTTGGTTTTGAGAAAGGGTCTATGTAGTGCTGGCAGTCCTGGAACTGGACTCACAGTGATCTTCTAGTATCTGCCTTCTGAGTGCTGTGATCAAAGGATGTACTATCTTGCCTGGCACGTATTATGAATGGTTGGATGTTGAATAAGCTAAGCGTTTTTGTTATAGCTTTTCCCAGGGATGGGAGAGAAGGCTCAGTGGTTAAGAGCATTGGTTGCTCTTCCAGAGAACAAGAGTATAATTCCCAACATATAAACAACTACACACAATTATCTATACTGCCAACTTCAGGCGATCTGATATTCTCTTCTGGCTTTAACCTGCACTAGGCATATGTGTAGTGCATAGACATACTTGCAGGCCAGGCATTCGTACATATTAAAAGAAATAAAAGAGCTTCCCCCATAGTTACATTTGCAGAATTTTGTTTTAATATAAACTCTGATGCATTTTGTAAAATTTCAATCTTCATTAAAGGCTTTAACAATCTTGTTATGTTATCTTTATGTTTCGATCACTTATCTCCTTGTGATTTATAAGTAGGGAATAACAGATAAATGTTATGTCACATTATTTACAACAGTATGTTTTTCTCCAGTATGAATTTTCTGATGTCTTCTAAGATTCGAAATCCACATAAAGGATATGTCACAGTCTTTGCATTTGTAAGGTTTCTCTCCAGTATGAGTTTTCTGATGGACTCTAAGATATGAGCACCTAGTAAAAGATTTCTTACATTCCTTACATTTGTAAGGTTTCTCACCAGTATGAATTTTCTGATGTGTTTTAAGATTCGAAATCCACAGAAAGGATTTGCCACAGTCTTTGCATTTGTAAGGTTTCTCTCCGGTATGAATTTTCTGATGTCTTCTAAGACTTGAAATCCACAGAAAGGATATGCCACAGTCTTTGCATTTGTAAGGTTTCTCTCCGGTATGAATTTTCTGATGGTCTCTTAGAGTTGAGCACTGAGTAAAGGATTTCTCACATTCTCTACATTTGTAAGGTTTCTCTCCAGTATGAATTTTCTGATGTCTTCTAAGACTTGAAATCCACATAAAGGATATGTCACAGTCTTTGCATTTGTAAAGTTTCTCTCCCGTATGAATTTTCTGATGGTCTCTAAGATATGAGCACCTAGTAAAAGATTTCTTACATTCCTTACATTTGTAAGGTTTCTCACCAGTATGAATTTTCTGATGTGTTCTAAGATTAGAAATCCACAGAAAGGATACATCACAGTCTTTACATTTGTAAGGTTTCTCTCCAGTATGAATTTTCTGATGTACTCTAAGATTTGAGCCCGTAGTAAAAGATTTGCCACACTCCTTACATCTGTAAGGTCTTTCTCCAGTATGAACTCTCTGATGGACTCTAAGATTTGAGAACCAGGTAAAAGATGTGCTACATTCCTTACATTTATAACGTCTCTCTCCAGCATGAATTTTCTGATGTATTCTAACACTAGAAATCCGGAGGAAGGATTTATCACAATCTTTGCCCTTGGGAGGTTTCTCTCCAGTATGAATTTTCTGATGTTGTTTAAGATTTGAGTGCTTAGTAAAAGATTTGTCACATTCCATACATCTATAAGGTCTCTTTCTACTATGAACTCTCTTATGTGTTCTAAGATGTGAGCACTTGGTAATAGATTTGTCACATTCTCTACATCTGTAAGGTTTCTCTCTAGTATGAATTTTCTGATGAATTTTAAGAGTTGAATTCACAGTAATAGAAGTACCATATACCTCACATCTGTAAGGTGTTTTGCCAGTATGGATTCTGTAATGCATTCTAAGATGTGATAATTCAATAAAGGACTTACTACATTCTTTGCATTCATAATGTATCTCAGGAGAATGAATTTTCTGATGCCATCTTAATGATGCACAGTGGGCAAAGGACCTGTCACACTCATTGCATTTGTAAGGCTTCTCTCCAGTATGCCTTCTCTGATGGCTTTTAAGTGCAGATACCTGCACAAATGACTTTCCACCTTCTTTGCATTTGTATAGTTTCTCTGCAGTATGAAGTATTTGATGTGATTTAAGACTTGACCACTGATTAAAGGACTTGTCACAAATATTGCACTTGTAGAGTTTCTCTCCAGTATGAATTCTCTGATGTATACTGAGGCTTGAGGCAGTACTGAAGTATTTTCTGCAGTGCCCACACTGATGGGGTTTTTCTCCAATGTCAGTTGTTTGTTGCATGAGACTGTGTGTAGAGCTGAAGTGGTCATCACGTTCATCCTGCTTGTGTTCTTTCTTTGCAATGTAATGTCTTTGATCTTGCCTAATGTGGGAACACAAATTGAAAGATTTCTCACAATCTTCTCCAGTGTGTATCCTTTTATGTTGATCTGGGTTTGATGAGTCAACAAACGCATCCCTGTTCTTACAGCCCCTGTAGTTATTAGAGGTTTCTGTAGTGTCACTTCTTTTATAAAGAGCACAGTTGGAGGGATCATGAAGCATTTTACCAAGCTCATCACACTGACAAGACTCCTTTTCAGTCTTCACATGGTGGGGGACAGTATCACATATGCAGTAGTTCTCTGAAAATGAGTACAGTTCAGATTAATAGGGCTTGTTCCCAAATGACACATGTGATAAATGAGTGTCTCTGTAAGTTCTCTTTTAAATTAAGTCAACCTTCAACTAGTTAGAACAGAGCTCCCAGTACCTGACACTTTTCGTTCACTGTAACTGTATGGATCCTCACAAAAACAGCATGCCAGCCTTCAAGGTCAGTGATTTTTAATAGATATCTCATCTCTATTGAAAATGTATAACTTGGCATAAGATGGAACAAATAAGTGAGGGTAAGTAATTAGCTTTGAGATGGAGCTCACTCATTGATTACATTTAGAACACATGTCTCTATTTTTATTTTTTTTTCCTCAGAAATGGATGAAGACTTTAATCCAATCCTAGGTTCAGTGTTTGTACTTCCTAATGTATAGCAATGAAGATTACTGTTCAGGAGTCACAATTCCTTTTAAGATTAAACATTACTGAAAAGCATCAAATGGTTTATTTCTTTACTTTAAAAAAAAAAAAAGGCATTAGGTTCTTCAAAAGTAATGAATACAAAGCAAATATTTTCCAGACATCCGATGCTCTAGATCATTTGAGGCAGGACTTTCAAGGTCAGCTATTTCTCATATCTTTTCCTACATCATTTGAGCGCCACACAATGCTGTTTCTTATCTTTCCTTATATGGTTATTCTAAAAGGTACTCTGTACACAAGCTCCTAGGATTACATTTCCAGAGGGGTGTCTGTGCATCCTCCACTGGAATGAAAATGAAACATGTCATATGAAGACATGCAAGCAAGCAAGGCAATTACAGAATAATCCTACTTCATAGACTCACATTAGACTTATAATTTGTAAAAGTATTCCAATCTGATGCCAGCACAGTCAAGAAAAATTGTACATTGTACTTGTATTAAGTCCCCATAATTCTGGTCTAATGAGTCACAATGACTTCTAAGAGTTACAATAGGCAGGATGCACGTTGAGGACAGGAGACTGGAGTAAGTGCAGGGATCAGGAATCTTTGAAGAGAACTGAATACAGCAAAGGCAGTTTCAGCCCTTGCTTTCCCCTTCACTCGAATCCTTCACTGTGGTCCTGCTCGTTCACTTGCCCTCCTGGTTTTAGCTACTACAATTATTCATCTTCCAGGGCAACCTCATTTGCTCCAGATAGATGACCAGGCCTACTCTGCACACAATAACCCAATTATTTTGTGAGGTAGCCCACAATGTATGCTCGAACTTTTAGCAACAATACAGATATCTAAGAGAGTACTGTCCAAAGTACAAGAGAAGAATACAAATTAGAGGAATCTAGGAGTGAATTCCCAATTCCTATTTCTAGTCAGAATCTCCAGCATGTTCTGGGAGAATTTTCAATTTGCATATCTTGAGGTTTTCTTACAATTAAAACAAGCAGTTAAGGGAACTGACTGCTCTTCCAGAGGTCCTGAGTTTGATTGCCAGCAACCACATGGATGGCTCACAACCATCTGTAATGGGATCCAATGCTCTTTTCTGGTATGTCTGAAGAGAGCTACAGGCTGAAGATGAGCTACAGTGTACTCATATACATAAAATAATAAATAAATCTTTTTTTAATAATGTCAATTGCAATGATGGTTATGGAGCTTTAAGATATTGGTGAAACAGTATATGCTACTGAATATCTTAATGCATCCTGGAACCAAAGTCAAGGGTGCATGGCCCCTCTAATAAAGAAAAGTGAAAAGAAGAAACTAAATACCATCAAAATGTTCTCTTTCATGACATAATTTTTTTCCTGATTCTTTGTGAATTTCGTATCATGCACCCCAGTTCCTCTCATTTGCCAGTCCTTCCATATTTGCTTTCCACCACTGTAAGCAACCCCTCAAATAAAATAAAACATAAAATTTAAAATAAAATAATCTGTCCATGCCTCGGGGAAACAGCCTACTCTTGTATATACTGCAGCCTTCTCAGACCTGGTTTAGTTGTCACTGCACCAGTGCTGTACAAGTCCACTCTGCCATCACATAGTCAGCATAGTGGCATTGAAAGCTGTAGTTTGTCACACTGTACACACTTTGGCACAAACAGTTTTCCATGAAAATGTTTGTTGTAATGAGTCATCAGTCTAGTTCTAGGTCTCTTGGCTCCTGCTACACCATCAATACTGGACCCTTGACAAGGCTCCTCTTGGATAACCTGCTGTTGCCATGAGTCATGAAAGTCCTGTGGCTTTGGTTCAGCAGGACTGGCCCCTTCACGTGCTCCAGCAGTTCATAGGTGGGGTCCATATTTTGGTGGGCTAACTCAAAGTCTTGGACTTGGTCTTGGGTGGTAGGTGAGGTAGTCTGCCCGTCAGCCCTCTTGCTCCCATACCATCAGGGACAGCTCTCTCATGCCCAAGTCACAGTTTGTACAACCATGTAGTGTCTGGTAAGAGGCAGGGCCAGCTCAGGGAGCCCCTCAGTCATCAACATGCCCTCAGGCAGCAGCCCAGACCAATGACATCCACATGGCCTTTGGAGGTAGCATTGGTCACAGACATCGACACAGGCCATGGTACCAGTAGGGCCACTGACCCAGACATGGCCCTTGGCAGTGGCAGTATGGCCCGGACATCACCATGGCCTCAGGTGGAAGCACAGGCCTCTCACATCAGGCTGTTCCTCACTGTGCTTGGGTCTTCAGTTCCAGTTCCTCATAGTGCACAAACCACTATGCTTCTCTTTGTCTCAAGTCTCTCCACCACATAATTGATCATAGTTGTTACACTCACTGGCTGTCTTTTGCTAACATTGGCAGGTGAATGGCTTGGAAAATTTCTTTTTCATTACCAAACTTTGCCTAATCTTCTGGGTTGTTGTTGTTTTGTTTTGTTTTTCCCCCATAACAGCTTAGAGTTTACATCCTATAGGGTCAATACTTACAAAAGATGAATTAAGAATGTACAACAGAAAAAGTTCTCACCCACAGAGACCAGGTTGCTGTAATTCTCTACCATCACATCAATGTACAAAGCCCTCTGAGAAGAGTCCAGGCATTCCCATTCCTCCTGAGAGAAGTTCACAGCCACATCCCGGAATGTCAACAGACCCTGAAACAAAAAATTACAGTCTAACTATGTGCTACAGGGTAGAATGCTTTCGTGCATATAAGGAGACAGGATGTGGATGAGCGAAGACCATTATCATCAAAAAATCATCAAAAAAAAATTTAAAAACTAAAAAAAAAAAAAAAAAAATCAAAACGATGATTTCCAATAGTCATATTCTATAATGAATGATCGAACTGTGGGAAAACAGGATGACACAATAGTCTCACAAGCATGTCCATGAAACAAGACACGTACTTAAAATCTGGACATGGTTATCTATCTGTTATGGGTGCCATATTCTGTAGATCGCTGTCTATACCGCAAGTGAAATATAAGGCTAGAGCCTGTGATTGGGCAATTGGAAAAGAAGGCGGGGTTAAAGATTTTAGAGAGAAGGAGACGGGATAGATAGCGGAAAGGCGGAGAAAGATGGAGGAAGAAGACAACCAGATCCACATGTGGCCTGAAATAGCCACAGGTAGCTATGGATATCATAGAAGAGCAATAGAATAATATAGGGCACATTTGTCTAGTCTAGGTGGAAAGCTTGTGTCAATATCAATTGGGTTTTGAGTTCTTTGTGTGGGCATTTTAGAGGTTGAGAATTTACTGTTATAAATCTAACTGATAAATTACAAGCCTCTCGAGTCTTAATTATAAGGGGTTAGAAGTTTAGAGCCAGTGGCCACAGGCCCAGGATGGCCTGGGAAACTCAAGTGGTTCGGCAGCAAGGAAACTTGGGAAACTGGGTGGACTGCTGCATGCGCATGGCCCTAGGGGTGGGTGGCCAGTGTTGCCCCCGAGTAGCCACCATTAGCCTGGGTTGTTTTCAATAATTACACACTACAATATTCATGTCCCACAGGATCACAATGTATATGTCTGAGAAGCACATTCATGATAAGGACATGTGTTCTTAAGTTTTCTGCCTGAAGATCATGCTAAAATCCAGACATTGAGTCAATCCTGTCTCTATTGGGTCTTACATAACTCTATTGTAACAGGCTCAAGTATGAATTTTAAACTCTAGATGCAATGCCACACCGTTAAATAGCAAAGGGGTAGGTATGGAAGGCAGAACTCATAATTGACTTTTAGGCAAAACATTTTGGTATTTTTCCACAGTGGCAAGGATTGTAGTAATGCTACATAGTGACAAGTTTAACTGCAACATATAAAAATCAAGTAGTCTATTGAATTAATTTTTATAAGGATATCTGGGCCACTAACAAGCAGATAGAAAAATCTGCATGAGACACATTTAATGTAATCTAAACTTTTTCTAAGCATATAGATGAGCCACCATAGACAAATAACAATTACAGTACACTGCAGCTGCAGGGTAGACATGGAGAGCTGACATTCGAACAAAGTGTCTAGAGCAAGGCCATTGTGAAGATTGTCTCTCCGCATCAAATGGACAGCTTATGCACATCTATCAGTCAATGCCCACAAGACATTTGCATTGATGCATCCCACATAATTCTACATAATGAGTCCGAGCCCAAGTTTTCTGCACTTGGGATGCATGTGGGACACAAAAAAAGAGTAAATGAAAATGAATGAAAATACTGATCTCTCTACTTTCCAAAGTAACCATTGAGTTTTCTAAACAAGTGTGTGATTCTCCTAAGATAAACAGATATGAGGTGCCAACAAACATGTAGACACATCAATTAAACACCAAAGAGAAATACAGACGGAATACAATCTCAGTCTACACTCAAGAACATCCGTTTCATGGCACAATTAAGCCACCATGAAAGTAATGACCACCTGTTATGAAAAAGGATATAAAGATAATTGCTTTTCTTGTTCTTATTCTGACACTGCTTTTAGGGGTTTTGGTGGTGGATCAGTTCATAAAGATAAATTTAAGAAATCATCAGAAGCAGAAAACTAAATGCTTGCAATATATCAAACTATGATATTTTTAGAATGAAAGTAGACATGATCACTGACCTGGGACATGTTTACTGGAGAATCAGCCATTTCTTCCCATTTCTCTTCTTTGATTTTCTCTTTGAATACCAATGAATAGCCAGATGGTGGTTCTTTAATATCAAGGGATCAAAGAGGAAAAGTGAAATTAACTGCACGCTGTTAAAGAACATTGTCACACCAAATGAAGAGACCCAAGCAACAGGATACTACCTGGTGTCTGGTCAGTGACCCAAAGCCAGGAGAGGATGGAACGACATTTAAGGTGTGGAGAGAAAAATCACTCACCATCAACCATATTGTTGCATTCAGAAAAATACTTTCTCAAAACTGATGGAGACATATGTACATTTGAAGACAGTCATGAATTAACACAATTCATTTTACTAAAACTGCATAACATATAATTAATTAGAGGCAAAACATACTCAAGATGATTAGAGAAATTATCTATGAATTATGTATGAAATAATACATTTCATGTGAAAAAGAGATAAATACAGGAAAACTGGGAAGTAATCATCCATGCTCAAGACAGCAAACCACTCTTTCTCACAGTAAAGAAAGAAGAATGCTATGAATAATCCAACCAGCAATAATATAAAAAACAAACTCATAGGGAATAAAAATGCTATGAGCAAAAAAAAGTAGCCATTCTGGAAATCAACATACAGAATCTGCAATTAAATTTTAAAAAAAAATCTTCAAGTTAAACAAATGTATCATGTGACCCAGCTATTCCACTCCTTGGAATGTGCTCAAAGGACTCAACATCCTACTCCACAGATATGTGCTCACCCATGTCCACTGATGCTATATTCATAAGAGCTACAAAATGGAAACGACATAAACTTCCTTCAACTGACAAATAAAAATGTATATATGCAGTATAAATATTATTGAGCTGTAAAAAAAAAAATGAAATCATGAGATTTTCAGGTAAACGGATGGACCTAGAAAAGATCATACTGAGCGGAGTAACCCAGACACAGAAAGACAGACACAGAAAGACAGACATTGCATGTTCTCTCTCATAGGAAGTTCCTAGCTCCAAATCTTCAGATGTGAGTTCACAACCTGGAGTAACCACAGTAACCAGAAAAGTAAAAGCAGATCATGGTGGGATGTGGAGGTGTAATAGGAGATAACAGAGAACAGGTCATCTTAAGGGGGAAATGTAGGAAAGAGACTTTATTATAGAGAAGGGACAAATATAAACACATAAGAAGGAGAAAAATAACAGTAAACATGTATAAAACAGTCGTACGGAATCAAAGTACTATACATCTACCATAAAATACCTACAATTTACGTATGTGAATGCATAAATATATATATATTTGGAGTTTAAATGAAAACTTCCCATTGGGCTGATAATGCTCTTTACAAGGGCCATATATTTTCTAACAAAACCACCCAAGAGAAGTGCCAGGAGCCTGCCGGGCCTGAAACAGCTTCAGACATAGGTGGAGCTTTAAAGACTGATGGTCTCAGACTTTCTAGCTCTCTAACTACACTGAAGGCTTGTTGATAGCATCTAAAAAGTCCTAAAAACTTGCTCATTCTGAGGATTAAAAAACACTAGCTTGAGCGATTGACCCCTGTAGCCTAATCGCAGGCAATTGAGTAAAGGATTAATTGCTAGAGCTCTTTTTCTCTCTTATCCAGAATGGAGGGAGGTTTGGGTCAATAAACTTTTATTGAACCAGGAGAAGCAAGTCATGCTACCAAAAGGAAAAACTTTCACACAAGCAAATATGCATAAACTCAGATAAATTCATATACAAATTCGCACACCTTCATGCAAACCAGTTGGGCCCAGCTACACACTTATCTCTTAATTACACACAGAGACCCATACTTACATATGCACGTGGAGCAAAAGACAAAGCACCAGTGCAGAAAGAACTCACTCATTCTGGATGAAAAATGAGCTCCAATCTTTATTGCATAGAGAAAAAGTTTCTACCGTTTTATTGCTAAATGAATTAAGCCCAAGTCTGTAAGAAGAAAGCTCTGTCCTCTTTATCCCGCCTTGCTATCAATAAAAGACCTGTTCTCTCCCATGGTAAAGAGAAGCCTGCTTGCTCTTTCTGCCCTCTGCAGCTTCTTCTTTTTTCTTCTTTCCCTCTACATTCTGCATTTTGCTCTCTTAATTTTTTAGGTTGCCTTATATTCTAAGTTATTCCACTCTGCATTCTCCTTCTAATCTTGCTCTCTCCTACTGCTCTGATGTCACAGTGCCCTGCAATGCAATGTAATCATTCCTAGTCTTAATACTTACTCTAGGAGAATAGATCACACAGTTTTTCCAAGCATCCCATTTTACAAAAGTTCACTAGGACTTCAATCATTAATTCAAATCATACATTGAATAAGAAGTTTACAACAGAGATGTTTACAAGGTTTTCCATTAAGAGGAATTATCTGGCTAAACATTCATTATCTGTCACTAGTTCTACAGGTTCTTGGAGAGTTAAAGACTATAAGTTAGCATTGAAGTTTTATATAGATGAACCCAGCCAATATTTGATCTTCTGTCCTTGCACCTACAATAAGTCGGTCCCCTTTTTATGGCCTTTGGTTACTTGTTTTACGACTTGTTGGAATGAGCTCTAATGTGTAGATGCCTGCTTTCCATCTCAGAAGCAATTAATTGGTGACCCTTGAAAACCGGCAGAGTTCTCACTGCAGTTTTGACATCAGAAAGGACTTAATAGCAGTTCTATTATGAAAGGGCTTAATAATTACTAATATAATTTTAGGAATTCTTATAGAATCATTATTAAGAATTAGGAAGTTATCTATTTGTCTATATAGCATCAGTACAAGACAGCACATCTTCATTGTTCTGCAGAAATCTACTCAAATGGGTGGGCTAATACCCAGTGATTGTTATATATATTTAATAATAACAAGAAAAGCATATTAATAGCAGGAATCTTTCCTCAAACACACTCTCCTTGGCCTTGCCTAACGGAGCAAATCTGTCATAACTTTATAGTCCATGGCAGAACCATCTCAGGAAGACTACCTGCTAGCTTTTAGCTTTGCCTAAATGGCTCCTGGCAAAGAAGCTTGCTTTGAAGTTAATGGTTACAACTGTCCAAGCGACTCTTAATACCATATAAGCTATTGCTGTTACCCATGTTCGCCTCCCAGACATAGAAAGCAAGTCCCTATTGTTGAGAAGCCATGCACTGTGGACACAGATCCCAGGGGACTCAAGAGATGGATTCTCACCTAGGAGGTGAGAGACTCTCAGGACTCAAAGGGCGGGACCTTAGATGAATGCCCTACAGTGGGGAGAAGGAACTTATAGAGCCCACTTCTAGCAGAAAGATAGGGCATCAAGTGAGGGATGGGGTTGCCATCCCACAGTCAAAAACTCCCTCACTACCCCCTCCTGTGATTGCTTTTTGAGTTCTGTGGATTATTCCTGTACTTCTTCTTCTTTTTTTTTTTTTTTTTTTTTAGTAGTATCCACTTATCAGTGAGTACATACCATGCCTGGTTTTTGGGTCTGAGTTTCCTCACTCAGGATGATAATTTCTAGTTCCATCCATTTGCCTGAAAAACTCAGGATTTCCTCATTCTTAATAGCTGAGTAGTATTCCATTGTGTAATTGAACCACATTTTCTGTATCCATTCTTCTGTTGTGGGACATCTGGGTTGTTTCCAGCTTCTGGCTATTAAAACCACAATGAACATATTGGAATATTTGCCCCTGTAGCATAGTAGGGCATCTTTTGGGTATATGCTCAAGAGTGGTATACCTGGAGCTTCAAGTAGATCTACTTCCAATTTTGTGAACAATCTCCAGATTGATTTCCAAAGCAGTTCTACCAGTTTGCAATCCCACCAGCAATGGAGGAATGCTCTTCTTTCTCCACATCCTCGCCAACATGTGCTGTCACCTGAGGTTTTGATCTTAGCCATTCTGATTGGTGTAAGGTGGAATTTCAGGGTCATTTTGATTTGCACTTCCCTGACCACTAAGGACTTTGAACAGTTCTTTAGGTGCTTCTCAGTCATTTGAGATTCCTCTGTTGTGAATTCTCTATTTAGTTCTAGATCCCATTTTTTTGTTTGGGTTGTTTGGTTTTTTGGTGGTTAGCTTCTTGAATTCTTTATGTATTTTGGATATTAGCCCTCTATCAGATGTGGGTTAGTGAAGATTTTTTTCCCAATCTGTAGATTGCCAATTTGTCCTATTGACAGTGTCTTTTGCCTTACAGAAGCTTTCCAGTTCCATGAGGTCCCATTCATCAATTCTTGATCTTAGAGCATGAGCCATTGCAGTTTTATTTAGGAAATTTCCCCCTGTACCCATGAGTTCAAGTCTCTTTCCCACTTTCTTTTCTATTAGATTCAGTGTATCTGGTTTTATGTTGAGGTCCTTGATCCACTTGGACTTGAGCTTTGTGCAAGGTGACAAATATGGGTCTATTTCAATTTTTCTACATAGACTGCAAGTTAGACCAGCACCATTTATTGAAGATGCTTTCTTTTTACCATTGTATATTTTTGGCTTCATTTTCAAAGATCAAGTGTCCATAAGTGTGTGGTTTTGTTTCTGGGTCTTCAATTCTATTCCATTGGTCAATGTGTCTGTCTCTCTACTAATACCATGCAGTTTTTATCACTATTGGTTTGTAGTACAGCTTGAGGTCAGGGATGGTGATTCTCCTCTGACCCATAATTTTTCCTGTCTGAAAGAACAGCAGGGACAAAATGGAGAAGAGCCTGAGGAAAAGGAGGTCCAGCGACAGGCCCAAATTGGGATCCAGCTCAAGGGGAGGCCCCAAGGCCTGAAATGATTACTGAGACTATGGAATGCTCACCAAGAGGAGCCTATCATGACTGCCCTCTGAAAGACCCAACAAGCAACCGAAAAAGTCAGATGCAGATATTTACACCCAACCAATGGACAGAAGATGCTGACCCCTGTGTTTGAATTAAGGAAAAGCTGGAAGAAGCTGAGGAGGAGGGCAACCCTATGGGAGGACCAGCAGTCTCAACTAACCTGAACCCCCGAGATCTCTCAGACACTGAACCATCAATCAGGCAGCATACACCAGATGATTTGAGGCCCCTGACACATATACAGCAGAGGACTGCCGGGTCTGGACTCAGTCAGAGATGATGCACCTAACCTTCAAGAGACTGGAGGCCCCAGGGAGTAGGGAGGGCTGGTGGGGTGGGGGTGGGGGTGGGGGGAATTCTTGTGGCGTGGGTGAGGAAAAGGAGGTATGGGATGAGGAACAATCAGAGGGTGGACCAGGAGGGGGATAAATCTGGACTGTAAAAGAAGATAAATAACATTTTAAAAAAAGATTTGTGATTTTTTTTTTAAGATTCTTATAAGATTACTTTTTAAAGATAAATAATAAAACAATTAATCCTGTCTTTGTAACTGCAAGCTGATGCCTACCCACAAAAGACACTGGCTGAGAAAACTACCTTGTTTGCTCACTCTTTGTTCATCTATAAGAAGCTGCTTAGTTACAAATGTACATTGGTTCTTGAAAATAATTTGTTTTCTTTAACTTTATTCTATAATGTTGTTTCTTGTAAAGGTATTAGGGAACATACTGCTTTTTCATAATCACTCCCTAGAAGAACACTAAAATGTAATCACAATGTAATTTTATATTGCTTGGAAGATTTTGCTGGGATATGTAAGCTATGGGAGAAAAAAATAATCGGAATCTTTTTCCATCCCTCAAATCTGCATACATGTTTGTGTGTAAAGTTTGTGTGAGAGTACGTTGTGCCCTGAGAGAAAAGTCTGCTGAACAATTTCTTTAATTTTTCATTGCCATAAGCAGCAGCCCTGTCTGTATCTGGACTGACACCTCAATCCCTCATCAGTCCCTCCTAGTGCTGACCCCCACCCATGTCACTCCTGTCTGTCTGCCTCAGTTTATACCCCACAAATGTGAAAGCTGGCCTTTGACATCCTAGACCTTTTTTTTGACAATTTTCTATCAAAAAATCCATTTCATATTGCTGGGGTCCAAGAGCCACCCCACAAAACATTCTAACACTGATCTCAGTTAAACAGGGATGGTTTATTAAATGCACACCCTAAGACTGATCAACCAGGGCAATAGCTCAAAGTTGTGCACTTTACATTTCTCACTGTCAGTTTATAAAGAATAAAACTGCAAAAATCATATTGAGCTCATACACCTGGAATGAATGCTGGAAGAGCTACCCAGTTGTCAACCTTGATTCAAGCCATTTTAGACATGATTGTTCATATTTACCTTTAATTTGATGTGTCCTACATGAAAAATTATAGTTGTGGAATTTCTTAAGATTAACAAACCTCAGAACATACAGAACACAACAGGTTGTGTGGGCAGCATGACTCTGCTGAGTCAAGTTATTTTCTGCATCACCGGCTGGCAGGCATATTACAGCAACAATATGAAATACCTGGCAGGCATGGAACAAAATGGCCACAGCTATGCTGGGGGGAATGTCTCAACAATATCTAAAGATACAAGATACTGGGCAATAATCTAATTTTTTTGGGAGGGGGAGACAGTAGCCTTAGCTGTCCTAGAACTCACTCTGTAGTCTAGGCTGGCCTTGAACTCATAGAGATCAGCCTGACCCTTCCTCTGAAGTGCTGAGATTAAAGGCTTGCACTAAAACCTTGAACTAAATCTAGCCTAATTTTTTCTAAAAAGTAATGACTATAGACAGCAGTAAGAAGACTGATGGTCATAATTATACTAGTGACAGAAAATCCAAGACAAAAGTATTAAAATACAAAATAAAGAGTATTAGCAAATGATAAAATGGTCCGTTGCATATAAAGTCCTTGATAAACACGGATGCATGTCAGAAAAGCCAGAATGCAGACATGCCCAGCAGACATAAACAGAAGACTACATAAAACATGTGAAAACTGGCACACTGACCATGTTCTTTTCAGACCTAGGAGGACAATCTAGAAGGAGGTTTGTCTTCTCTTAGAAGCTACCCAATTTCTATTAAAATCCTATTTGTATGTTTTACACAAAGTAACCCTGAAATCTGTGCTGACCAAGGAGCAGCACAGAGCTGGAAAACACTAAGAGGACCACACCTAGAGGTGATCTCACCGTATATTACAATTACAGCCATGGAAACCACTTGGAATTTCCATGACAACAGACAATAGGAGATATCAAAGTGAAGACAGGATAGACAGTGTTTAACTGTCTGCAAGTATAGTTCCTGATCTTATCAAAAGTCTGTTGACATTATTTTCAGAAACAAAGAAATTAACACTAAAAGGCAGAGAATATGCTAGAATACAAATTTTCAGAAAACAATATATCTAAAATTATTAATTATCATTTTATAATACATTAAAATCACTGAAATGAAAGCCATTTAATATTAGTGTGTAGACTGATCAGTGTAAAGGACAGCATCACTCACACTCAGAGTCAAGCAGAATTTTATTGCCTCCTAGTATCAGTACTGTAGAACTTATCTCTCTAATAGGTCAATCCCGAAGAGATTTTTCTCTGTGGAAGTCTCCAGAACTATTTCTAGTGAAACAGAATGTGGCAAAACTGACGTCATGTCCCACTTCCACAGTCTCTTGAACCCCCTGCCATCCCTTCACCAATCCTCCAACATACCTGGATCCTGAGCTACTGTCTCCTCCCTCTCCATCTTCCAGGTCTCTTTGTTGTGCTCCACAGGTGAGCAGGTCTGAGTGATCAGTGAGCCCTGCTTATGAGAAAGAGTTTAATCAGAAAGCACCTGTTCTAACAAAGTACTGTGCTCAGTCGATAAAGAGAAACAAATTGAAGACTCTATAGTGACCCTGCAAGTGTCAGGCAGTGTCATAATACTGAAAACAATTAGAAGCATTCTCAGTTAGGATATCTTGAACCACACTTCCATTCACAGCTCAGTGAACTCTCAGGTGTGGAAACGGAACTGAATGATTAGAAGGAGAATAGTATACACTAGTGATGTTCCGAATTTATCATGGACTAAAAATGATGGGAGCCTTACTCACAAAAGAACTCACAAAATGAAAAAACATTTCCTGAAGTCTGTCTTTGTTCCTCTGAGGATTTCGTCTTCCTCTGCAGAATGTGAGACTGATTTACACAAATCTCACATACTTACAGTCTAATTTGCCAAGAATCCCAAAGAGGAGCAAGAGAGACAGAAGAAAACCATTCTCACCCACAGAAATCAGAGAGTCCCAATTCTCTAACATCCAATCTCTGTACAGAGACCACTGAGCAGGGACCAGGCATTGCCCCTCCCCCCAGGAGAAGTCCACAGTCACACCACTGATTGTGAACAAACCACAAAATAAAAGACAACACTTTGAACATTCCTGCTGGTGCACAACTTTAAAAAGTTAGCACTAAGGAGCTAGAGGTGGGTGGAAATCTGTGAATTCCTGTCCAGTTTGGTCTACATGATGACATCTACATAACAGTTTGGTCATGTGTCCATGGACAGAATGCTTTTCTTGAATCAAGAAGAGAAGGGGATTGCAGAGGTTTTTCTGATGTATATGAGTTATCATAATTATTCACAAGATGCTTTCTAATATTATCCTATATTATGATACCCTTTAATTTTCTTTTTTAAAAAGATTTATTTATTTTATATATATGAGTGTTCTATCTGCATGTAAGCCATCATGTGGTTGCTAGAATTTGAACTCAGGACCTCTGAAAGAGCAGCCAGTGCTCCTAACCACTGAGCCATCTCTCCAGCCTTGTTTCTTTTCTTCCCCAAAACAGGGTTTCTCTGTGTAGCCCTTGCTGTCCTTAAACTCACTCTGTAGACTAGGCTGGCAAAGAACTCCAAGATCTACCTGCCTCTGCCCCAGGAGTGCTAGGATTAAAGGTATGTGTCACCACCACAAGCTGGTTTACAGTGCCCTACCTAAGTGTGAAAATACTATGACCTGATTCCCTCAAAGAGCATACTGTGATTTCCAGGCTCTACAACATTAAGAACTCATCAGAAGTGTTGTGGTCCAAGAGTCACCCCACAAACCACACAAACAAATCCTGATCTTTGTCAGACAGGATAGTTTCTTGAAGATATACCCTAAGACTCATAAATCAGGTCAGCAGCTCAGACTTCAGGGACTTAGCTAGTATACTGAACATCTTTTCCCGTCAGCCTATAAAGGAAAAAAGAAACAGAAAGCACAGTGAGCTCACATGCAGGTGCAGAAAGTGCTGCCCTGTGGTCGGCTCTGACTCAAGCCATTTTAGACCTAACAGTTCACGTTGACCTTTAATTGGATGGGTCCTACGTAAGGCTTTCTGGAATTTCTTAAGATTACCAAACCTCAAACAGAACATAACAGGATATGTGATCAGCATGACCTTGCTCTGAGTCAAGTTATTTTTCTGTGTCAATTACTGGCAAGCATGTCACAGCAGCAATATAAAATAGTTGGCAGGCATGAAACAAAATGGCTACAGCTAATCTGGGGCGGGGCAGACCTCAACAAAAAGGCACATTTTTTTTCCCTTTTCTGGTCTGGCTTTCCTTCCTTCGTTGCTTGCTTCCTCCCTTTCCTTATAATTTCTGCCCCCCCCTCCTCCTTTCTTTCTTTCTTTTTTTTTTTTGTAGTTATTTTTATTGTTTTGCTTTTTGAGACAAGGTCTCACCAAGTAGCTCTGGCTGTCCTGGAACTCACTATGTAGATCAGGCAGGCCTATACTCACTGAGGTCCACCTGCCTTTGCCTCCAGAGAGCTGAGATAAAATGAGAGTGTCATCAAGCCTGGCGGCACTGTTTTCACAAAGCTGTATTTACATCACAGATTGCAAACGTTTCAGATGGAAACGTTCAGATGGTGGATAGAAAGTTTTAAAGGTCAATTTTTATATCCATACCAGTGAAATTCAGAACAAATAGTACACTCAGATTCAATTAAGTTTGCAGGAGTTCCTCTCCCGACCAACAGCTCTTGGGAAATCCACCACATGCCACTTACTTGAACAGGGAAGTGGTAGAACACATAAGTTAGTAAGGACGGTTGTAAATTTCAAAGAGCTTTGTCCTTTCCACCATAGCAAAGAAAACTGCGTTTGCAAATATTCTACTAAATTACTCTTACAAGAATATCTGGCAGCCAGAAGATCAATAAAAAGAAATAATATTATTCCAGAAAATATTATTGAAAATCTATCGACGAAGGTAAGACATCCACAGCACAATTTGAGAGCCGTCATCCTTATGGACAGAGGAGAAATTGATCCCACTCTGCTCCCCTCCCCCTCCCTCCCGTTCCCCAGCTCCACTGACTTGGGAGGTCCCAGCGCCTCCCCCCCCAACCCTCCCCCACCCCCTCCCGGCTGCTGCTCAGCTGCTCAGCTGCTGACTCTCCCAGGACGCTCCCAAGGCACCTGCAGTATAGGTAAGTTTTCGGGTCCCGCGAGCCCCGCCGTTTCCTTCGCACTCAGGTCTCCACCACGCGATTCCACACAGTGCAGCCGCCCCACACCTCGACCTCCACCCCAGCCCAGTCGAGGAAGGGATTTTTGACACTGCTGGCTTTGACGTTTTAATCCCACTTCCCAAGCTAACACACCTTGTTTCCCTGCTTCCCTGTCCTCAGTCATCTAATCCCACCCACTGTAAACCCTCCTCTATTTCTGGGTGAGTGGCCCCGCCCCGGGGAGACCGGCCCCTCCCACTCCCTCTCTGGCTTCTTTCCACACAGCTCCTGCCCTCACTTTGCCCTGGACTCGCTCTGCACAGTCTGCTCACATGCTTGCTGCCAGCCTAGACCAGAACTGTATCTGGTAGGACCCTGCACCCAGATATCTGACCCCCCCACAGTGAATTCTGAATCCTTCAGATGCAAGCTAGGCAGACTAAGATCTCCATCTCACTCTCAACCTTTCCACCACACACTGCATACCAAACAACAGGCTAAATTCCGATGCCAGATTCCCATCCCCAAAACACAAACATGAGGAGCCAAAACCAAATACTGCAATTTGCAATTTTGATTTGGGGAGAGACCTTTCAGGAACGTGGATTTGGGGGAGGGGGGTTGTCTCAAGAACTCAGTGTTGGGGTCCAGCAGTAGCCGTACAGACCATACAAACTCTGATCTTAGTCAGACAAGAACAGTTTATTGAACACATACCCTAAGACTAATCAGAGTCTGGGGGCTGAGCTAATTCTCAGGACAGGTTTAAGAGGGGGGAAAAAAAAGTCAGAATGAGCTCATGTGCAGGTGCAGGAACTGCTGTCCTGTAATCTGCTCTGACCCAAACTATTTTGACTAGCTAGACAGAACAGTTCTAACTGACCTTTATTCTGATTGGTCCTAAGTGGAGCATACAGTTTACAAATTTCTTAAGATTAACCAACTTCAGAACATACAGAACATAATAGGGTGTGTGGTTAGCACGACCCTGCTCTGA
Source organism: Rhynchomys soricoides (assembly GCA_019843965.1). Taxonomy (NCBI): domain Eukaryota; kingdom Metazoa; phylum Chordata; class Mammalia; order Rodentia; family Muridae; genus Rhynchomys; species Rhynchomys soricoides. The sequence goes on along the minus strand of JADRCH010000325.1, from coordinate 1,146,503 downwards.
GTCAACTTATTTTTCTGTGTCAATGACTGACGGGCACATTACAGAAACAGTATGAAATAGCTGGCAGGCTTGGAACAAAATGGCTACAGCTATGCTGGGGGGGCTGCGGGGGGGGGGGGGGAACAGACCTCAACAGCCCACAGCTAAGAGCCCAGGACTGAATTCATACCGCATTGGACTGCTTTCACCACTAGATGGCGGTCTTGTCATTTTAGTAACTCTGAAACATGAGTCTTCACGACTCATTCTAAAAGTGCTTTGAGAAAAAAAACCTAGAACTTTTTTTTGTTTTGTTTTTGTTTTTAAATAGAGTGGTGAATATAGACTCTTGGCTGTCCCAGATGCAGAAAATAAATAAGGTTTATGGTCCCAGGCCTAAAAAGGTCTGTCACTCCATCCCATCTGTAGCTCTGGGAACACCGAGGAGGAAGAGGTGACGGAAATGAAGGGAAGAGGAGGAAGGGCTAAGACACGCCATTCTCTGGGCTCCATACAACTACTGTAATCAGTAACCAACGGCAGCCGTCCTTACCTGCACTGGCCCACACAAGACCACAGTCAGTCTAGGAAAGGGAACGGCTCACTCTTCCTCTCAGACGTTGGCTGTGCATAGATTGTAGGAGAAGACTCACTGCCTTTAGTTGTTAACCTGTGCTGAGCACATCAGGCTCCAGCACATAGCTCCAACCCACAGTCTCACAAATGGCTCTGGTTCATCTCAGTGGGTCCAGGCAATATGAATAGAGATGAACACAGTAGAGTGACGGTTGGAATTGTGGACCAGGATAGTGGAGAGGTAGGAGGTGAGTGTAGGCAGTATTTGATGTGAGCACAGAAACACACAATGTTGTGATATACATGTATTCTATCTCTGTGTGTGTATGTGTGAAATAGCTAATAATAAAAAATTGGGGGTTCGTTTCATTCATTCATTCATTCATTCATTCATGGTAGACAGGGTTTCTCTGTGTGAACCTGTGTTTCAAGGCCTGTGACAACATGCCTAGATCAATATTTTAAAAATAACATCAGTGTGTAATCTGTTTTTGGTTGTACCAGGATGTGGTGGGATTTTTTTTCAGTTTTGGGGGTCAAGCTTGAACTCACTGAGATCAGCCTTCCCCGCCTCTGGAATGCTAGGATTAAAAGCATGCTCCAACATGTCAAGTTTATTATCTGGCTTAGGATCAGGTAATAGAGTCAGGAAGTCTTGATTTTTTTATGTCAAGAAGTATTAAATGTGAAATCTATTTGCTGTTCTTCAGAGTCCTGATAGAATCCTGTCATTCTGGTCCTGGGCTTTGTTTTAAGGATGGCATTTTATAATTGATTCAGTCATACTGCTCTTCTTAGTCTTGTTTACATTAGTTATTTCATGTCATTTATATTTGGTCTGTTCTATGGGCCTGGAAACTCATCCACCTCAACTAGAGCATCCTCTCTAGTACAACAGAAGTCTTCAATGTCAGTAGAAATAAGATCCACTTGCTAACACACTTCTATCACGGAAGTTGTGCCTTTACCTAGGGGAACTGTCAGGACCTTATGACCTGGGCAGTGGTGGTGGATGCCTTTAATCCAGGCACTCAGGAGGCAAAGGCGGGCAGATCTCAGTGAGTTCAAGGCCAGCCTAGCCTACAGAGTAAGTTCCAGATCAGCCAAAGTTGCACAATGAAACCCTGTCTCTACAAACAAACAAACAAAGACCTAAGAAAAAGATAGGCGTAGTTGGGCTTCAGCCTGTTTCTCTGGTGGGGGATTTCATTGTCTTGTTCTAGAGTTGGTATCTAATGACTACGTGTCTTACGACTTACGACATAAGTGGGACTTATGGTCTATTCCTGAAGCTAGTGCCTTAGGGCCTTTTTAGAAAACAGGCCTGGTCCTTAAATGGAGACAAATGGGGTCTATAGTGCCTTTTCATAATGTCTTATAATCTGGCTTGAACTGACTCATTTCACCGGTGGAGAAATAACCTATCAGATGGTGCCCAATGCAGGAGAAGTTGAGTCTCCAGTACCATGGCCTGGGTTTTTCCTGGCCATAAGGGACCCACTTCTGTCCCTCTCTCCTTCTTCACCCGAAGCATCGTTTTTTCGGACTCCTTGAGTACCCATCCCGAACAAGGGTCCAGGAGCCTCCTCCATTTCTCTACTGAGTCAGGGTCGCACCAGAGTTAGCCACGTGAAAAAAGAACAGGTGTTTGTTTGGGGGTGGGGGGAACCTCTGATACAGAAGTTACCACCCACAAGCACAGGTCTCGTTCGATCCCAGACAATCAATTGGGAAGGCAATTCTAGAGTGCTGGGATCTCTGGCAAATACTGGGAGATGGGAGCCATGGAATCTAAAACAAAAATTTGTTCAAATTTGTCTGAACTCCCTATGTTCTTCCAGGACAGCTGGGTTCCCTATTCTCCCTTCACTGCACTGACCACAGGGCTCCAGATGCCCCCTAGCCCTGCGCCCCACCCCCCACCTCCTACCCCCACTTCCCTCCTGTTGCAGTAGCAATGGTGATTGCCATAGTGATGGTGACCGACCAGGCTGCTCATTTTAAATTGTCCCTTAAAGCAACAGGAGAAAAGTGTACATGCTGGGTAAATAGCACGTGGCTGGTAGCCATCTTGACTTTGGGATAGTAAGAGTCGGATTATGGCTTCACCACCATCTTTCTTATGGGCAACAACACATGACAAGACTCCAAAAGATACTTTTCAATAGAGGTAACATTTTTGGTTCTAGTGACAGGCCAAACCTACTCTATCTTGGGACCTGCCTCCATCTTAAAGGAAAAAAAAAAAAAAAAAAAAAGCCTGAGAAACTTGACCCGAAGCAGAACCCAAACTACATCCAAATACAAGAAAACTCCATGTCTTGTACTTGGCCCATACCCCAGAGTTACTCCCTAGCTACTTCCTAGCAACAGTTAATCAAAGATTAGTTTGATTGTTTCAGATGTACTTTCAGACCCTTTGTGATTGTTCATGGTCTTGCTTCAGAGCACTCACCTGTCGGCTTACAATAGACATTCAATTAGATACTTGCCAGGCTGGACACCTCCTCACTTACGCCCATTCCCTATAAAACCTTGTCCTGCTGAAGGTTCAAGTCTGTTCTGCCTTCCTTTCCTGTCCTGCTTTGTCCGGGTTGGGTTAGAGCAGAGCCCAATCCCAAGCTTGTAATAAAGAGACCCATCAGAAACAGCTCCTTGGTCGTCAGTGGGGTTCATGAACTCCTGGCACAACATTTTGGTGCATTGGCCTGGAACTCCAAGGCCACCAGGACCCAACCCTGGAGGGTCTCAATACCGGTAATGTCTGAGTCTGTGTCTGGTCCATGTGTGCTTGTGTGGTACGGCAATAATTCTGTTCTGAGTAATTCAGTAATTCTGTTCTGAAGAGGCCTAAAAATCTGTATTTCCTGGCAAGAAACAACAAAAGAGGACGTGGAATCTGGCTGCGGTGATCGCCCTGGTACATCCTAGCCACGGGAGCTTGGGCGATGTTCCAAAGACCCTGGAGGATGGAGTGCCCCTGGTGTTAATTTCTGTGAAGGACTGAGTGGACGCGTCCTGTTTATTTTAGCTGATGGCTAGCTGTCTGTTCTGTGTGTGTCACTTTAAGGAGTGCTGATGGACTGATGCTGCTGAGATTAGGAGACCCACCCACCCTCTTGACTTAACCCTTTCTTTTCCAGACTGACCCCGTGCTTTACCGGGCCTGAGAGTCCTGGGTAGAGATGCGGGTGTCCCGCAGCTGCGGCCGGAAGGCACACGGGGCTGAGATCACCTCGGGCGGCGGTGGGGACTTGCCCAGGCGGGACCCAGTCACTCCGCTGGGGCAGCCTATCGGCCACCGCGGCGCCCTGGGCGAGCAACCAACAGACGGCAGGGGAAACCCGGGACCGGAGTGGTGCGGCTCCGCGGCGCGCAGGCAGAAGGGCGAGGCCCAGTTACTAGGCGCCAGCCAGGGTGGCGCTGTGGCTCGCCCGGGCCCCTCGGGGACCCAAACTCCCTCCTCAGGGCGAGACCCTCCCTGCGGGCTGCTGGCTGCGGGCTGCGGGGCACAAGGAAACTGACCCGGCCCCCTCACCTAGCCGCGGCTCACAGGGAGCGTCCCCCCAACCCCCGCCGAGCGGCGCACACAAGGGTTCACTGCCCCTAAAAGGGTCTAAGAATGGGGCCTCCAGCGACCCTAACCAAGATCTCTGTGAGTGGGGAGATGAGTTCCCAGAGAGCAGGGCTTCAAGCGCGGGCAAACTGGACAGGAGAGGCCCGGAGTGGGCCGATGTCTCCTTTACCGGAGCGTAGAACGGATTCCTGGTCACTCATTTTGCTCAGTAAATGGCTACCCTTCCTGCCAGGAGAAGTGCTCGCTCCCTGTCTGAACAGAAGTAGTCTCTAAATTGTAAAAAGGGGGTCTTCGTTGACACCATCCTGCCACACTCAGCCCACTGAGAAGCAACAACCCACCTACCCAGAGCTAAAATAAACAAGACAGTATACTATGTTAAGATGGCAGGCAACCCAGGAAGGCTTCAGACTAAATTTTTCCAGGCTCTGCCCCTCCACGCTCCTGAGTCTGTCATCCTGCTCTTTCGTTCCTCCTTGTTGATACCAAAACTTAACATTCTGTCTTGCTAAAACCTACTGTGAGGCCTTGAGAGACAAAAGGCGGCCAACGGCCAGCCGATGAGCTAGACCAGAAAGCATTCCAGACAGTCGGAAGGGCCAAAGAGAATCAACTTTGATTATCAGTATCTATATTCTAAAATATAAAGGAAAAAAGGAAGGGAGGGAGGAGAAAGGTAAGAAGAAAGAAGAAAAAGAAATCTGGGTGACAGAATTACAGACCTGATGTGCCGCACGATTCCTGTGGAGACAAAGACACATGTCTACTTATCCCAGAGAAGGAATCTATGACAAATCAATGTTGGGACCCAATGTGTGGCACCAGACAGAATGGTTAAGGTTGAGTGAGCTCAAACCCTGTGAATCTCAGTAGGAGTGGGGGCAACTTCCTACCTATCTCTACCTGCTCTGGAACACACGCCACTGAGGACCATAGCAATCAGTTATGTGGTATAAAACTCTTGAGTTCTCTATGCTAATAAAGTATCTAGGTAGGCCTTGAGCATTCAACCACTTACCTTCTGTCTCTGGGCATTCCTCCCTGCAAAAGGTATTTAATCCCTGGTTTACTCTTAGAAAGATGTATGCATTCTCATTCACCATCAAATAAAGCAGTACAAGCAAGGACCATCTCTTCATCAAGGTTCACTGTGGGGGCAAGGGGTGGCAAGGACCCCCAGTACTATGCCAGCTGTGCCTGGGTACACAGGAGACTGGGAACCACAGAAATCATCTCAGACTCCATGCTTTCCAACTCCAGGAAAACATGGACTGAGGACCCCTATTACTGACTGCATTGTGCCTCCCCTGAGCAGTGTGCTGGTGGTACTACAGGCACCCCAGAAGTGAGGCAGGACTCAGCCCAGCAAACCAACAAAGTTCAACTTTATGAACCAATGTGGTTTCCTTTTTGGGGTGTTTTGTCTGCATGTATGTCTGTACCCCATGGGTTCCATTTGCAGAGATAAGAGGACAGCACTGGATGCCCTGAAGTTGAGGTTACAGATTGAGTACCCATGTGAGGGTGCTGAGAATTCAAAGTGAGTCTTTGAAAGAGCAGACAGTGCTCTTAACCACTGATCATCTCTAATCCCCAGTGGACCAGTTAGACATACTGTGGTGACTTACACAAGTGTGGAGAGAGGCTACCGATAGAAGCACAAATGAATCAATAACAATGTCCTCATCCTGTGAGGGTAAGGGCTAATCAAGTTGCAAACCTGGGGATCACTGAATTGCTTGCAGACAGCTCACCTGAGGTGAGAAGTCTGTCTTTCAAGCCACTCACTGCTTCCTTCAGGAGCTTGTCTGGTCCACACAGCTTGACTAGTGACTACTTCATGTCTGGTCTGAGCATCTTCTGTGCCACTCATTTTGTCTGATAGTGTTAGCAGTCCTTCCCAATTATATATGCTTGAAGCGAAAAGATTCTAGTGAATCTTGTCAGTTTCTGGGACTTCCTGAAGCTGTTAAGTCATCTATTCCTGAGCTTCTGGAATATAGGACTGAATGTTATCACCTCGCATTACGGGATCCGTTGTTTGTTTGTTTGTTTGTTTGTTTTTACCTCTGCTTTAATACCTGTGTTTTAAGGAGCTTCCTCCAAGTTGGGAGGTTTAATCTCAGAGGAAACTGGTACACAACCTATCCCAGGCATGACCTCCAAGGACTCTCCATCTTTACCAAGGAGCACTTGCCTATCATGTTCACTGCACCTTTATTCACAGTACCTAGGCAATGGAATCAACTCAGACGTCCATCAACTGACACATGGGCAAATGAAAATGTGACACGTATCTACAAAGGTATATTACTCAGGTGTAAAGAACATGAAACTGGGAAATCTGGAAGTAAAAGTAGGTAACTAGAAATTATGATGAGAGCTGCCTCCTAGGACCCAACAGTCAACACCTTTCCCCTCGTATGTGCATCTTAGCTTCACTTCTTTGTGTGTTCTACAGAGACTACACGTAGGAGCTAGGATGCTAGAAATCCACCTGCACGAGAGAGATGCAAGAGAAAAAGAGAGGGTGGATATTAGAATGTAGGTGACATGAAAATAGAGTGGGAATGCTCGTGCAATATGATTCTAACGTGGAGTGGAGTGATGGGGAAGAAAGGGGCTGTTAAAGCTCCACTCAAATGGGATGTCAAGGAAGGAGCTACATGGAAACCTATCATTTTGCATGCCAAGTAAAAACATAAGGGGATAGTAGAACACATGTGCTATAAAAGGATGGGGCATTGGATAATGTGTAATATGTGTTTAACTCAAGATGGAGGCATGAAGAAAGAAGAGTGGGTGGGTTTACAAAAAGAATTTTCCAACAAACCTTATGAAACCCTACTCTCTTAGAAGTTAAAAAGAAATGTTTTTAATGATGTTGAGTAGCAGTGTCACACATGGATAAAAATTGGTAAAGATACCAGGGCCATTAAATGGAACTCTCTGTAGCAGATAATGATATCTGCTTAGGACTTACTGCTCATGGAGGCCACAGAGGCACCCCAAGCAAAACAGGGGATTGCCAGTGCTCGTGCATGCCCATCCTAAGTACATGGTGTTAGTAAAGACACCGAACACTTCAGATGCAAGATAGACAGAGGGCAATGTGGAACTTACCAGGAAACTCTCCCAACTGCCTAACTTTTGCAGCACTGCAAGGTCTTGTGCAGGCTTCTGGCATAGAAATGATGTTATAGTCTTACCCCTGAACCAGGTATGCTACAGTACCAAAAAACTAGCCAAGATGTGAGCACTGGTGTAATGCTGGCAATATTGCGTATGGGTATAACCTCTCTTTAATGGATTTGAGGCCTTCTCCATAAGGATTTTATACCACAATAATAAACATAGGTCCAAGGAAAGAAGCTATGATGTTTTGTTAATGAACGTTGTTAATCTGCCATCACAATATTTATGTTTATAATGATCAGTTTGTACAACTCTGTAGCATGGTGAAAGGAGCCTCCCTCCTCTTGCAGGAGGAGGTAGGTAATGTAGAGATCCACAACTATTGAGAAAGTAGGAAGAATGAGCAACTATGTAAGATTGGAGCAATTACCATTTCAAAAAGGCTGAGGGAGAGGGTCATTACCTCTAGGAGGGTCTAACGGCTGTCAATGGCAGGTATATTATTTAGAGTGTAGAGTAAATACTTCCCCATCAGTACTTCAAAAGGAATTCTTTCATGCCTACAGGGATTGCATTCTTTCTTTTTCAAGACTGGGGGGTTTCTGTGTAACCCTGGCTGACTTGGATTTGTACTGTTGACAAAACTGGACTCAAACTCACAGATATACCTACCTCTGTGTCCAGAGCTCTGGCATGAAAGGTGATAATCACCACAACCTTAGCCTTTGAGGATTTCTAAGATGTATGGAAACTCACCAGTGTCCTTCTTGGTATTTGTAAGGATAAACTCTAGTATGAAGATTCTGAAGGTGAATGAAAGATGAGTATTTTTTCATGATGAATTGCCTATTAGCTTTGCAATTTCAGTACTATTTTTTTAAAGGATTTATCAAATTCAATACAATTGTGGGGTATGTGTATAATATCCAATGAACAGCAAACCATGAGAATAACACATGGTATACTTTCACCTGGCTTATCGTAGGGATGAATTTTGCAATGTACAGCACAATTGGCTGTCTTCGTCAAATTGTTTTGTTATTACATGTTGTGCTTATTATGATTTTTTAAATCAGATAAATGTTTTCATTATACCTTTTACCTAGTATGAGAGAGAAGGCTCAGTGATTAAGAGCACTGGTTGCTATTGTGAACTGGACTTCAATTGCAACACACAAATAGGTACACACAACTGCCTTTACTGCCAACTTCAGGGAATCTGATGCTTTCTTCTGGCTTCTACTTATAGAAGGCATACGTGTAGTGCAAAAGACATACTTGCAGGTCAGGTACTCATGCACATTAAAAAAAATAAAATAAAAAGGTTTCCTTGCAGTTACATTTAAAGAATTCTATTTTAATATAAACTTTGTTACATTTTTAAAGATTTCAATCTTCATTAAAGGATTTCACAAGCTTGTTGTCTTTATGTGTCTACTACTTATCCTCTTGTGATTTATAAGTAGGGAATAACAGATAAATGTTATGTCACATCATTTACAACAATATGTTTTTCTCCACTATGAGTTTTCTGATGTCTTCCAAGATTCAAATTCCACATAAAGGATATGTCACAGTCTTCACATTTGTAAGGCTTCTCTCCCGTATGAACTCTCCGATGCCTTAGAAGATGTGAGCCGCTGGAAAAAGCTTGGTCACATCCATAGACCTGTAAGGCTTCTCTCCCGTGTGAACTCTCCGATGCCTTAGAAGATGTGAGCCGCTGGAAAAAGCTTGGTCACATCCATAGACCTGTAAGGCTTCTCTCCCGTGTGAACCCTCCGATGCCTTAGAAGATGTGAGCCGCTGGAAAAAGCTTGGTCACATCCATAGACCTGTAAGGCTTCTCTCCTGTGTGAACTCTCCGATGCCTACACTTATTCTCAGCATGAAGTCTCTGATACGTTCAAAGACTTGTGCTTTCACAAAAAGATTTGTCACATGCTGGAGAATATCCGGATGGTCTTTCTCTAGCATGAAGTCTCTGATGTGTTCTAAGAGATGATCATGTAGTAAAGGATTTGTCATATACACTACAACAGTAAGTTCTCTCTCTCTCTCTCTCTCTTTGGTTTTTCTAGACAGGGTTTCTCTGTGAAGCCCTGGCTGTCCTGGAACTCACTCTGTAGACCAGGCTGGCCTCGAACTCAGAAATCTGCCTGCCTCTGCTTGAGTATGGACTCTCTAATATGTTCTTAAATGTATGGGCTGAGTAAAGGATTTGTCACATTCTACACATTTGTAAGGCTTTTCTCCTGTATGCATTTTCTGATGGCTTTTAAGTGCTGGCAACTGAGGAAATGATTTCCACATTCCTTGCATTTGTAAGGTTTCTCTCCAGTATGAAGGCGTTGATGGGTTTTAAGAGTTGTGCACTGGGCAAAGGATTTGTCACAAAAGTTGCACTTGTAGGGCTTCTCTCCGGTATGGATTCTCTGATGTATAGTGAGGTTTGCGGAGGTACTGAAGCATTTCCTGCATTGCCCACACTGGTATCGTTTCTCTCTAATGAAGATTGGTTGTTGTCTGAGACTGTGGGTAGAGCTGAAATGGCCATCATATTTTCCCTGTCTCTGCTCTTTGTTTGCAGTGTTTGTTCTCTGATCTTCAGCTATGTTGGAACACAAACTGGAAGATTTCTCACAGTCTTTAGATTTGCAACGTTCTTCTCCAGTGTGCATGCTTTTATGTCTGTCTGGGTCTGACAAGTCAATACAGGCATCCCTGTTCTTACAGCATCTGTAGTTATTAGAGGTTTCTGTGGTGTCACTTCTTTTATAAAGTGCACCATGGGAGGGACCATGAAATGCTTCATGAAGCACTTCACCAAGCTCATTACACTGACAAGACTCCTTTTCAGTCTTCACTTGTTGGTAGACAGTATCACGTACGCAGTAGTTCTCTGAAAATGAGTACAATTCAGATTAATAGGGCTTGCTCCTAAATGACACATGTGACAAATGACTGCCTCTGTAAGTTCTCTTTTAAGATAATTCATCTGCAACTATTTAGAACAGAGATCTCAGTGGTTGACACTTTTCATTCACTGTAACTGTATGAATCCTGAGCTGACAGGCTTTTTTCATGAAGATCCATACAGTTACAAAGCAAGGGTTCTGTCATACGGCAGTGATTTCTAATACATATCTTTATTGAAAATGTCTAACTTGGTATACGATGGAACAAATAAGTAAGGGTAGTAAATTAGCTTTGGGATGGAGCTCACTCACTGATTATATCTAGAACACATATTTCAATTTTTAAATGCCTTTTTTTTTTTTTTAAATCAGCAATGGACAAAGCTTAATCCAATCCCAGGGTCATACTGTTTGTACCTCCTAATGGAAGCAATGAGGAGTACTGTTCAGGAGACCAGTTTCCCCTTAAGATTAAAGGCTTTACTGAAAAGCATCAAGGGGCATTAGATTCGTCAAAAGAAAAGTAAAGCAAAAACTTTTCCAATTATCCAGAGCTCTAGATCATTTGAGGCAGGGCTGTCACAGGCAGCTATTGCTCGCATCTCTTCCTCCACTGTCTCTTACCTTTCCTTATATGGTTATTCTTAAGTCTACTCTGTACACCAATTCTTCAGAATATTTTCCCGAAGGATTTCCTGTGTATCCTCCACTGGAATGAAAATGAAACATGTCATATGAAGACATACAAACAAGGAAGAGAATTATAGAATAATCCTATGTCATGAACTCAGAGTTGTAATTTTTAAAATCATTTCAATCTGATGCCAGCACAATCAAATAAAATTGTACTTGTACTAATATTAAGTCCCCATAATTCAGGTCTAATGAGTCACAATGACTTCTAAGAGTTACCCAGGCAGGATGCACGTGGAGGACAGGAGACTGGAGTAAGTGCAGGGATCAGGAATCTTTGAAGAGAACTGAGTACAGCAAAGGCAGTTTCAGCCCTTGCCTCTCTCACTCGAATCCTTCACTGTGGTCCTGCTCGTTCACTTGCCCTCCTGGTTTTAGCTACTACAATTATTCATCTTCCAGGGCAACCTCATTGGCTCCAGGCAGGTGACCAGGCCTACTCTGCACACAGTAATCCATGGACTCTGCACATAATAGTCCATGTTTCCTGTGAGGAAACCTATGACCAATGCTAGAATTTTGGTTAACAATACAGATGTGGCCTGGCAGTGGTGGTGCACGCCTTTAATCCCAGCACTTGGGAGGCAGAGGCAGGCGGATTTCTGAGTTCGAGGCCAGCCTGGTCTACAGAGTGAGTTCTAGGACAGCCAGGGCTATACAGAGAAACCTTGTCTCGAAAAACCAAAACCAAAACCAAAACAAAACAAAAACAAAAAACAAAACAAACAAAAAACCCAACAATAGAGGTGTGTGAGACAGTACATGAGAAGTGCTCAGAGAAGAGGAATCTAGGAATGAATTCTCAATTACTATTTCCAATTACAATCTCCAGCATATTCTGGGAGAATTTTCAATTTGCACATCTTAAGTTTTTCTTACAATTAAAACAGTGTCAATTATAATAATGGCTATGGAGCTTTAAGATATAAGTGGAAATAATATACACTAATGAATTTCTGAATGCATCTTGGGACCAAAATTAAGGGTGCACGGCACCTCTAAAATGAAAAGAAAAAATACCATGGAAATGTTTTCTTTTGTTTTTAACAGTGTTTTTTCCTGAATCTTTGTGAATTTCCCATGATGCACCCCAAATCCATGTATTTTCCAGACCTTTCATATCTGCCTTGCATCTTTGTAAGCCACCCCTCAAAAGACAATACAAAATAAAAGTTAAAATTAAGAAAAAAAGTGGCATTGGAAGATGTGTTGTGTCACATTGTACACTCTTTTGGCCAAACAGTTTTCCTTGCAAATGTTTGTGGCAATGAGTCATTGGTCTGGTTCTAGGTCTTTGGTTTCTGTTACACCATCAATACTGGACCCTACAGAGGCTCTTCTTGGATATCCGGCTATTGCCATGAGTCACTGAAATCTTGCAGCTTTGCTTCAACAGAACTGGCCCTTTCATATACCCTAGCAGTTCATAAATGGGATAGATATTGGGATGAGCTAAATCAAAGTCATGGAACTTTTCCTCAGAGGTAACTGAGGTGGTTGGCCCTCCATCTCTTCTGTACCCAAATGTTGTGTGGGCCAGCCCTCCTCTGCTGCCTAGGCAAGGAGCACAGCAAGCTCTCCCATGTGAAAGTCTAGGTTGGACAAGCATGTGGTGGCTGGTGAAAGGCGGGGCACACTTATGAAGTCCTTAAGACATCAACATGGCCTCAGGCAGAAGCCCAGACCACAAAAATCCATATAGCCTGTAGTGAAAATATGGGTTGCAGACATCAATACAGACCCATAGTGCCAGTAGGGCCACAAACTAAGACAAGGCCTTTGGTGGTGACAGCATGGCCTGGATATCACCATGGTCTCAGGTGGCAGTGCAGCCTCTCACATCAGGCTCTTCCTTGCTGCAATCAGATCTCCTGTTCTAGATCTACTTCATAGTGCACAAACACTATGCTTCCCTTTGTCTCCACTTTCTCCAGCACATTGTTGCTCATAATAGTGGTGCACTCTGGCTGGCTTCTGCCGGCCTGAGCAAGGAAACCTCTTGGAAAATTTCTTTTTTACTATCTAGTCTTCTGTTTTTTCCATGACAGCTTAATAGAGAGTTTACAAGCTATAAAGTCAGTACTTACAAAGGAAGAGTTAGGAACTACAGAAGAAAAATGTTCTCACCCACAGACACCAGGTTGCTATAATTCTCCAACATCACATCAATGTACAAAGCCCTCTAAAAAGAGTCCAGGCACTCCCATTCCTCCTGGGAGAAGTCCACAATCACATTCCGCAATGTCAACAGATGCTGAAAAAAAAAAAGTTACACTTTGACTATGTGCTACAGGGTAGAATGCTTTCCTGGATATAGGAGATGAGATGTTGATAATCCAAGACCATTCTCATCACACATCATCAAAAAATTAAAAGATTAAAAATATCATCAAAAAATGATTTCCAATATAGTTAGTTACATTCTGTCACGGATGTTAGAACTCTGTGAAGAGAGGATGGCAGGATAGTCACGTTCCACAGGATCACAGTGTTCCTGTCTCAGAAGGACAGTTCATGATGAGAAAATGGGCTTTTAAGTGCTCAGCCTGAAGATCACCCTAAAATCCATACACTGAGTCAGTCTTCTCTGTACTTGGTCTGGCCTTACGTAATTCTATTCTAACAGGCTCAGGTAGGATTTTTAAACTGTAGTATAATGCCACACCATTAAATAGCAATGGGGTAGGTATGGAAGGCAGAACTCATGATTCCCTTTTGGGCAAAAAATTATGTTTTTTTCCACAGTAGCCAGTTTGTTATTACACTACATATTGGTAATTTAAAGTGTAACATATACAAATCAAGTAATCTACTGAAATAAGCACTAACAAGCAGATAGAAAAATCTGCCTGGCCACATTTCATAGACTCTAAACTTTCCTTGATCATATACAAGAGCTACCTTAGACAAAGAACAATTTCAGACTCTACAGCTGCATGGTAGGCTTAGACAGCTGACATTCAAACCGAAGGTGACTAGAGCAAAAGGACCATGAGAGTATCTTTTTGCATCAAATGTAACTAACAGCTTATGCACATCTTTCAATCAATGTTCATAAGACATTTATATGGATGCATTCCACATGATTCACACGGTGAGGCCGAGCCTCAGTGTTCTGCTCAGTGGGCTGTTGTATGGGACAAAACCAAAAGAAAAGAGAAAAAGGAAAATTACTGATCTCTATGAAAAGTTACCACCGAGCTTCTTAAACAAACGTGTGACTCTCCTGAGACAAACAGATACGAGGTGCCAACAAACAAGTAGGTAAATCATCACCATCATGATATTAAACACCAAAGGAAAATAAATACAAGTAGAATCCAATCTCAGCCTACACTCAAGAACATCAGTTTCATAGCACAATTAAGCACCATACGCCTGCCATGACGGTAATGACCACCTGTTATGAAAAAGGATACAAAGCTAATTGCTTTCCTTTGTTCTCATTCTGTCCAGAGCTGTTGGGGTCTGCTTTTGGATTAGTACATAAACATATACTCGATAGTGAAAACATAAAATCACATCTGAGGCTCCAGAGCTTGTGTTCCCAATGACTACTCTAACTGCATAAAATGCATTGTGATGTCTAGACTCTAGGTCTGCTGAATTGACGTTTGTGATTTTGTTTCCCTGCTTACAACAATTTCAAAATAAAATTTTAAAAATTATCAGGAACAGAAAATTACAGGCTTGTAATGTATCTAACTACAACATTTTTAGAAATAGACTGGACATGACTACTGACCTGGGACGTGTTTACTGGAGAATCCGCCATTTCTTTCTGTGTCTCTTCTTTGATTTTCTCTTTGAAGAAGAATGAATAGCCAGCTAGTGGCCCTTTAATATCAAGAGGCCAAACAGGAAAAGTAAAATTAATACTGAATGTTGTTAACAATGTGAGATCCCATGAAAAGGCCCAAGCAACAGAATACTGCCTGGTGTCTGTCATTGATCCCAAGCCAGAGAGCATGGAAAGACAGGAGATAGAGGATTCTACAGTGATTCCCCCATTTGTCAAAAAGTGTCAGAATGCTGAACATATTTAGAAAGAATTTTCAGGTAGTGAGAAGCTTAGAAAGAACTCACTCCATCTTGATTTTCAGATTCCATTTTGTGCCTGACCTGCTTTGAGGGCCTGGGAACCTAAACTCCTGGACTGAAGGTACAGACTGTTCCAGGAACTAACCATATCCTTGACCAGCCTTGTGTAACATCATTGTTCTGCAAGCCTTGATGGATTGCAGGCCTTGATGAAAAGTTCCCAAGTCCCAGTTCCCAAGCCCCCACCTGCTTGGGGTTTTTGCCCTTAAATACTCAATCATTTCTGCCCTCAGGATCACCATTTCATGGTGGTCCAGCTCAAGCTGTCTAATTAAGAATCCTTCTTAGCTAATTACATCTGTGTCGTGTCCTGTTGGTCTCACGGGGGTCCCAAGTTGATGGTTGTACAGTAGCATAACTTGAACCTCACTTCCAATCACAGCTCAGTGAAACCTGGTGAGCAGAAATGGAACAGATTGATTGGGATGAGACTATTATACACTAGGGAAGTTCTGAATTTATCACTCACTCACTCCTCATACACTAATGAGGTTCTGAATACTCCCAAAGGGACTCACTTTCAGAGTAACTTGCAAAGAACCCTGAGGAGGAGCAAGGGAGGTTGAAAGCAAGCTCTTCTCACCCACACAAAGAAGAGTGCTGTAATTGTGCAACATCCAGTCTCTGTGAAAAGTCTTCCCAGCAGAGTCCTGACATTGCCTGTCCTTCTGGGAGAAGTCCACAGTCACACTGGTGGCTGTGAACTGACCACAAAATACAAAACAGCAGTTGGGATCATCCTGGTGCACACCTTTAATCCTAGCACTCCTGAGGCAGGGTTGGGTGGAACTCAGTGACTTCCAGTCCAGCCTGGTCAACAGGATGAGTTAGGGTCCAGTCAAAGCAATACAATGTGTCCATCCATGGACAGACTGCTTTTCTTGAACTGAGGAGACAACAGACTGTTGTTGACATTTTTTCTGATATAGAAGAGTTCTAGTTAATTCTTTAAAAGGTGTTACAGTATTAAACTATGCAATAATACCTTTTCATTTCTCTTTTCTGGTTGGTTGGTTTGTTTTTTCCTTTTTCTTCGCCCTCCTCCCTCAGACAGGATTTCTCTGTGTGGCCCTGGCTGTGTTTAAACCCTCTCTGTATACCAGGATGGCAACACCACCTGTCTTATACAGCCCTTTCTAACACTGAAAATACTGTCACCAGATACCCTCAAATAGCAAATCTTGCTTTTCCTGGCTCTCGGAACTAGGCACAAAAACACACATTCTCCGACCCCCCCCCCAAGACAGGGGCTCACCATGTAGACCAGGCTAGCCTCCCGCCATCTCAGATCTGCCTGCCTTTGCTTCTCAAGTGCTGGGATTAAAGGTGTGCCTGGTGTACTTAAATTAGAATGCTGTATTTACATCACAGAGCGCAAGTTTCAAATGGAAAATTAATAGTGGATAAAAAGTTTACTTTTAAATGCGAATATTTACAACTATATCCATGGAACTCGCAGGAAAAAAAATTCAGAATTGATTAAATATGCAGCCACTCCTTTCTTGACTACTATCTAAAAGGTCTTCAGGGATGCCAAGTCACCAAGTAAGTCCCCAGGTATAAAAGGAGAGATAGCGTGGATGAACGTAAAATTCAAGAGCTTTGTCCTTTTCACCTCAACAAAGAGAAGTGGTTTGCAAATCAATTTTGCAAATGCAATTTTGATAAATCAAAATATTCTACTACAGTATTCTAATAAGAATGTTTTGGCAATCAGAAGATCAATAGAAAGAATTAAGATTAGTCCAAGGGGAGAAACTGATCACGTCCTGCCCATTTCCCAGCCCCTGAACTCTGACAGGGAGGATCCACTCAACAGGTTGTGGTTCCCGCTGCTGCGCAGCCCACTGGTGGCACTCTTAGGAGATCTCATGCGGCACCTGCAGCAGCGGAGAGTTTTAGCTTCCCCTGAAGCCCGCGGTGTCTTCTGACCCCAGGTCTGCACTACACGACTCCCCCAGGGTGCAGGGACCCGAGCTATGCACTAGAACAGGCCATTCACACTTCCAGACTCTGGCTGTCAGTACAATTTCCCCGGCCTTATTAACTCAGTGCACCTGCTACGGTTATGTACCTCCCCTATCTCTTTTCACTCTGGAAACTTTTTCTGCTCCAACCCAGTCTCTGACTTTCTCCCACCCTCTGTTTCCGGTGAGTGGCCCCGCTCCCTGGGAACCAGTCCCTACCACCCCAACGCAGGATTCCGTCCAGACAGCTCAGACAGGCTGCTCTGGACAGTCTGCACAGCCTTCCCACATGCTTGCTGACAGCCAGAAGTGCATCCAGTAGAAAGCACTTACCTTACCTGCACTGGCCCCACACAAGACCAGTCAGTCTAGGAAAGGGAACGGCTCACTCTTCCTCTCAGATGTTGGCTGTGTATAGATTGTAGGAGAAGACCCACTGCCTTTAGTTGTTATCCTGCGCTGAGCACATCAGGCTCCAGCACATAGCTCCAACCCACAGTCTCACAAATGGCTCTGGTTCATCTCAGTGGGTCCCAGGCAATATGAATAGAGATGAACACAGTAGAGTGACTGTTGGAATTGTGGACCAGGATAGTGGAGAGGTAGGGGGTGAGAGTGGGCAATATTTGGTGTGAGCACACAAATGCACACACACATTCTGTGTGTATATACACATGTATGTGAAACAGGTAATAATAGAAAGTTTGGGGGGGTTCATTCATTCCTGAAAGACAGGGTTTCTCTGTGTAAACCCATGTTTAAAGGTAGGTCTAGCTCAATTTTTACAAATGACCACATAAGTCTGTAATTTTTTATGTTTGCATGGGTATCTCATGGGATTTTTTTTCCTTTTTCTTTTTGTTTTTTTGTTATTTTGTTTTTCGAGACAGGGTTTCTCTGTGTAGCCCTGGCTGTCCTGGAACTCACTCTGTAGACCAGGCTGGCCTTGAACTCTGAAATCCGCCTGCCTCTGCCTCCTGACTGCTGGGATTAAAGGCATGGGCCACTATGCCCATTATCTGCTTTAGTATCAGGTAATATTAAGACTCAGGAAGTCTTGCCCTTTTTTTTTCATTTCTTTATTCACTTTACATCTGGATCTAAGCCCCCCTCTTTTCATTTCTTTGTTCACTTTACACCTGGATCTAAGCCCCCCTCTTTTCACTACTTTGTTCACGTTACATCTGGATCTAAGCCCCCTCCATTCTTTCCTCCCAGTCCCACCCTCACAAATCCTATTACTTCCTCTCCTCAGAGAAGAGGAAGAAGTCTTGCTTTTTTATGTCAAGAAATATTGAATGTTAAGTCGCTTTCCTATTATCCCTCTTTGAGGTTCTGATAGAATCCTGTCAGTCTGTTCTTAGAGGGTTTTCATGGTTGCATTTTACAATTGTTTCAGTCACATTGGCACTTGCAGTCTTGTTCATATATTTATTTCATGGTGTTTACTTTTGGTGTGTTACATGCACCTGGAACCTCACCTATTTCTCTCAGAGTTTCCAATTAGTGCAATAGAAGTCTTCAATGTCAGTAGACATAAGTTCCAATTGTTAACTTATTTCTATCAAGTAGGTTGTGCCTTCTTTACCTTGGGTAACTGTCAGGATATAACAAGCTGAGCAGTGTTGCCTTTCAGAGGCAGAGGCAGGCAGATCTTTGTGAGTTCAAGGCCAGCCTTGTGTACAGAGTAAGTTCCAAGTCAGCCAAGGTTAAGAAGTAGACCTCTACAAACAAACAGATGTTATACATTTTGTACAAAGTCATTGAATCCTTTAAATCCAGCACTCAGGAGGGAAAAGCAAGGGGAAGTCTGTGGTCAAGGTCAGCCTGGCGTACATAGAGAATCTAGGACAGATGGCAATACACAGAGAGACCCTGTCTCAAAATAAGGCCGACTCCTCCCAGAGAATTAGCTTGTATGATACCAGAGTCAGCAATCTAATGAGCAATCGATGATGCCTATCTACCAATCAGTTATCATCTTATCATGGCAGGATAACTCTTAAGGGTTCAGTAGTGGCAGGCTCACCTTGGTGGTAACCAACAGCTCTATGACTGGACTGAAGACACTCTTAACAGAACAAAAACATGACTGGTACCAGAAACCTAGGTACTTATTCAGTGCCGGTGAAGTCATGAAGCTTGGAGGAGAACCAACAACTAACACTTTATTAATCCCTAAAAAATATTTAATTATTTTTCTTTGTACCCACAGATAAGTTTAATCTTTACCCTTCATCAAGGAAGGGCATTTCTATTTTCAATAGAGACCAGTATTTAAACAAACAAACAAACAAACAAAAACAAACAAAACAAAAAAAACCCACAACCAATCAATATGCAGAATATTGGAGCTTAGGCCAAATGTATAACTAAAAAGACAATCAACAACAACAAAAACTCTCCTGCATCTAAGGCTCAAGTAATACATTTGAAGAATTAATAGAAAGATTTTTAAGAGCCAGATGATCAAGGAGTTTGCAGTGAGATTGTGTTTCCTAGTGTATTAGTCAGGGTTCTTTAGTGTAAGAGAATTCAGGAGCCCTCAGTGTTATGGATGGCTCTGTGCTGCTTGTATTTTAATGTTAATTCCATTCTCCCAGGAGGGGTTGTCTGGAATGAGGAATGTACTGAGGTGGCTTCTTATGATCCTCCCCAGTGAATAAATGGACCAGTCACTGGGTGAGTAGACGGGACTTCCAGATTGGATGGAGGAAGAGAGAAGCAGGAGAGAGCTGGGGTGGGGGGTGGGGGTTGGAATGGGGATAGCATAAGGGCAAGATGTAGCTACTAGAATTTCCTGGTATCATGGTGGATCTGCAAGGATTCGCCACCAGAGGAATCAGATTTTATTAAGGCTAACAAGATTAGGATTTTAGTTGTTGCACCCAGAGATTTAGTTACCATTGTTTCTGAACTAAGTTTGTGCTGCATTTTCCTTTACACGGTGGCTTGTCTGGGTTCTCAAGAGAAAGGTGGGTTTGCCTGACGGGCACCACAAAGGCTGTGGGGGTATTGAAGCATGGGGCTGGCGTGGTAGCGATCCACCAATGGGAACCTAGCAAGCTGGGTGGAGAGATCATGGAGCTCTGAGTCAGAGATACATGAGATAAAACAGGTTGGCCATTGCCCACCAGTGCATGGCTGGCCAGGCTGTCAGGGCAGAGAGTAGGTGGCTCTAGTGCACAGGAAACTGCCAGTTCTATTTTTAATATTTCCTGCAACACCTCTGTCTGCCTGCCTCTCTCTCATTCTATTTTTAATATTTCCTGCAACATCTCTCTCTCTCTCACTCATTAAGACTTATTAATGTCTTACAGGTGGCATTTTTTTCCCTGTAGGCTTCTCAGACCAATACGTGTCCATGGCTGTTAACTCTGCCCCTTCAGCTCTGATCATCAGGCTGTCTTTGCTGATTTGGGCTGGAGTGACTGCCCTCTGAAAATTTTTTTTTCAATTTTCTGCAAAGAAAATCTCTTATGTACTGTATAGTTTCTTCACTTGTCAATAAAAAAACATATGACCTATCATAAAGGGAAGAATAGAAGGTGGAACCTCCAGTAGGCAAAAAGGGCTCTTGGATAGAGCCAAGTGCATGAGGATTGGGCCTCAGACATAGAGGAAGGTGGTCAGATGTTACTAAGGACCAGTTAAACAGTATGTGGCAGAATTTAAAATAGAATAATAGGATTATTAAATTATAAACAAGTTGGGGTACATGCCTAGCTATATGGCCTAGGTCTTTGTAATACATTTGAGTCTCAGAGTCATTATTTCTGGGAGCTTGGCGCTGGGAGAAAAAATATAGACCCTTACAGAAAACTCCCTATTACAAATGGTGTACCATATGTGGGGCATAGAATCCAAGCTAATGTGAGAAAAATCTCCTGTAAAGGCACTAACTCTTTCTGAAACTAGGACTATCTTTTAATACACAGAGGTTAAAAAATGCAGCAGCTATAACCTAGCAACCACACTTGGCTCTGTAACCTAAGAAGATGGAGAACAAACATTCCTTGGAGCCAGCTGCAGCTCCTAAGGCCCTATTGAGCTACTGAACACTTGAGCAGGGAATGGGGAACTGGAGCCAAATCATCGAGAAACTAAATTTCTCTTAGAGGGAGCTACGTGGCCCATGGGAAGGCCACAGCCCAATTTGGGTCCATGTAAAAGAAGCACACTGAGACCCAAGCCAGTAGAAGTCAGAGCGAACAGCTGCTTCAGCCCAAAATGGCAAAGGCAGCCTACTGAATGGAATTGAGAGGGTGGAGTTAATCAACACAGACACTTGCTGGTGTGAGGAGCCTACAGACACACTGAAGGGTAAAAGGAACCACATGGTGGCTCATAACCATCTGTAATGAGATCTGATGCCCTCTTCTGGTGTGTCTGAAGACAGCTACAGTGTGCTTACACATAATAAATAAATAAATCTTTGGGCCAGAGCAAGCAGGGCTGGAGTGAGAAGGCCTGGAGCAAGAAGGAAAAAAAAAAAGATTCACCCTTGGGGATGCTGAAATGCTGAGGCAGATTGTTTCAGCACCCTGTATTACCTGACCTCACACTTCCTCTATGCTGTTTCATCAGAATATGCTCCCAGGATAATTTCAAAGCAGCTAGCTCGCCTTTCAGACTGTTCCAATCAGGACTTCATTTAAGCATTCATTTTCACAGCATATAGAGACCAGACAACTGTTACAATTAGCTTTTAAGACTAAACATTTTCCCAATGTTAATGGGTCCCCCAAAATGGAAAGTGACACCCCAAATAAGCAGGAAGCAATTAATAGAACTATACCACATTCCCAAGAGGTAGGATGGATTGTTTTTGGTCTCTCAACCAATGATGGATGTTTCTCATCATTTAAGGAGGATGGTTACAAATAGGTATGGTCTTAGTCATGAAGGAAACAAATAGAGTGGTTAGATTCAGGGATTTTTTTTCTTTGTCTCTTCATTTCCCCTATCCTTCTTTCTTTCCTATCTAGTGTTAGGGGGAAAGTAGAGGGTGAGGAGATGAAAAGAAAAGAGGGGGATATAGGAATAACAGAACACAGGGGTAGATTATTGAATTTACTTTTAGAACCAAGACCATTAATAAGGCAAAAATCTTACATTTGTATAGATTCTTATATATTGATATCAAATTGAGTTTATATTTTGGTACAATACAGTGTGTATGAATGTTTCCAACTTTTAGTTGAGGTATTATTTCTATATAATTCATATAAATATAATGTACAGTTTTAGTCTTTTTGAATGATGCTATTACAAACTGTTAAGGATAAGTAATACAAGTTAACAGTCAATTAAACTCATGGTCATGCTGGACACTAATCTAATTTGTCACAGAAATATGCTTCCTAGGTTGAACAAATAGTAAATAGCTACAAGCAAGCAATGTTTGCCTATTCACATATGGTATAGCTAGACAGATGGTCTTTAAAACCCTCAGAGACCTACAGAAACTTGAAATGTAAACTTCTGGTTTCTTTGGAAAAGTCGGTTATGTCAAATGATTTTTTGCTGTGGCACATACATGAAAAGATGTTTTGCTAAAGCAGACATGTGAAAGAATGTTTTGCTGAAGCAGACACATGTGGAAGGATGTTTTGCTATAGCAGACACATGAAAGTGGGATGAAGGAATATAAATGACCCCACAGACAATGGGAGCTAGAACACTGGTTTGCTTTGCTCTACCTCACTATTCCTTGCTATTGACACACATGTATTGGTTCGCCTTACATTGCATTGCTGAGTGCCACTTGTGGTGACACCATTGAGACAAACTTGTCAAAAGAACTTCTCATGAGCTTCCTGTGGCTACTTGATGCTTTCAGGGCCTTGGGCCAGTTGGTGAGTCTTGTGGTTTCTTCTGGATTGGACTGCCCTTGCTGGTTCATGTGTTATGACTGCCAAATGGACCAGACAACAGCTGCTAGTTTATGTGTGGTGTCTGCTGACAGAACTGGACTGCAGCTGTTGATTTGTATTTGGTGTGTCCTACTGGACTGAACTGCACTGACAATGAAAATTGGACTTGCCCTCAAAGAAGTATTTCTAAACAGGACTACTTCCCCTGTGTCCTAATAAATTTTCTCTTACCTGTATTGGGTGGTGGGCTAGAGGAGAGGTTGGGTGCTTATTAAAGTATGTTGGAAAAAATATATGCCTACAGCAACTGGCATTTAACAATGTTTTTATTAATTTATGGCTTATTTGCAATGAGACATGTCAGCTCCTGAAGCACCTCCATTTGACTTCAAAGAAGATAAACATAGAAGAACCTCCATTTGGAGTTTGCTTCAAATTAGCAAGGTGTCACTGGGGCTGGGGGAAGCCATTGCTTCAACTACAGACAAAATGCTATCCAATCTGGACAAAGAATATGCAAAGGAGTTGACTGCCAAGCTTTGTCAAGAGAAGATAAGCAGTCCTCATAATTCACACAATGGTCTGTCAGATATTCTGGGCCAGAAGGCTGAAGATTGATGCTACAATTTTTTAGAGAAATTCTGGGGAGACTGTTCAGGCAGCCAATTTTCTCTGTCATTTCTATAGTTTTGGAAGCTGCTTTCCTGCATGTCCAGCTTTCTCTGGTAATACTTATGCCTTCTCAAGTCTCTGATGACTAATAGTTATACTCTCACATAAAAATTTCAGTTGTATAAAATTTAAATAGATGTTTTTAGATTAGTAATGCAAGTTATGGTAGAAATGATTTAGGTACAGAACTCTAAAATCACCAAGATAGGGTTGATAATATAATACTTTCTCCTAAGTTGTCAAATACATATGGACTGGACATTGTGAAATTTTACCTAATAGTTTTAATGATTTTTTTCATATCATTATCACTGTATATAGTTTATAGATGTAAGAGAAAGAGCCTTTTATTGCGCTAAAAGAGGGTATTGTAGAGAAAATCTTCTATGTGCTGACTATATGGTTGCATCACTTGTCAAAAAAACAAAATAAAACACCCAAACAAACAAACAACCCTATGGCATACAGGAAAGGATGGAACAGAAGGTGGGACTTCCAGTAGGCAAAAAGGATTCTGAGATAGAGTCAAGTGTGAGAGAACTGGGGCTCAGAGATGCAGGAAGATGGTTGCATGTAACTAAGTACCAAGTAAAAAGCAGGGGGCAGACCTTAAGAGAATAAGAGGATTATTGAACTATAAACCTGTCCAAAAACATGTCTAGCTACATGGCCTAGGACTCTGTAAATATATTTGAGTCTCAGAGTTTGTTACTCCCAGAAGGTTGAGGCTGGGGGAAAAAAAACAGATGCTTACAAAAAACTCCCTACTACAATTCAGCAAACAACAATGGCTGGCTATGACCAAAAAAGTACGAAAAATGAGTAGTTGCTCAGTCCACAATGAAGATGTCTCCCACTGGTCTTCAGTATATGCTGGAATCCCAAAGAAGTAGGATCCAAAGCTAGGGAAGGAATGGCTGTGCAACCAAGACAAAGCAAGCTATAGCAAAAGCTTCCTCTTTCTATGTACTTATATAGATTTCTGGCAGGTTGGCCAGAATAAAGGTATATCTTCCCAGTTAGTAGATTTGGATCAAACGTATGTAT
Organism: Rhynchomys soricoides; assembly: GCA_019843965.1. Taxonomy (NCBI): domain Eukaryota; kingdom Metazoa; phylum Chordata; class Mammalia; order Rodentia; family Muridae; genus Rhynchomys; species Rhynchomys soricoides. Next base: position 1,121,962 of record JADRCH010000325.1, on the reverse strand, counting down.
CTTCCTACTTCCACAGTCTGGACTAAAAATTAAATCACCCAGTTCAAAACAAGAAAAAAATAATTTTTCACAGGTGTGCTCTTCATTTATGGATTGTAGTTCCTTCCAGATGTGGTGAAGTCAACATCTAAGAATAGCTATTAAACCCAGTAATGCCAGAATCTATGTCTTATAATCTTACCAATATGACCTCTCAAATGCAAGATAAACAAAATCAAGAAAACTTCTGTGTGACCCAATTACAGCTTTGATATGTGACACTATTCCTGTGGAAACAAAGACAAACATCTACTTATTCCAGATAATGAACCAGTGACAGATAAATGTTTGGGAAACAACAAAGTCACATTCAGTGAAACAATGTGGCTTATATGATAGGGTTATTTTGTCTGCATGTACACCTGTGTGCTCCCGTTCCTCTCATAGGCTGGAAGAGGTTATAGCAATGCTCTGGAGTTGAGGTTATAGATTGTATGCCCATTTCAGGGTCTTAAATTCAAAGGTGAGTCTTCTGAAAGAGCAGACAGAACACTAACTACTGGGTCATCTTTAAAGCCCAGTGGACCAATAAGTTTAATTGGGGTGACTTACAAGTGTGTGGATAAGGGGCTGATAAAAGCACAATGGACTGAATGACAGTTGCATCACCTTGAGAGGGTGATGGCTAAAGAAGCTGGAAATCAGGGGATCACTGCAGTTCCATGCAGCTCACCTGAGTTGGGAAGTGTGTCTTTCAAGCCACTCAATAATTCCTTTAGGAGTTTGCCTTGTGTTCTCTGGTCCAGGCAGCTTGACTGGTGTCTGCTTCATGGCTGTCTGAGCATCTTCTATAAAGCTCATCTAGTCTGACCTTGTTAGCACTCCTTGCCAACTATGTATGCTTGAGGCAGGAAGGCTCTAGTGAATCTTGCCAGTTTCTGGGACTTCCTGAAGCTATTAAGTTTCCTATTTCTAAACTTTGGGAGAGCCTCTATAGGGTGGACAGTTCATGGTCCCTCCACTCCCCTGCCATTAAGGCATCCAGTTAATTTCCCTTTCCTCTAACACCCTATTTTTTAAGGAGCTTCCTTCAACATGAAAGGGTTAAATCTCAGAGAACTCTGATACACAGTAACCACGTAGCAAGAAACCCAAGGACTTTCATTTTGCCAATGAGCACTTGGCCAACATGTTCTTATTCATCTATTCAGTGTCTAGGCAATAGAATCAACTCAGATATCCATCAACTGACACATGAGTAAATGAAAATGTGATACGTATCTATAGAACCTGGTATATTACTTAGTTGTAAATAAAAATAAAAGTGTGAAATCTGGATGTAAATGTAGGCAACTGGGAAATATGACTGTTGCCACCCAGTCCCCAACAGTCAAATAGCATGTGTTTCCTCACATGTGTAGGTCTTTGTTGTGGATAGCCCTGGCGCTGTTTATATTTTGATACTAATTCTGCCCTCCTGGGAGGGGCTTTGGACAGGGAGTGAGTTACATATCCATGTGACTTCTTGTGAACCAATCCTCTAATGAATAAAAGAGTCAATCACTGGGCGAGTAGGAGGGACTTCCGGATTGGAGGGAAGAGAGGAAGCAGGAGAGAGAAAGGGCCCTTTTGGAAAGGGGACAGCACATAGGTAAGATAGAGCTACTAGAGTCTCCTGGTATCATGGCAGATCTGCAAGGATTCACCACCAGAGGAATCAGATTTTGATAAGGCTCACAAGATTAGGTTTTAGTTATTGTGCCCAGAGATTGAGTTACTATTGTTTCTGAACTAAGTTTGTGTTGCATTTTCCTTCATGTGGCGGCTCGTCTGGGTTCCAGAGAAATAGGTATAGCAGCAAAGTGTGGGTTTGCTTGATGTGCACCATAGAGACCGTGGGGTTATTGAAGCTTAGGGTAGCAACCCGCCAGTGGGAACCTAGTAGCTGGGTAGAGAGATCATGGAGCTCTGACTCAGAGATAAAAGCAGATCAGCCACTGCTCGACAGTGCATGGCTGGCCAGCCCGCTGGGGCTGAGAGAATCAGGGCATAGAGCAGGAACTTGCTACATTCCTTCTTTTTAATAGTTCCTGCAACAGGTCTTAGCTTCAATGATTCTGTTTGTTGAAGTAAGACTGCATGTAGAAGCTAGCAAGTTAGAAATGGTCCATTAGAGGGGAGATACAGGAAGATAGATAGTAGAATGCAAGTGATATGAAATTGGACAGTGGGAATGTGGGAGAAGAATGGTTTGAGTGTGTAGTGGGGAGAAGGGGCTGCTAAAAGATCAACCCAAATGAGATTTCCACATGGAAGCTATATGGAACTCTTATTACTTTGCAAGCAAGTGAAAAATAACTTTAGAGGATAGTAGAACATGTGATATGAACGAACGGAGCATTCAGTAACTTGTGTTAGCTATGGATGGGGCAGGAAGAAAGGAGGAAGAGTGGCTGTGTCAATCAGAAGGATGTATGAAGAAGTTTGAAAAAAATGCCATTGTCTTACAAGTTAAAGAAAATATCACTTATAAACCTTTGAACAGAAGTATCCCACATGGGTAAATAATGCTGCTCCCAGACACCAGGACTATTAAATGAAACTCTCTATACCAGGTATTGGTTTGTGGTCCTGCTTTCTCATGGACAGCAGGCCATGAGAACAAAGGAAGCAGAGACAACAAACAGGGTTTAGACAGCCTTTGAGTACAAGGCTTGGGAAATATACATCCCAGGGCAGATCTTATTAAAGTTTTGTTAAAGATCATGCTGATAATCTGTCATCTAAATATTCATGTTTATAATTACCAGTTTGTACAACTCTCCAGCTTGGTGAAAGAAGTCTCCTCTTGCAGAAGGTAATGCAGAGACCGACAACTCTATAGAAAGTACTAACAAGAAACTGTGTAAGACTGTGATGATTATCATGTCTTCATGGTTGACAAAGGGTCTCCCAGGCTATTTTATATCATCAACAGTGGACTGGCTGTTAATAGCAGATATAGCATTTTAATTTAGCATATGGGTTAATATGTACCAATATTTTTCAGTGGTGTGATATTGTGGATAGCCCTGGGGCTATTTGTATTCTGCTAATTCTGCCCTCCTGGGAGGAGCTTTAGACAAGGAGTGAGTTACACACTCATGTGACTTCTTGTGAAACAATCCCCTAATGAATAAAGGAGCCAATCACTGGGCGTGTGTACAGGACTTCCGGGTCGGAGAGGGGAAGAGAGGAGGAAGTGAGACAGAGTTCTTTTGGAACGGAGACAACAGATAGGTAAGATGTGGCTACTAGAGTCTCCTGGTATGGAAGATCTGCAAGGATTTGCCACCAGAGGAATCAGGTTTAAATAAGGCTTACAAGATTAGATTTTAGTTGTTGCACCCAGAGATTGAGTTACTATTGTTTCTAAGCTAAGTTTGCCTTCGATTTTCCTTCATGCAGCAGCTTGTCTGGGTTCCAGAGAGAAAGGTACAGTGGCAAAGTATGGGTTTACCTGATGTGCACCACAGAAGCCATGGAGGTATTGAAGCATGGGGCTGGCATGTTAGTAACCCGCCAGTGGGAACCTAGTGAGCTGGGTAGAGATTGTTTAATACTTCCTGCAACATGTGACGAACCAACGTGTGGCCAGGAATGGCTCCACTAGAAATTTAAGTTTATTAGCTTGAGAGTTAGAGTGTTATATTTTTTTAGAGAGTAGCTGGGTAGTGCTGATGAATCATGTGGACTCAAGAGAGGGAATTAAAACAAAGCAGGTTCTAAGTTGCCTAACTGTGGGGAATTGCAGGCTGCTCTGAGTCAGGAGAATAATGAAGTTACCTACTTCTTAGGGAAGAGATTGACTGAACTGTGAATTCATGATATTGGGATTATTTGCTTTTTGGATAGATTTATATACAGATTTTTTTCGAATCCTGTGGGAAATTTTGCCTACAGTTTGGAAATAAGATAGAGAAAATTAGTTACTGATTCCAAAGTAGAGAGTGCAGTGATAATCATTGCCTGTTTTGATCAGGTATTAATTATTAATGTCTGTCGCTCCAGGTAGAGAGACATATACTATATCAGCTATTAATTAATATTGTCTGTGGCTCCAGGAAGAGAGATCAACATATAATTGGTATAACAAGATGGCTGCTCTAGGCAGAGAACTGAACAGAAAGATGGTAAAAGATTGTTTAACTAACCACAGGATACTCATATTCTGTCTAACGTGTGAGATTTTGAGTTTTGTGGTTGTACTATTCCTCTCGGAGAGAGGTCTAAATAAAGGGTTTTCTGATTACTGGCTCAAGGATATGCTGATTTGGGAAAAAGGTTTTGTCTTTGCGTTTTTGGAAAAGGTGATTAAGGTATTTACACCTTCCAGAATTATATGGATCAGATATGACAAATAGAGACTGCCAGAGGTCTAGATTCCAGAGAATCAAAAAAAAAAAACATCTGGATGTTAGTTATATTTTGTCTTGAGATTTTTATATTGCAGAATGTACAGTTTTGGTGAGCTCTGTCATCAGACATGCTAAACTGACCTGCTTGAATTCCTGATCTCATAGATTTTCAGCTGGATTCAGTCAGGACACAGACATCAGTGACTTTAATAACCATTGGTGTGGCCTTCTTAAGGCCAACTAACTCCCTCATTTTTCCCTACCCCCCTTCACCTTCAGAAATATTGCAACACCCATATTCAGCTTGAAGGATTTATGGAGAGTCGTCATCCCAGTTCCCTGGGCTTTGGGGCTTGAGATGGTTATTATAGGTTGCCTTTCTAGGGAATTTAGAAATGGTCATAATTGGAACAGGGAGGAAATAGCTAGAATTGATTGTATAGCCATAATCTCTATTGGCAGAAATCTTTATATTTGTTACTAAGTTTGGTACAGAATTTATTTTGATGCAAAATCAAGGTTTTCATTGGTATAAATTTCTATTGATACAAATATTTTAAAAGTACAGGGCCTAGATCCAGTCCTTTTTAACTGCTATTATAAACTGATCTGAGATGATCAAGTCTGTTAAGAGCCAAATAGCAAATTCATGGCTCTGAGTTTATTGTTAGGGTGTTTTCAAGATTTTAATTAGAAACAGCTGAGAGTAATTAATGGAGAACAGTCCAGATCACTTTACATAGATAATTGGTTTTCAAAAATGTCAGAAATCTAGAGAATGTGACATTTAATGTTATTTATTCACTAGTTGTTGGGACTGTAATTTCCAAAGAGACATGGGGATTATATACTTTAACATGGTTCCTCAGAACTATGAATTTTGTGATGTACACTTTAATTACACATCTTTGCCAATTATTTATGTTATTATATGTTGTTCTTATTAACCACTGTTTTTTTCACATTTTTATTTTTATTTTGTTTTTTGAGACAGGGTCTATGTAATCCTAGCAGTCCTGGAACTCACTATATAGACCAAGATAGACCTGGACTCACAGTGATCTGCTTGTCTGTGTCTTCTAAGTGCTGCAACTAAAGGCATACACCATCTTGCCTGGCATTATTATAAATGGTTAGATGTTAAATAAGACAAATATTTTTGTTATAGCTTTTCCCAGGGATGGGAAGAGAAAACTGAGTGGTTAAGAGCACTGGTTGCTCTTACAGAGAACGGGTTCAATTCCCAACATATAATGAGCTACACACAACTAGGTGTACTGCCAACTTCAGGGGATCTGATGCTCTCTTCTGGCTTCTACCCGCACCAGGCATACATGTAGTGCACAGAGAATACCTGCAGGCCTGGCAAACATGCACATTAAAAACAAATAAATAAATAAAAAGCCTTTCCACAGTTATAATTATAGAATGTTAATATAAACTCTTACTTAACAAAAATATAAATTTTCATTAGCAGCTTTCAAAAGCTTGTTATTTTTATGTTTCTATTACTTATACTGTTGTGATTTGTAAGCAGGGAATACCAGATAAATGTTATGTCACAATATTTACAATGGTATGATTTTCTCCAGTGTGAACTCTCTGATGTCTTCTCAGATTTGAAATCTGGATAAAGGATACATCACAGTCTTTGCATTTGTAAGGTCTCTCTCCAGTATGAATTTTCTGATGTGCCCTAAGGTATGAGCACCGAGTAAAAGATTTGCCACATTCCTTACCTATGTAAGGTCTCTCTCCAGTATGAACTCTCTGATGTGTTCTAAGATGTGAGTCCTGGGTAAAGGATTTGTTGCATTCTATATATTTCTAAGGTTTGTCTCCAGAGTGAATTTTCTGATGTTTTTGAAGAGTTGAACACTTAGTAAAAGATTTGCCACATTCCTTACATATGTAAGGTCTCTCTCCTGTATGAACTCTCTGATGTCTTTTCAGATTTGAAGTCTGGATAAAGGATGCATTACAATCTTTGCATTTGTGAGGTTTCTCTCCAGTATGAATTTTCTGATGTGATCTAAGATTTGAGCGGCCAGTAAAAGATTTGCCACATACCTTACATGCATAAGGTCTGTCCCCAATATGAACTCTGAGATGATGACTTGTAAGATATGAATGATATGTAAAGGATTTGTCACATTCTTTACATTTGTAAGGTTTCTCTCCAGAATGAATTTTCTGATGTGATCTAAGAGTTGAGTGATCCATAAAAGATTTATCACATTCCATACATCTGTAAGGTTTCTCTCCAGTATGAACTCTCTGATGTCTTTTAAGATGTGAGGCCTGGGTAAAGGATTTGCTGCATTCCATACATGTGTGAATTTTCTCTCTAGTATGAATATTCCGATGTTTTTTAAGAGTTGAATTCATAGCAAAGGATTTGTTGCATACCTCACATTTGAATAGCTTCTCCCCAGTATGGATTGTCTCATGATTTTTAAGATGTGATAATTTAAGAAAGGACTTACCACATTCTTTGCATGTATACAAGTTCTTTAGAGAATGACTTTTCTGATGCTTTCTGTAGGTTGCATAGTGGGCATAGGCTATGTCACACTCATTGCATTTGTAAGGCTTCTCTCCAGTATGCCTTATCTGATGGCTTTTGAATGCTGACAGCTGAGGAAATGACTTTCCACATTCTTTGCATTTGTAAGGTTTCTCTCCAGTATGAAGTCTTTGATGTGTTTTCAGACTTGACCCTTGAGTAAAGGATTTGTCACAAACATTGCACTTGTAGGGTTTCTGTCCAGTATGAATTCTCTGATGTACAGTGAGGTTTGAGGCTGTTCTGAAGCATTTCCTGCAGTGTCCACACTGATACGGAGTCACTCCAATATAAATAGTTTGTTGCATGAGGCTGTGTGTACAGTCAAAATTGTCCTCATATCCTCTCTGCCTCTGCTCTTTCTCTTCAGTGTAGTGTCTCTGATCTTGAGTAATATTGGAACACAAACGTAAAGATTTCTCACAATCTTTATATTCACAAGGTTCTTCTCCAGTGTGCCTGCTTTTATTTCTCTCTGGGTTTGATGAGTCAACAGAGGCACTCCTGTCCTTACAGCATCTGTAGTTATTAGAGGTTTCTGTAGTGTCACTTCTTTTATAAAGTGTACATTTGGAGGGATCATGAAGCATTTCACTAAGCTCATTACACTGACAAGACTCCTTTTCAGTCTTCACATGTTGATGAACAGTATCACGTGTACAGTTCTCTGAAAATGAGGTCAAGTCAGAATAATAGGGTTTGTTCCAAAATTAAACATTTGATAAATGTCTCCATAAGTTCTTTCTTACGATAAGTCAACCAGCAACTACTTAGATGTGGTTCTTTCACTGTAATTTTATGTATTCCCACAAAAATGGCCTGACACTCTTCAAGGGTCTTTGAATTACAATAGATATCTCATTGTTATAGAAAATGTGTAATGGCTCGAGATGGATCAAATAATTGAGGAGTTAGTAATTAGTTTTGGGGTGGAGCTCACTGACTGATTGTACTTAGAATACATGTTTTTATTCAGAAACTGATGACAAGTTTAGTGAAATCCTAGGTTCACAGTGTTTTTACTCAATAATATATGCATCAACAAAGAGTACTATCTGAGAAACCTAACTATTTCTACTGATAAAGACTTACTTAAAAGCATCAAAACATTTGTCTGCTTGTTTTTTCTTAAAACAACAACAACAATAACACACTACATTATTGGAAAAGTAATGAAAGCAAGGCAAACATTTTTCAGATATCATAGGCTCTAGAATATGGAGCCCAGAGTCTAGATCATTTGCGGTGGGGCTGTCCGGCACAATGGTTGCTTATTTCTTCCCTACCCTGCCTGAGCTCCACTCATCACCACATTTCTTTACTTCCCTTATACGGTTATTCTCAAGCCTACTCTGTAAGTCGATTTTTGAGATTATCTTCCAGAAGAATGTCTGTGTATTCTCCACTTGCAAGAAAATGAAGGATGTAATAGGAAGACATACATGCAAACAAGGTAATTATGGGGGCTGGAGAGATGGCTCAGCAGTTAAGAGCTCTGACTTCTCTTCCAAAGGTCTTAAGGTCAATTCCCAGCAACCGCATGGTGGCTCACAACCATCTGTAATGGGTCTGATGCCTTCTTCTGCTGTGTCTGAAGACAGCAACACTGTGCTCAATACATAAGACAAAAAGAAGGTAATGACAGAATAACGTTACTTCATGGATTCATGTTAATCTTATAATTTTGTAAATTATTCCAGTCTAATGTCACCATAATCAAGAAAAATTGCATTTTGTACAGGTATTAAGTTGATAATTCAGGTGCTATCAGGCACAATATCTTCGGCTAGTTATAACAGGCAGGATGTATCCTGGAGTCAAGATATTAAGCTAAATGATTGGGAATCGTTTCAAGTACAATTCCATATAGCAAACGCATTTTCAGCTCCTGGTTTCTCCTTCACCTGAAACCTTACTGTTGTCCCACTCATTCACTAGCTCATCTAAGTTGTAAGCTAGATGAGGCTACTCTCTCCTCTTCACATTCCACTGTAAACTCAATTGGTCCAGATAGGTGACCAGGTCTACATTGTATACAAAAATCTGCATATTCTGTGAGGTAGCCCATGACACATGCAACAATTTTTAGAAAGAATAGAGATGTCTAACACAGCACTATGTCCAATACATGAAGACAACACAAAGGAGAGACATTTAGAAATGATTTTCCAGTTGCTATTTCTTGTTAAGAGTCTTAATCATTCTTGGGGAGTCTCTTCAGTGTTTATATGTTGAGTTTTTCTTCTCACAATTAAAATCATGTAATTACAATGATGGACATGGAGCTGTAAGACATGCGGTTAAATATTACATGATACTATGTTTCTGAATGTATTGTGGAAACCAAATGAAGGTCGCATGATACCTCTAGAATGGAAAATGGAATGAATAAATCATATACCATGAAAAACTTTCTTTCTACTATCAAACTTTCCCTAGTCTCATGTTGCTTCCAAACAGCTTAACAGAGTTTAGTACCATAAAAATCAATATCTAGAAAAGAGGAGGTAGAAACTCTACAAGCAAAATGTTCTCACCGACAGAGACCAGGTTGCTGTAATTCTCCAACATCACATCAATGTACAGAGCCCTCTGAGCAGAGTTCAGGCATTCCCACTCCTCCAGGGAGAAGTCCACAGCCACATCTCCGAATGTCAACAGACCCTAAAATAACAACAACAACAACAAAAATGGAATTTGAGGCAGTGCTTTCCTGGATATAAAGAGATGGGATGTAGATGAGTGAAGACCATTACTCAAAAAGATGATTTCTAATATAGTCACACTCTATAATGAATGTTCTATCTCTATGAAAACTGGGTGACACAATAGACTTACAAGCATGTCCATGAAACAAAGAAATACACATTTAAGGTCTGGACACTGTTATATATCTGTTATGGATACTGTGTTGATGTCTCACAGCATCACAGTGTACATGTCTCAGAAGTCAAGTCTGTGATAAGGAAATGTGCTTTGAAATGCTGTACCTGAAGATCATGCTAGAATACTGACTCTGAATCAATCAATCCTGCTTGTTCTTCGGCCTTCCATGGCTATTCTACCAAGCTCAGTTGGGATGATTAAACTCTAGGTCAAATCCATACCATTGAATAGCGAAGAGGTAGATATGAAAGGCAGAATAAATGATTGACTTTATAGGCAGAGTTTTGGTTTTTTTTCCACAATATCAAGGAGCATAACAACATTGTATACTGTAAATTTAACATTAACATAAAAGATCAAGTAGTCCAGGAAATTAATTTTATGAGAATACTGGGCCACTTCCAAGCAGATAAATAATCCAGATCAGCCACATTTGGTATAATCCAAGATATTCCAAAAATATAGGCATAAACCAACTTAGACAAATAACAATTTCATATGTTTTGAAGAATATTTCATTCCCAAAGACTGAGGGAAAATTGAGGGAAACCCAAAAACACATCAAGTAATTTTTAGGTTGCAGTAATTGTGGATGCATTGAGTAGTGACACAGATTTCCTGGGAGTTAATGAATATACTAATATAGTCACAAATTGTGTGGAAATTATACTCACTTCTCAGTGCCTTTTAAGTATAATATAGCTCAGAAAAATGTTTCAGGAGAAAATTTGAGCTGTTGTGTCTAAATTTTATAGTTCCTAATGTGTTCTTTTTGGTAGGTATGATATATTGTCTAACAGGATTCTAGATTAGTAGTGTTTATGATTCTTCTTTTCTTTCTCTGAAAATACAAAGATATGGTGACATATTCTGGTTATTCCACGAATCAAGGATAAAAATGTAAACCTGCAGTCTAGAATCCATTTCCAAAATTTCCACTTTAACACACTGAAGTTCTGGGTAGAGACACAGAGATGTCACTCTCACAGGAACTGACTAGAACAAAGCAACCATGAGGAATGCACGCTCTGCATGAAATGTGATGGCTTATGCACACCAATCATTCTATGCACTCAAGATATTTTAACTGATGCATTCTACATAATGCTATTCCACAGAAGGGGCCCCAGTCAGAAAGTGCTGCATAACTGTATCATGTTAGGCAAAAAGAAAAATGAAAAATACTGATCTCTCTAGTTTCAGAGGTTACCACTAAGCATCCTAACCAAGTGAATGATGTGAGGAGCAGTTCACCGGAGACAAACAGATAGGCGGTGTCACCAAACACGTGGATACATCATCACTGTGTGAAATTAAACATCGAAGAAAAATACAGATAAGAGTAAAATCTGAATCTACACACAAGAACATACATTTCATGGCAAGATCAAGCGAGATAGGCCTGCCATGTTTAGTACTCTATGGTGTGCTTAAATGTTTAGTATGAGTGTCCTAGTATTATTTAGTATTAAAAAAACAAGATATGTCTCTTTTAATTACACACTTTGCTAAGATATTGTGACAACTGTTCTATGTGTTTCAGTATGCTCTGTCTGTAACTGTGATTCAAGGAGATACAAGTCCACAAGGGGCAGGAGCCCACACACAATATATAAAGATATAGTCCATCTTCTGTAGCAATGAGGCATCAACATTTGTTTCTTCATGAGTCAATGTGTAAAAGACTTGTAAAATTACAGGACATAGTTCAAGTGAGACATCTGACCTAGGGAAAAGAATAATCTGGGGAGGACAGAATGGAGAAACTTTTATAAGTGTAGATTTGTGGAATTTTATAATAGAACTGAATGCCATAAGCATAAAAATAAAACGGTATACAACAAACTAGGACAGAGGACACAGAAAGAAAACCATATAGTTATGCTTACTTAACAAAAAGGAGGCCAAAAGATATATTACAAAATTTAGCCTCTTCAGCAAATGGTGCTGGCAATACTGGATCCAGCAGAAACATATTTGATTCTTATCTTTCAACTTACACAAAAATCTATTAAAAACTGATCAAATACTTTATTTAAAACCAGAAACACAGAAACCTAGAAAATATGGGGTATTCACATCAGGATACTGGGATAAACAAGGACTTGTTGAATAGACAGAACACCAACAGCACAGGAACTAACCCCAAGTATCAACAGAGGGACGACATGAATATAAAGTTTCTGTCCATTAAAGGGAATAAACAGCAGGTCACAGAAACAACCGCAGAATGGGAGAGAATCTGTACCAGCAACACTCTGGATGGGGGCTCATATCTAAAATTCACTAAGAATTACAGAAATGAAATACCAAGGAAATAAAACTTCCGACCAACAAATGAGGAAATGAACTGAATAGACACCTTGAGCAGATGGAAATAGAAATGGCCAATAAATATTGGAAAAAGTGTTCAGGATCCCTAAAATGCTATCAGAGAGAGTACACAAATTAAAACTACTTTAAAATAGTGTCTCAATCCAGGAAAAATGGCTGTTATCAACCAATTTGACAACAAATGATAGAGAAGATGTCGAGATGAAGGAACTTTTATTCACTGTCGGTGTGTGTGTGTACACTCGCACAAATTAATATATGCAAGTTGAAATCAGTTTAAAGATTATTAAAAATAAAAGAAAAAAATGAATGAGCCTGAAATTTCACTCCTGGGAGCATACTCAGAGAACTCCACATCGCAATCTAAGCATGTTTATACCCTATGTTTTGATACTTTATTCACCAGAGCAATTTATTGGAATCATCCTAATTACCTTTTAACATATAAATAAATGTATAATGAAAATGATTGCTCCCGGAGACTGGATCACCAATACACATGGAGGGACCCATGGTACTGGCCACATGTGTGGCAGAGGAGGGTCTTGTTGGACATCAGGGGGAGGAGAGGCCCTTGGGCCTGAGGGTGTTAGACACCCCAGTATAGGGGAATGCCAAGGAGGGAAGCCGAGAGTGGGTGGGTGGGGGAATACCCCCATAGTGGCAAGGGGAGAAGGGAGGGAATGGGGAGGTTCCAAAGGGGAGATCTGGAAAGGGGGAACATTTGAAATGTAAATAAAGTATGAAAAAAAGGGAGAGGGGGAATAATGAAACAAGAATGATTAAATGAGGTAGGGGTGGGAAGGAAGATCCTGGGAAACTGAGCTAACAGGAAAGACAAACAAAAAGAAAATGATATGCATATAAAATGGAAATCTATTCAGGTAAAAAGAAAACTAATAATTTTCAGGAAAATAGACGGACTTAGAATGTGTACTATCGAGTAAGGTCATACAGTGTGAGAAAGAAGAAACTACTTTTTCCATCATATGCAGTATCTAGCCAAGATATCTATATGGATACAATGTACATGTGTGCACTGGAGAACACGGAGAAAAACAGAACCAGAAAGGTCAAAAATCGGGGGTTGATTGAGGTAGGACTGGATGCAGGTAATGAAAACCAGTTATGAAAGAGAAGCTAACTCTTTTCCTATTGTAATACTGTCACAGGATTTGTTTTGTTTTGTTTTTTGTTTTTGGATAAATTCATAAAAATATATTTGATAGTAAAAACATAAAATCAAATGTGGGCCTCCAGAGCTTATGTTCCCAATGACTACTAGTTGTATAGTCTTTGGATCTAGTTAATTTCAGTGTGTGATTTAGTTTATTTCCAACATGCTTTATAATTAAGTTAAAAAATTATCAGGAACAGAAAATTAAAGGCTTGTCAATGTCTGAAAATATAACATGTCTAGAAAAAAAGAGAACATGACCACTTACCTGGGACACGTTAACTGAAGATTCAACCATTTTTTCTGCTTCTCTTCTGTGAGTTTCTTTTTCAGGAACAATGAATAGATGACTTGACGTCCTTTCATATCAAAGGGGAAAAAAAGAAAGAAACAAAAAGCAATACTTAATACCGAAAGCTGTTAAAGAGCAGGGTTAAACCACATAAAAAATCCCAAGCAGCAGAATGCTACCAGGTGTCCTGTCAATGATCCCATGGAACCACATTTGAAACCTGGAGAGAAAAAAATCACTGTCAAAGACATTGAAATATAATCTCTTTAAACTGATGGAGACATAAGGCCATTTGAATATAATCACAAATTAAGACTATTCACATCACGAAAGCAGCACAGTACATAATAAATCAGAGGCAAAATGAACACAGGAGAATCAACGGAATTATCTTCGACAATATAGGAACTAATAAGCTTCATGTGACAATTAGATAAATACAGGAGAACTGAAAAGTAATCATCTCTGGGCAAAACAAGAAAACACTAATACTTACAGATAAGGAAGAAGAATACTACCAATAATCCATCCAGAAACAACAAGAAAAACAAAAGAACTAATGGAAAAAAACCATGAACAAAAAAAATCTAGCCACTCTGGATATCAATATAGAGAATCCTCAGTCAAATAAACATATCCTCAAGTTAAATAAATCTAGCACACAACACAGCTGTTCTACTCCTTAGCATATGCTCAAAGGACTCAACATCCTATTCCACAGATACATACTAACACATGTTCATTACTGCTACATTCATAATAGCCCCAAAATGGGAACAACCTAAATTTCCTGTAACTGACAAACAGATAATGAAAATGAGGTACATACACACTAGGGAATATTATTTATTGAGCTGTAAAGAAAATAAAAATCATGAGTTTTATATGTAAATGGATGGATGTAGAAATGATCACACTGAGTGGTGTAACCAAGACCCAAAATGACAGGCATTGCATGTTCTCTCTCATAGGAAGGTCCTAGCTCCAAATCTTTAGATGTGAGTTCACAACCTGGAGTAACTGCAGTAATCAGAAAGTAAAAATAGACCATGGTGGGATGCTGGGGAATCAAAGAGAGAAAAATAACAACACAGATGCAGAGGAGGACTTGGAAAAACAGGAGATGAGATTTAATTGTGGATAAGGGGTACATACAAACACAGAAGGACAGTAAAATAACAGAAAAGACGTCTGAAACAGTCATAAGGAATACTATTATCCATCCATGAAAAAGGCCTATCATACATATATTTTTGAGCATATATATACATTTAAAGTGTAAATGAAAACCTTTCATCAGGGCTGATAAAACTACCCACTGACCACCACCACCACCACCAGACATGAGAAGCCTGCTTTGAAGTTGTTGGGTCATAGGTGTCCAAGAAACTCCCAATACATTATAGGCTATTGCTGTTGCCTACGGTCGCCCCCTAGAGGTAGAAGATGAGTCTTTATTGTTGAAGAAGCCACACACTAGAGATACAGAACCCAGAGACCTCAAGATGAATTTGATCTTAAAGCATCCTCCCAGGAGGCTAACTTTCATGGCACTAGAAGGCAACATGCAAGCTTCCAAAGGAGGGAGCCAATCAATAGTCCTACCCAGTTATGACACCTATGAACCAAAACAATGATCATCACTGCAAGTTACCCTAAGGGTACAAGAGTAGCACACATACCTTAGTGGGAACCAACAGCTTCTAACTGGACATAAGATCCTTTCAACAAGGGGGAAATCATGCTTGATACTGGAAATCTAGCCAGCTTCCCTAGAGTTAGTAAAGTCAAGAATCGTGGAGGAGAACCTACAACTACAACCTACGCATTATCTGTAACTGCATTCTAAATATGTCTCCTAATTCCCAAAGATAAGCGGTGTACTCACCCTCATCAAGAATAGTTCTTTTTAGCAATCATGGAGACGATTACAGAAAACGATTACCAGTCAAAATGCAGAGTTGTGATGGTCAATCTAAATGACATACAGGCTACACAACTCCTGCACTAAGGCTTAGGGATCACTGATAAGGGGGGGGTGAAGGAGGTATAGATAATGTTAAAACCAGGGAAACAGGGGTCTGTTGTGGCATGGTGTCTCCTAGAAATGTCAGAAAGGCTACATGCATGAAATCTTACAAACATGGCTGCCCAAAGAGGAGCTGAAGAAGAATAACAGCATGACACACACTAATGTGGAAGGGAGAAGACTCACTAGGCATTGAGCCTACACAAACATTAAGGAATTCTAGGAGCTGGAGAAACAGTCTTCCTTAAGAAAAGTATACCATATGGGGTATACAATAGCAAATGTTCATCCCTGAAAACATAGAGTGAGGAGTTTCTAATTTTATGTTTAGGAATCCACACAAACATACAACAACTGGAGAATGGCTTCATATCATTTTCTATCATTATTACCCATAGAAATAAAACTTAATAGGGTACTAGAGAGATGATTCAACGGTTCGGAGCAACTGTTATTCTTTTAGAGACATTTCAACAACAACAAAAAAATGGAACAGAAAATAAAAATTAGTAAAAGGAGAGAGAGAGAGAGAGAGAGAGAGAGAAACCAACAAAATTTAAAATTCATGAATGAACTTAACCAAGCTTATGAAAGGTCTGCACAATGAAAACTTTAACTCATGCAAGGAATTGAAGAAGACACTAACTAGAAAATAAGAAGATATTTCATACAGACAGAATGGGACATAATATTGGGAAATTTGCAGAACATCTGGAAGTGGTTTACAGGACCAATTCAAACTCCATGACACTGTCCTCAATGTACTTCACAGATATAGTAAAGAGAACCTAGAATTTGTATTGATGCACAAATTCCCTAGGTACAGAACAATCTCAGGAAAATGTTACAATGCTCATGTTATCCCAGTGTGATTTCAGATCAGCCCAATGTAGTAGAGCAGATCCAAAACCTGCCCAAGAACAATGACCATGTGAATGCAACCAAAACATCACAAACACATGTTGCAGACTAGACAGCATTTTCAAACAGTGGTACTGGGAAAAGTATCTACGTGCATCTAAAATATGAACCTGGGTCCAAGTCTCTCTTAACATAGAAGGAATCACGGACTTTCATGTGTGATCTGAAACAGTGAATCCTGTAGAGTAACAGAAATAGGCAACACTTGATACAAGAGCAGAGACGGACAAAATATACTATGAAAAATTTAAAATCCAGGGAAATAGTAAAATTAAAAGTATGAAGAGATAGACTGTCCAGCAGATATATTTATTATAACTGTTTATAGTATCTGTCTATATAATATATACATATATATTATACTGTAATGGACAAAAATCCAGAATCTATCTAAAAATTTACAAAGTGAGCAAATAATAATAATATAATCAATAAATAAGTATATTCTGCTTATTTGTTTTGCTCAACATCTGCTGGAAGGCACAATGTGCACATATTTAAAAGCCTTGCAGTGTAGTTCATGAGATATAAAAGATATACAATAGACAAAGATGCCAGTTCTATCCAGTCAGTGTCCACACTCAAGTTTCTATACAATAACAAATGAATTTCTTTCAACTAATATTCCCTATACTAAACATGTAAACAGACTATACCATTCAAAAAAGAAAGGTGACAGCAGATATTAAAACATATTTTCTACAAAAGATTTCATATCTAAAGATTAAAAAATACTGAGAAAGAAGTTTTTTGTTTTTTTTTTAAATGCCATGAATCTGGAATGAAGTACAGATGGCTAGGAATCATATCTATAACAGTGACAGAAAAGACTAAAATATTAAAATACAAAATGAACGAGTATTAGTAAATGGTAAAACAGTCCATTAGATACAAAGTCCTTGATCAAGATGGGTGGATGTCACAAAACCCAGAATGCATATATATGCAGCAGATGAAAAACAGTAATATATAAAACCTAGAAACTGGTACATTGCCTCATGTGCTTTTCAAACATGACTATCTAAAAGTTCTACTGGGATGCCCAGTCACTAAGTATATTCCCTGGTGTAACAGGAAAGTTAGGGTGGGTGAATGTAAATTCCAAGAGCTTGGTTCGTTTCACCTCCACAAAGAGAACTGATATTCTCCTAGAGTACTCTAATAAGAATGTTTCGGTAATCAGAAGATCGAGAAGAAGGAAAAAAAACAGGATTAGTTCACTTTCTATGAGCGAAAATTTATCCTCAAGGGAAGAAAACATCCACAGCAGAATTTCAGAGCCAGCTTCCTTGTGAACAGTAGAGAAACTCACCATGCCCTGCTCAGCTCCCCGCAGCTCTGTAACCCGACTGCGGCTCTGCAGCGCCGCTGATTGATGACTCTCCCAGCATGCCCCGAGCGGCACCCGCCGTTGCCGGGAATTTTAATTTCCCCCGAGGTTCAGAGACCCCAGGTGTGCACCACGCGATTCTGCAGGCCCGCGAGCTTGGGGAAAACCTGCCAAGGCGACTTATGGCTTTGGCTCTAGGTAAAACTTCTCTAACCTCAGTAACGTAGCGTCCCAGCTTCCACCCACGGCTCTCCTCGAATTCCTCACACTCTCACACAGTCCCCTACCCTTCCCCAAAGGTCGACGAACCTCCCAATATGCTTCCGGGTCTCCAGATCTGTTTCCGGGTGAGCATCTGCGTGCCAAGAGACCGGACCCTCCCACTTTGTCTCAGGCTGCCTTCCGCATAGCTCTGGCTGTCAGGCTGCCCTGGGCTCCGCACAGCCTACCCACACTCTTGGTGCGAGCCAGACCACAACTGGATTTGGTAGGACACTGCACCCCGATATTTGAGCCCTACCCTAGTTTCTGAACCCTTTAGATAAACGACAGTTCCCTCAAAACTGGAGCAAGGACTGTCTCTGAATTAGTTGAGGGCCTGTGGACTCTTTCCCCTAACCCGGCCGCCTTGTCTGGCCTTAGTCAGAGAGGATGTGCTTAATCCTGCAGTGACTTATGTGCTGGGGGTGGGAGAGGGGGCGGTAAATATAGGTGCGAATCCCCCTTCTCAGAGGAGAATGGGAGGGGGAAAGCTTCGAGGGAGAGGGGACTGATATTGGGATGTAAAGTTAATAATAATGATAAAGACAGCGTAACATTTCCACTGGACTACATATTTCATACCAAACAATAATAGGCTAAATTCAGAAACCAGAGTCCCATCCCCAACACACAAACATTAAAAAGCAAAAACAAAATTCTGAAATTTTGACTTGGGGAGATATTTAAAGACCTTGGATTTTGAAATAGGTGTCTCAAGAAGTCAGTGGTCAAGCCTTTGCTAACTGCCTAGGGGTGAATTCATCCTGCGCTCTACGCTTTCCCCACTAGATGGCGGGCTTGTCATTTAAGTCTCCTGTGACTCACACAAAGGTGCTTTGAGAGAAAACATAAAATGTTCCTTTTTCCTTTTTTAAAAAATAGAGTGGTAAATGCAGACTCTTGGCTGTCCTAGATGCAGAAAATAAATAAGGTTTGTGGTCCCAGGCCTAAAAAGGTCTGTTACTCCATTCCATCTCTAGGTCTGGGTACACACCGAGGAAGAAGAGGTGGCTAGGAAATGAAGGAAAGAGGAGGGAGGGCTAAGACACGCCATTCTCTGGGCTCCATACAACTACTGTAATCAGTAACCAACGGCAGCCGTCCTTACCTGCACTGGCCCCACACAAGACCACAGTCAGTCTAGGAAAGGGAACGGCTCACTCTTCCTCTCAGACGTTGGCTGTGCATAGATTGTAGGAGAAGACCCACTGCCTTTAGTTGTTATCCTGTGCTGAGCACATCAGGCTCCAGCACATAGCTCCAAACCCACAGTCTCACAAATGGCTCTGGTTCATCTCAGTGGGTCCCAGGCAATATGAATAGAGATGAACACAGTAGAGTGATTGGTGGAATTGTGGACCAGGATAGTGGAGGGGTAGGAGGTGAGAGTGGGCAGTATTTCAGGCGTGTGTGTGTGTGTGTGTGTGTGTGTGTGTGTATAGTATAGTGGGGCTCATTCAGTCATCTATTGACTATAGATATTTTCTGTATAATCCTGTGTTTAAAGGTATGTGCTACCAAGCCCAGTTCAAATTTCTTTGAAATGACCACATGAGTTTGTAATTTTTTTTTTCTTGGTTGTTCCAGTATCTGGTGAGATTTTTGTTTGTTTGATAACTAATTGGTGTGCTAGTCCATGAGGGAGACATTCCACCATGCCAGGATCATTATTTGCTTTAATGTCAGGGAATAGTTAAGAGTCAGGAAGTCTTGTTTTTTGTGTTTCAAGAAATATTCAATGTTAAGTAGCTTTGTGGTTAGTTCTTTGCAGTTCTGAGAGAATCCTGTTTATCTATTTGTAGGGTTAATTTCAGGGTTGCATTTTATAATTTCTTCAGTCACATTGCTACTTTTAGTCCTGTTTATATTATCTATTTGATGTTTATATTTGGTGTGTTATATGCACCTGAAACCTCATCTATTTCAAATTAGCAATTTTGTGCAATAGAAGTATTTAATGTGAGTAGAAATGGATCCACTTGTTAACTCATTTCTATCAAGTGGTTTGTGCTTTTACGTTGGGGAACAATCAGGACATTAAAAGCTGGGCAGTGGTGGTGCATGCCTTTAATCCCAAGGACTCAGGAGACAGAGGCAGCTAGATCTCTGTGAGTTCCAGGTCAGCCAAGGTTACATCCTATCTCTACAAACAAACATACCAACAAACAAAGTAATAAAAAACCATTATGTTTCATTGGGCAAGGTCATGTAAGCCTTCAAACTTAGAACTCAAGAGGCAGAAACAGGGGAAGTTGTGTTCAAGGCCAGCCTGGTCTACATACAGAATCTAGGCCATTTAGTGATATAGACAGACCCTATCTCAAAACAAAGCAAACTCCTCTCAGAGAATTAGCTTGGATGATACCAGAATAAGCATGCAAGGCTCCAAGGGAAGAATCTCACAAACAGTCCTACCCAGCTATAATGCCTATGAACCACACCGATATCATCTTGTCAGGGTAACTCTAGAGGTTCAGTGATGGCAAGCTAGCCTTGGTGAAGATGAACGGCTGTCTAATTGGACTTAATATACTCATAACAACAGGGAAACTGATTGGTACTGGAAACCTAGCTAACTTCTCACTGCTGGTGAAGTTATGAATCTTGGAGGAGTACCAACCACCACCAATTTACTAGTTAAGATTAGTTCTTATAAATTCAAATATTTTGTCTTGTACCCACAAATAAACACAGTCTTCTTCCCTCAGCAAGGAAACTTCTCTTTCAACAGAGAGACCACTATAAAAAAAATCTACAAGTGATCGAAATGTAGAATTGTAGAGACCATGCCCAATGAGTCATCTACAAAATACTCAAGGAATATTTTTGAAGATGGGATGGATATATATATATATATCAAGAGGCAGAGGATCAAGGAGTTTGCTGTGAGATTGTTTCTCCTAGTAATACTAGGAGCTATATCCATAAAATCTCAAAAACATGACTGCCCAAACAAGAGCCAAACAAGCGCAACAACAATGGACATGCCAAAGTGGATGGGTGAAAGCCCACAAGGCTCCAATCTCTACAGAGTACTACAGGCAACTGCACAATGCTGGGAACAGGAGTCTCTCTCGGTGATGAGCATACCATCTAGTCATCTCTTACCAAATGGTCAGCCTTGGGAACATATACACAACTACCATGATATTGACAGAAGGGGTTAGATTTAGGAACATATGTGTATATCAATTATACATAAATTATACATACATGTACACATACATATTATACATAAAATAACAAATGACAAAATATGAATTTAAAAGAGAGTGGGAAGAATATAAGAGAATTTGTCAGTAAGGAAGGGAAATGAAACATGTTGTACTTACGCTATTATTTTAAAATTTTACAGTAAAAAAACCCAGCAGAACAAAAATAACAAATACGACAAGAAACCCAAACAAAAACTAAAAAGTTTGTAAAATTATCAGTGAAATTCAGACAAGGCTTCCTTTAAGCTACCATGCTGCCCTAACTACAGTGTCCATCATCAGGAATAGTAATGTTAATTACTCTTGGCATAAACATAAGGAAAGGAAGCCAAATACTGCTGGGGGAGTGAGAACTAGAGAATGAACTTTGAAAATCAGTGTATATATTCTCAAAGAAAGAAATAAATCTGGGTATCACAATTACAGAGCTGACATGTGGTACTATTCCTGTGGAAACCAAGACACACATATACTTATCCCAGATGAGGAACCAATGGCAAATCAATTTTGGGGACCAACGGAGTCCAACTTAGTGCACCAATATGGTTTCTTTTTTATTGATGTTCCATCTGCAAGTATGTCGGTGAACTATGTGTGTTGCTGGTGCTTGCAGAGTCCAGAAGAGGGAACTGGAGAACCTGGAGTTGGGTTACAGGTTGAGTGACCATGTGAGGGTACTGAGAACTCAAAGTGAGTCTTTTGAAAGAGCAGAAGGTGCTCTTAACCACTGAGTCATCTCTAAATGCCAGTGGACCAGTGAATATACTTGGATGACTTACAAGAGTGTGGGTGAGTAGCTACTGATAGAAACACAAAGGACTGAATGACAGTTGCTTCTCCCAGTGAGGGTGGTGGCTAATAAAGCTGAAAACCTGGGGATCACTGCACAGATTGCAGGCAGCTCACCTGAGATGGGAAGTTGTCTCTCAAGCCACTCACTAACTCCTCTAGGCAGCTTGACCTGTCTTGTCTGATTCAAGCTACTTGACCGGTGTCTGCTTCATGGCTAGTCTGAACATCTTCTGGGAAGCTCATTTTGTCTGATAGTGTCAGAGGCCATGCCAATTATATATGCTTGAGGCAGGAGGGCATTAGTGAATTTTGCCAGTTTATGGAACTTCCTGAAACTGTTAAGTCATCTATATTGCCTTGAGCTTCTGGTGCTTCTTTGTAGGATAGAATACATGATCTCCCATTAGAACATCCATTTATTTAACTCTGCTTTAATATCCTATATTTTAAGCAACTTCCTCCAAATTGGAAGGCTTAATCTCAGGAGAGGCTGATACACAACAACTACTCCTGGGCATGACCTCCATGGAGTACTTGCCCATCATGTTCACTGCACTGTTATGCACAGTATCTAGGCAATGGAATCAATGTAGATGTCTCTCAACTGATGCATGCATAAATGAAACTGTGATACTTATGGACAAAGGTATATTACTCAGGTGTCAATAAAATGAAACTGGGAAATTTGGAAGTGAAAGTAGGATACAGGAAGTTATGATGAGTGCTGCTGCCTAGAATCCAGCAGCCAAACAGCACATTTTCACCCATGTGCCGCTTAGCTTCAAAATTCTGTTTCGTGTGTTCTAGCTAGACAACATGTAGACCAGGATGCTAGAAATGCACCTCGTAGTGGAGAGATTCAGGAAGAGAGGGTGGATATTAGAATGTAGGTGACATGAAAATAGAGTGGGAATGCTCGTGCAATATGATTCTAACGTGGAGTGGAGTGATGGGGAAGAAAGGGGCTGCTAAAGCTCCACTCAAATGGGATGTCAAGGAAGGCGCTACATGGAAACCTATCATTTTGCATGCCAAGTAAAAACATAATAAGAGGAGATAGTAGAACACATGTGCTATAAAAGAATGGGACATTGGACAATGTGTAATATGTATTTACGTCAAGATGGGGACAAGAAGAGTGGGTGGGTTATCCAAAATAAGGCTTTATGAAGAAGTCCTATGAAACCCCACTATCTTACAAGTTATAGAGGAAATGTGATTTTAAAGCCATTATGCAGCAGTGCACACATGGTTAAATAATGCTGCTTCCAGATGCCAGGGCTATTAAATGGAGCTCTCTGTACCAGATACTTGTATCTGCTTAGGACTTACTCCTCATGGAAGCCACAGAGGCACCCCAAACAAAACAGGTCACTGTCAGCTCTCTTGCATGGCCATCCTAAGCACATGGTGTTACTGATGACACCAAACACTTTGGCTGCAAGATAGAAAGAGAACAATCTTGAACTTACCAGGAAACTCTCCAAAATGGCTAGTTTTTATAGTACTGTAAGGTCTAGTACAGGCTGCTGGCAAAGATATGATGTCATTGTCTTACCCCGAACCATGTATCCTACAGTACCAATTCACTATCCAAGATGTGTCAACTCACCCAGGTGCACCTACATCTATGTACAGAGCACTGCGATGAACAGCATGCATTATCACATCCTTAGCCTTTGAGGTATTTCTAAGCTGTATGTCAACATTCCAATTATATCACATGCACACCCTATCTCATTACAGTTTGTCTCTTGATATGTGTAAGGATTAATTCTATAATGAAGATTTTGAAAGTGAAGAAAAGATAAGAATTAGAGCATTTCCTTTCATGATGAATTTTCTTTCATCTCTAAAATTTTGGCACTAGTTTGTAAAGCATTTGTCAAATTAAAAATATTTGTAGTGATGTAATTTCCATAGAGACATAGGGATTATATACTTTAACATGGTTCCTCAGAACTATGAACTTTGTGATGTACACTTTAATTACACATCTTTGCCAGTTGTTTATGTTATTATATGTTGTTCTTATTAACCACTGTTTTTGTTTGTTTTGTTTTTCGAGACAGGGTTTCTCTGTATAGCCCTGGCTGTCCTGGAACTCACTCTGTAGACCAGACTGGCCGCGAACTCAGAAATCCACCAGTCTCTGCCTCCCAAATGCTGGGATTAAAGGCTTGCGCCACCACTGCCCGGCTTTAACCACTATTGCTTTATATTTTTACTTTTATTTTGTTTTCTGAGACAGGGTCTATGTAATCCTAGCAGTCCTGGAACTCACTATATAGACCAGGATGGACCTGGACTCACAGTGATCTGCTTGTCTGTGTCTTCTAATTGCTGTAATTAAAGGCATACACCATCTTCCCTGGCATTATTATGAATGGCTAGATGTTAAATAAGACAAATATTTTTGTTATAGCTTTTCCCAGGGATGGGAAGAGAAAACTGAGTGGTTAAGAGCACTGGTTGCTCTTACAGAGAACGGGTTCAATTCCCAAGATATAATGAGCTACACACAACTAGGTGTACTGCCAACTTCAGGGGATCTGATGCTCTCTTCTGGCTTCTACCCGCACCAGGCATACATGCAGTGCACAGAGAATACCTGCAGGCCTGGCAAACATGCACATTAAAAACAAATAAATAAATAAAAAGCCTTTCCACAGTTATAATTATAGAATGTTAATATAAACTCTTACTTAACAAAAATATAAATTTTCATTAGCAGCTTTCAAAAGCTCGTTATTTTTATGTTTCTATTACTTAATACTGTTGTGATTTGTAAGCAGGGAATACCAGATAAATGTTATGTCACAATATTTACAATGGTATGATTTTCTCCAGTGTGAACTCTCTGATGTCTTCTCAGATTTGAAATCTGGATAAAGGATACATCACAGTCTTTGCATTTGTAAGGTCTCTCTCCAGTATGAATTTTCTGATGTGCTCTAAGGTATGAGCACCGAGTAAAAGATTTGCCACATTCCTTACATATGTAAGGTCTCTCTCCAGTATGAACTCTCTGATGTGTTCTAAGATGTGAGTCCTGGGTAAAGGATTTGTTGCATTCTATACATTTGTAAGGTTTCTCTCCAGTATGAATTTTCTGGTGTGTCTGAAGAGTTGAACACTTAGTGAAAGATTTGCCACATTCCTTACATATGTAAGGTCTCTCTCCTGTATGAACTCTCTGATGTATTGTAAGATTTGAACGCTGGATAAAGGATTTGTTACATTCTCTACATTTGTGAGGTTTCTCTCCAGTATGAATTTTCTGATGTGCTCCGAGAGTTGAGCGCTCAGCAAAAGATTTGTCACAGTCCTTACATCTGTATGGTTTCTCACCAGTATGAACACTCTGATGTCTTCGAAGATGTGAGCCCTTGGTAAACGATTTATCACATTCCCTACATTTAAAAGGTTTCTCTCCAGTATGAATTTTCTGGTGTGTTTTAAGAGTAGAATTCACAGTAAAGGATTTATCACATACCTCACATTTGTAAGGCTTTTCGCCAGTATGGATTCTGTAATGCCTTTTAAGATGTGATAATTCAAGAAAAGACTTACTACATTCTTTGCATTTGTAAAATTTGTCTAGAGAATGAGTTTTCTGATGCCTTCTATATGATGCATAGTGGGTAAAGGACCTGTCACACTCATTGCATTTGTAAGGTTTCTCTCCAGTATGGAGTCTGTAGTGGCTTCTAAGGTGTGAAAGCTGATGTAAGACTTTGCCACATTGTTGACAAGTATAATATTCCTTAGCACAATGTATTTTCTGATGTCTTCTGAAACTGGAACAGTGGGCAAAGGATTTGTCACACTCCTTACATTTGTAAGGTCTCTCTCCAGTATGCATTTTCTGATGGCTTTTCAGTGCTGACAACTGAGGAAATGATTTTCCACATTCTTTACATTTGTAAGGTTTCTCCCCAGTATGAAGTCTTTGATGTGTTTTAAGATTTGTACACTGGGCAAAAGATTTGTCGCAAACACTGCACTTGTAGGGTTTCTTTCCAGTATGGATTCTCTGGTGTACAGTTAGGCTTGAGGTAGTGCTGAAGCATTTCCTGCATTTCCCACACTGGTGTGGTGTATCTACAATGTAGACTGTTTGTTGCATGTGACTGTACCCAGAGCTGAAATAGTCATCATACTCTCCCTGACTCTGTAGTTTGTTCGCAGTGTAGAGTCTCTGATCTTGACTAATGTTGGAACACAAACTTAAAGATTTCTCACAGTCTTCAGATTTGAAAAGTTCTTCTCCAGTGTGTGTGCTTTTATGTCTATCTGGATTTGACGAGTCAACAGAGGCATCCTTGTTCTTACTGCATCTGTAGTTATTAGAGGTTTCTGCAGTGTCACTTCTTTTATAAAGTGCACAGTTGGAGGGATCATGAAGCATTTTACCAAGCTCATTACACTGACAAGACTCCTTTTCAGTCTTCACATGTTGATGGACAGTATCACATATGCAGTAGTTCTCTGAAAATGAGTACAATTCAGATTAATAGAAATTGTATCCAGATCACACATGTGATAAATGACTGTCTCTATAAGTTCTCTATTAAAATAAGTCAAACTGTACCTATTTAGAATAGATCTCCCAGTAGCTGCCACTTTTCATTGACTGTATCTGTATGGATCCTCACAAAAACAGCATGCCAACCCTATCAGTGATTTCTAATACAAATCTCATCTTTATTGAAAATGTCTAACTTGGCACAAGATGGGACAAACAATTCTAGGTAAGTAATTAACTTTGGGATGGAGCTCACTCAGTGATTATATTTAGAATGCATCTCTAAGTTTTTAAATATTTTTTTCTCAGAAATGGATGAAGACTTTAATCAAATCCAGGCTCCCAGTCTGTACTTCCTAATGTATGGCAATGAAGGTTACCCTTCAGCAAACCCATTTCCTTTTAAGATAAAGGCTCACTAAAAACCATGAGAGGGTCTGTTTCTTTTCTTTAAAAAAAGGGGGGAGTATCAGATTCTTCAAAATAATGGATGCCAAGCAAATATTCTGTCATACCCAGAGCTCTAGATAATTTAAGGCAGGGCTGTCACCGGCAGCTATTGCTCGTATCTTTTCCTCCACTGTCTGAGCTCCACACATTTCTTATCTTTCCTTATATGGTTATTCTAAAGGGTACTCTGTACACAAGCTCCTAGGATTACATTTCCAGAGGGGTGTCTGTGCATCCTCCACTGGAATGAAAATGAAACATGTCATATGAAGACATGCAAGCAAGCAAGGCAATTACAGAATAATCCTACTTCATAGACTCACATTAGACTTATAAGTTGTAAAGGTATTCTTATCTGATGCCAGCACAGTCAAGAAAAATTGCACATTGTACTTGTATTAAGTCCCCATACAAGTCTACAGGTCTAATGAGTCACAATGACTTCTAAGAGTTACCCAGGCAGGATGCACGTGGAGGACAGGAGACTGGAGTAAGTGCAGGGATCAGGCATCTTTGAAGAGAACTGAGTACAGCAAAGGCAGTTTCAGCCCTTGCCTGCTCTCTCACTCGAATCCTTCACTGTGGTCCTGCTCGTTCACTTGCCCTCCTGGTTTTAGCTACTACAATTATTCATCTTCCAGGGCAACCTCATTGGCTCCAGGCAGGTGACCAGGCCTACTCTGCACACAGTAATCCATGGACTCTGCACATAATAGTCCATGTTTCCTGTGAGGAAACCTATGACCAATGCTAGAATTTGTAGAAACAATACAGATGTGTGAGACAGTGCTGTGCTCAGTACATGAGAAGAACACAAAATCGAAGAATCTAGGAGTGAATTCCCAGTTACTATTTCCAGTCAGCATCTCCAGCATGTTCTGGGAGAATTTTCAGTTTGTCCATCTTGAGCTTTCCTTACAATTAAAACAGTGTGAACTGCAATGCTGGCTATGGAGCTTTAAGCCATAGGTGGAAAGAGTATATGCTACTGAATTCCTGAGTGCATCTTGGAGCCAAAATTAAGGGTGCACGGCACCTCTAAGATGAAAAATGAAAAGAAAAATAATAAATAGCATAAAAATGTTCTTTTGTTCTCCTTAACATATTTTTTACTGATTCGTTGTCAATTTCGTATCATGCACCTTAATTCCACTGATATACTAGTCCTTCCATATCTGCCTTCTACCCTTGTAACCTACCCCTCAAAAGAAAAGAAAAAATTAAAATTTAAATAAAAAAAAAATCTCCTTAACCCTTATGGAAAACTATGTGCCCTTGTATCAACTGCAGCCTTCTCTCACACCTGCAACAGTTGTTCCTGCATCAGTCCTGCTGTGCATATACAAGTCCACTCTTCCAACACCTATTTGTCATACTGGCATTGGAAGCTGTGGTTTGTCACATCATATACCCTTTTACCTGAACAGTTCTAATTGGAAATTTTTGTTGCAATGAGTCATTAGTCTGGTTCCAGGTCTCTGGCTTCTATACCAATACTAGACCCTGGCCTAGACTGCTGTTGGATATACTGTTGTTGCAATGTGTCATGGAAATCCTGCAGCTTTGGTTCACCAGGACTTCCCCCGTCATGTGCACCAACAGTTCATATATGGTGTACACGTTAGAGTGAGTTAACTCAAAGTCCTGGAACTGAGCCTTGGTGGTAGCTGAGTTGGGATGCCTACCACATTTACTGCACCCATACCAACAGGGCTAGCTCTGCAGTGCTGCCTAGGCAATAGGTGGGGTCAGCTTCCCCATGCCCAAGTTACAGTCTGCTCTACCATGTGGTGGCTGATGAGGAATGGGGCCAGCTCAGGGAGTCTCTCAGTCATCAACATGGACTCAGGTAGCAGCCCAGACAACAGACATCTGCATGGCCTTTGGTGGTAGCATGGACCATAGACATCGACATAGACCCCTGCTGCCAATAGGGACATGGACCCAACAGGGACATGGGCAACAGCATAGGCATAGACATCACTACGGCCTAAGGTGACAGTGCAAGCCTCTCGCATCTGGCTGTTCTTTACTATGGTCTTGCCTCGAGTTCCACTGCTTCTTCATAATGCACAAACCACTATGGTTCTCTTTTTCCTAGTCTCTCTATCATCTTGCTCTTACTTGGGCTAGCAGACATCTTGGAAAACTTCTTTTTTTTACTACCAAACTACCCTTCTGGTTTTTCTATGACAGCTTAATAATGAGTTTACAACCTATAAAGTCAGTACTTACAAAGAATGAGTTAGGAATTGTACAAGAAGAATGTTCTCACCCACAGAGACCAGGTTGCTGTAATTCTCCAACATCACATCAATGTACAAAGCCCTCTGAGCAGAGTCCAGGCATTCCCACTCCTCCTGGGGGAAGTCAACAGCCACATCCCCAAATGTCAACAGACGCTGAAAAAAATTTTATATTTTGACTTGGGGTTACAGGATATTTTGTGTTATTACTTATATCCAGGATACCTTCCTGGATATAAAATGATGGCATGTTGATGAGTGAAGACCATTATCATCACACATCATCAGAACAAAACAAAACAAAACAAAAGGCAGATGACTTTTCAATATAGTCACATTCTATAATGAATTCTTTCTTTCTTTCTTTCTTTCTTTCTTTCTTTCTTTCTTTCTTTCTTTCTTTCTTTCTTTCTTTCTAAAAGATGTGTTTATTATGTCCACAGTGTTCTGCCTGCATATAGGCCTGCACGCCAGAAGAGGGAGGCAGAACTCATTATAGATGGTTGTGAGCCACCATGTCATTGCTGGGAATTGAACTCAGGACCTTTAGAGGAGCAATCAGTATTCTGAACTCTGAGCCATCTCTCCAGGCCCCTATAATAAATTTTCCAGATGATATAGTAGTTTTACAAGTAGTCTACATGAAACAAGAGTCACATTTAAGGTCTGGACACAGTTGTCTATCTGTTATGGACACAGTACACATATCTCAGAAGGACAATTTGTGAGGAGGACATATGCTTTTAAATGCTTTGCCTGGAGATAATCCTAAAATACAGGCATTGAGTTAACCTTGTCTATACTGGGTCTTGCCTAACTCTATTCTAACAGGCTCAGGTATAAATTTCAAACTCCAGGTATAATGCCACACCATTAAATAGCAAAGGGGTATGAAAGGTAGAACTCATGATGATTGACTTTTTGGCAAAGAGTTTTGGTTTTTTTCCATAGTAGCAAGGATTGTAGTAATACTGCATACTGATATTTTTAAATATACATATAAAAAATCAGTAGTTTGCTCAATTAATTTTTTAAGAATATTTAGGCCATTAATATGCAGAGAGAAAAATGTGTATTAGCAACATTTAATATAATCTAAACTTTTCCTAAGAATATACAAGAGTCATCATAGACAAATAACAATTTCAGAACAGTACAGCTGCAGGGTAGGCATGGAGAGCTGACATTCAAGCAAAGTGTCTAGAGCAAGGCCATCATGAGGGATAGTCTCTTTGCAACAAATGTAACAGCTTATGCACATGTCATTCAATGCCCATAAGACATTTGTATGGATGCATTCCACATAATTCTACATAGTCCAAGCCCAAGTTCTCTGCACAGTGAGATGTTGTTTGTGCAAAAAAATGAAAAGAAAAGAAAGTACAAATATTGATCTTTCTGCTTTGGAAAGTTACCCATGAGCTTCCTAACCAAGTGAGTGATTATCCTAAGACAAACTAGATATGAGGTGCCAACAAACACATGGACACATCACCACCATCATGATATTAAACCCCAAAGAGAAATACAAGTAGACTACAATCTCAGTCTATACTCAAGAACGAAGTTTCATGCCATAATTAAGCTACATATGCCTGCCATTTTCAGCACTCTACAGTGTGCTTAAATCTTTAGTAGTAGGATCCAAGTTTATTTATGATTAAGAATCAAGATGTCTCTTTTAATTCCACACATTGCTAAAACAATTGTAACAACTATTCCATGTGTTCCGATATGCATGTTTAGGACCATGATTCAAGAAAATATGACAGATTCCACAGTTAAGACCTGCATAGCACATAGCCCTCACTCAATAATGTAGTCCATCCATTACATCAAATGGATATCAATATATTTTTTGTTAATGTGTTAAATTGGATGTATTTTAAAATTACAAGTAATAAGTTCATGTAAAGTATCTGTCCTAAAAAATAAAAATCTTGGGAGAAAAATAGAGAAAAATGCTATAGGGGTAGATTTTGGGTATTATACTGTATAGTTGTAGTCATAAAGACAGCCTGGTGTAGTCATAAAATAAGAAAAGAATGTGACAAAATAAAGAACCCAAAGCCAAAATTACAAAGCTATGCCTACTTTAATATTTGACAAAGGAGGCAAAATCATACATACATACATACATACATCTCAAAACTATGGTTTTCTCAACAAATTGTGCTGCCAAAACTAGATCCAGTACTAGAATAAAATTAAATTCTTATTTTCCACTTTGTGCACAAATCCATTCAAAATGGACCAAATACCTTATTTAAAATGAGACACACACACAAGAAACCTAGAAAACACAGGGAATAGCCATCAGGATATTGGGACAGGAAAGAACTTGTTGAATAGAAAGAACACCAACAGCACAGGAAGTAACTAACCCCAAGCATCAACAGATGGCAGGACATGAATATAAAGTTTCTGTCCATCAAAGGAAACAAGCAGAAGAGCAGAAAGATACCCACAAAATGGGACAAATTTTGTAACAGCAACATTGTAGACAGGTGTTTATATCTAGAATTTACAAAGAATACAGAAATAAAACTCCAAGAAAATACAACTGCCAACAAACAAATGGGCAAATATACTAAATAGACACTTTGGGTGGGCAGGAACACAAATTGTCAACAAACATGGAAAAGGTGTTTAGGATTCCTAAAATGCTATCAAGGGAATACAATTAAAACTACTTTGAAATAGTGGCTCACCCCAGGCAGAAGTGCTGCCTGTCATCTAATCTAACAAATGTTAGAATGTGGAAAGAAAGGAAGCCTTATTCACTATTGGGGTGTGGGTGTGTGTCTGTGTGCGTGCGCATGTTGTGCACCATTATAAAAATAAGTTTAGAGATAATTTAAAAAGTTAAAGCTACAACTAATCTATACTTCAGCTCTTTCCTTCCTGGTAACATACCCAGAAAACTCTACACCCCACCCTAGATATATTTACATGCCATATTGGCTGCTGCTTTATTCACTATAGAAAAGTATTGGAATCAACCTAATTGTCAACAGATAAATGGATAATGAAAATGTTATACATATAAAATGAAATACTATTCAGGTAAAGAGAAAAATGTAATAATTTGCAAGAAAAAAAACAGATGGACTCAGAATATGTAATATTAAGTGAGGAAATACCTGTAAGAAAGAAGAGACATTTTCCCTCATATGCAGAATCTAGCATATAATATGTACAGACTTCAATTCTTCAAAACCTACTTTAATAAGGGTTCTTAAATGCTTCAACCTCCCTTCTAGCACACTACCCAACAGAGGTAGTGAAAAAGAAAGATTAACAGTAAATGGGGGTTGTGGACATGTTTAGAAATAGTTCTTTGGGGCTATTCCAATCTTCATTGTCAGCAGTCCAGTCTACTAGCAAAACACCAACAATAATCACTAGCAGCAGTCCAGTCCCCTCAGCAATCTCCACTCACAAATCAGCACTGCAGTTAGATCCAGAAGAAACAGCGAGGCTCTGCCAATCTCTGCCAATTGGCCCAAGACCACAGAAGCCACAAGAAGCTGCTGGAATATCACAAGTTCATTGGCCAGTTACTTTCTACGAACTTACAACAAGCGTAGGTCAGCAAAATAATACAAGGCAAACCAATATAGGAGCGTCATCAGCAAAGACTAATGAGGCCAAGTAAGGTGAACCAATGCCAGAGCCTCCTCTCCCTGTCTGTGGAGTCATATTTATATTCTTTCTAAACATCACACATCCTCTCATGCATCTGCCTCAGCAAAACATTCTCTCTCCTGTGTCTGCTTTAGGAAAACACCCATTCAAATGTCTGCTTCAGTAAAATATCCTCTCACCTATGTGCTTAAGCAAAACATTCTTTCATACGTCTGCTTCAGCGTTCTTTCATGTATGTCTCTTTCAGCAAAACATCCTTTAACCTGTCTGCCTCAGTGAAACATTATATGACATAACATCAGTTTCCAAAGAAACCAGAAATTTCCACTTCTAATATGTATAGATGGAAACAATGCACATGTGGCTACCATAGACCACGGAGAAAAGAGAACTTGAAAGGTTAAATACCAGGGGTTGAGTTAGGATTGAATGCAGGTAACAATCACCAGTTACAAGAAAGGATTAAAAAGGATATACAACTTTTCTGGTTCTAATTCTGACACAGGTATTTTAGTTTTTGGTACTGGATCAATTCATAAAGATATATTTGATCATGAAAACATAAAATCAGATCTGAGGCTCCAGAGTATCTGTTACCAAAGAATACTGTTACTGCATAAATATGCATTGACTTGACCAGTCTCTAAGTCCAGTGAATTACAATGTGATTTTCTTTATCTGTTTGCAATAATTTTCAAAATAAAATTTTAAAAATGATCAGGAGCAGAAAATTAAAGGCTTGCAATGTATCAGACTATAACATTTTTAGAAATAGAGTAGACATGACCACTGACCTGGGACATGATTAATGGAGAATCAGCCATGTCTTTCTGTTTTTCTTCTTTGATTTTCTTTTTGAAGAACAATGAATAGCTGGCTTGTGGCCCTTTAATATCAAGGGGGTCAAACAGGAAAAGTAAAATTAATACTGAATGCTGTTAAAAAAGCAATGTGAAATTACATGAAAAAAACCCAAGTAACAGAATTCTATCTGTGTCTGGTCAGTGATCCCAAAGCCAGAAAAGCATGGAAAGACATTTAAAACTTGGAGAGAAAAATCACCATCAACCATATTGTTACACTCAGAAAAATAGTGTCTCAAAATTGATAGAGTCATAAGTGCAACTGAAGCTCATCACAAATTACCACAATTCATACTACTAAAGCACCATAACACATAATAAATTATAGGTAAAACATATACAGGAGAATTGGAGGAATTATCTATCAGAACATGGGAAATAACATATTTCATGAGAAGAATAGATAAATACAGGAAACTGGGAAGTAATCATCCATGCTCAAGACAATAAACCACTCTTCCATATAGTAAAGATAGAAGAATACAAATAATCCAACCATCAACAACATAAAAACAAATTCATAGAGAATAAAAACACTGTGAACAAAAACATATGGCTACTCTGGAAATCAATATATAGAAAGGATTGTCAATTATATAAATAAATTCTCAAATTTAGTAAATCTAACACATACACAGCTGTTACACTCCTTGGCATATGCTCAAAGGACTCAACATCCTATTCCACAAATACATGTCAAATGCTGCTGTATTCATAATAGGTACAAAATGGAAACAATGTAAATGTTCTTCAACTGACAAATTATAATGTACATATAAACTATGGAATATTATTCAGCTGTATAGAAAATTGAAATCATATATGCAGGTAAATGGATGGGCCTAGAAAAGATCATACTGAGTGGAGTAACCCAGACCCAGAAAGGCAGATATTGAATGTTCACTCTCAAACGAAGTTCCTAGCTCCAAGTCTTAAGATGTGAGTTCACAACATGGAGTAACTGCAGTAATCAGAAAAGTAAAAACAGACCATGGTGGGATGTGGGGGAGTAATACATAGGAGATAATAGGGAAAAGTGATCTTAAGGGGAAACTGGAAATTTATTAGGAGTCTCTTATATAACTTTAGAAGGACAGTAAAATAACAGTAAAGATGTCTATACAGTCGTAGGTATCATAATACTATCCATCTACCATAAAATGCCTACCATACATATAAGACTGTGAATAAATATACATTTGGAGAGTAAAGGAAAACTTCCCATTATGGCTCCCTATAAGAGCCATATATTTTCTAACAAAACCACCAACAAGAAGCTTGCTTTGAAGTTGCTGTTACAGCTGTCCAAGAGACTCCCAATACATTACATGCCATTGTGTCTCTCAGACATAGAAAGTGAGTCCCTATTGTTGAGAAGCCATGTACTCTGGACACAGATCCCTGAGGACTCAAGATGGATCTGACACTACAGCCTCCTCCATAGGGACTAGCTTACTTGGCACCAGAAGGCAACATGCAAGCTTACCAAGGAGGGAGCCAACCAACAATCATATCCAGCTATGACACCTATGAACCAGAACAATCTCCACTGCACAATAACCCTGAGGGTACAAGAATGGCAACCATACCTTGGTGGGAAACAACAGCTTCCTAATTGACTTAAGACTCCCCCCCCCCTCAACAAGATGGAAATATACCTGGTACTGGAAATCTAGCAAGATTCCCAAGGCTAGTAAAGTCACAAATCTTGGAGGAGAATCTACAACCACTACTTTACTAAATCAGAATAAACCCTAATTGAAGTCTAAATATCCTAATTCTGACAGATAAATGTAGTTTTTGTTTTGGTTTGGTTTTGCAGCACATGGAGATTACAGAAAACCACAATCAGTCAAAATACAGAGTTGACATATAAGTAACACAACTCTGGCATCTAAGGCTCAGGCATCCCTGAGCAAGAGGGGGCAGGAATATTGTAAGAGCCATATGAAGAGGTTTGCTGTGACATTGTGTCTCCTAGAAATGTCAGAAAAGCTACATGCATGAGATCTTAAAATCATGGTGGCCTGTACATGAGCTGAAGAAGGGCAACACCAAGAGACATGCTAACATAGAAAGGAGAAAGCTCACTAGGCCTCAGTCCTTGTCAAACACACTAAGGAATTCTGAGAGCTGGAGAAATAATCCATAGAGAATAGTACACTATACTGTTATTCAATAGCAAATGTTCATCCCATACAAAATAAGTTGTACTTTTCTGTTTAGGAATTCATATCAACATACAATAACGAAAGAAAAAGCTATTAAGAATAAATGTCTGTGTAAAGTGAAGATTTTGCATCATCTACATAAAAAAAAATGACCAGAATGGTTTTGTACCATTTTGTATTGTTGCTACTCACATAAATAATGCTTAACATGTGGCAAGATAGATGGCTCAGTGGTTATGAGCTCCCATTGTTCCTGCAGAGACCCAGGTTACACTCCTAGAACCCAACGTGTGGCTCCCAACTGTTCATAACTCCAGTACTAGGATACATATGACATACTTGTAGGCAAAGCACTCATATGGCAAAGATATATGAATCTAAGTTTAAAGACACTGAATAGTAGATAAATATTAGTAAGAAAACAGAGAGATTAAAAACTCCTTAAATGGACTAACCACATTGAAAAAAGATGTCTACAATAAAAACTTTGACTCCTTGAAGGTACTTAAGAAATCACTGAGTTAGGACATGGAAAGAGATTTCACAAAAATAGAATGGGACATATTACTATTGCTCTGTAGCACAGCTTGAAGTTAGGGATGGTCATATTTCCAGAATCTTTTATTGTGCAGGGTTGTTTTACATATCCTGGGTGTTTTTTGATTTTCCATATGAAGTTGAGAATTATTCTTTCAAGGTCTATGAAAAATTGTGTTGGAATTTTGATAGGAATTCCAGTGAATCTGTAGATTGCTTTTGGTAAGATGGCCATTTTCACTAGGTTGATCCTACCAGTCAGTGACAAAGAGAGACCATTCCATCTTCTGACACCTTCAGAAACTTCAAGTTCTCATCATACAGGTCTTTCACTTGCTTAGTTAGAGTTACACCAAGATATTTTATATTATTTATGACCATTGTGAAGGGCGTTATCTCCTTAATTTCTTTCTCAGCTCATTTATCCTTTGTTAAAGGAGGGCTACTGACTGCTTTGAGTTAATTTTGTATCTAGCCACTTTGCAGAACTTGTTTATCAGCTGTATAAATTCTCCGGTAGAATTTTGGAAGTGACTTACATATCCTGTCATCTTCAAATAGTGATACTTTGACTTCTTTTCCAATTTGTATAACCTTTTGTAGCAGTCCATCGTCCTACAGTAGGACAGGGTTTATCTGAAAGGAGAGCTGGAAATTAAGGGGTTGGGGGGAGACGAGAGAAGCATGAAGCCAAGACAAGGTTCTGATCAAGGCTCCAAGTTTAATAATAAGCTTTTCGTTTATAAAGGGAAAAACCTCAATACCCATCCCCTGCTTCAGCTGGAGTATGTAGTAGAGCAAGGTCAGCGCAGGCAGTCAAAACAGCTAAATTCCATGGGAACTCGCAACTGCAGCCAAGGCAGATGTCTCTGTCCAGGTTGATAAGATCTGTTGTGGCAAATGCTCAAGGTCTGCTTAGCCTGCTCAAGGCTGGGAAGGTTACACCCTTGATCTACTTTAATTGTCTTATTGCTCTGGGTACAACCTCAAGTACTCTATTGAAGAGATATGGAGAGTGGACAGCTTTGTCTTGTCCATGACTTTAGTGGAATTTATGTTTCTCTCCATTTAATCTGATGTTGACTGTTGGGTTGCTGTACATGGCTTTTATTGTATTTAGGTGTGTGCTTTTTACCCCTGATCTCTCCAAGACTTTTAATATTAAGGGGTTTAGGATTTTGTCCAAGGATTTTCGACATCTAATTAGATGATCATGTGGGTTTTGTTTTTCCTTTCAGTTTGATTATAAGGTAGAGTATGTTGATGTATTTTTGTATAATAAACCACCAATGCATCCCTGGGATGAAGTCCACTTGATCTTGGTGGATTATGTCTGTGGTATGTTCTTAGAGTTAGTTTGCAAGAAATTTATTGAATATTTTTACATTAAAGTTCATGAAATTCTCTTTCTTTGTTGAGTCTTTGTGTGTTCAGGTATCAGGATGGCAGAGTCCTCGAAAATGAATTTGGCAATGTTCCTCCTATTTCTGTCAGTAGAATAGTTTGAGTATTGGTATTAGCTGTTCTTTGAGACAGTCTGGTAGATTTCTGCACTAAAACCATCTGGCCCTGGGCTTGCTTTTTTTTCCTTTTCTTTTGGGAGACTATTAGTGACTGCTTCTATTTCCTTAGTGGTTATAGGATTATTTAGACAGTTTACCTAATGTTGATTTAAGTTTGGTAAGTGGTATCTGTTTAGAAAATTATCCGTTTCATTAGATTTTCCAATTTTGTGGAGTTCGGGCTTTTTGAAGTAAGACCTAATGATTCTTTGCATTTCCTCAGTGTCCATTGTTATGTTTCCCTTTTCCCTTTGGATTTATTAATTGGAATACTGTCTCTCTGCCTTTTAGTTAGTTTGGCTAAGGATTTGTCTATCTTGTTGATTGTCTCAAAGAACCAACTCTTGGGTTTCCTAGACTGTTTATACTGATCTCTTTGTTTCTAATTGATTGCTATCAACCCTCAGTTTGATTATTCCCTGCCATTTTTGGCTGTGTTAGCTTTTTTTTTTTTTTTTTCCCCTAGAGATTTCGGGTATACTGCTAAATTGTTAGTATGAGAATGTCTACAATTTCTTTGGAAAGCACTTAATGGTATGAACTTTCCTTTTAGCTCTGCTTTCAGTGTGACCCATAAGTCTGGGTATGTTTTCACTGAATTCTGCAAAGTATTTTATTTCTTTCTTTATTTCTTCTTTGACCCAGTGGTCATTGAGAAGAGAGTTGTTCAGTTTCTATGATTTTGTAGGCTTTTTGTTGTTTCTGTCGTTGAAGTCCAGCTTTATTGCATGGTGATGATAGGATATAAGGAGTTATTTTAATTTTCTTGTATCAGTTGAGACTTTGTCACTGAGTATATGGTCAATTTTGGAGAATGTTTCATAAGGCATAAGAAGAATGTTTCATAAGAAGATAGCATATTTTGTGTTTGGGTGAAATATTCTGTAGATATCTCTTAGGTCCATTTGACATTTGATTCATAACCTCTGTTAGCTTCATTGTTTCTCTGTTTATTGTTTGTCTTCGTGACCTGTCAGTTGGTGACAGTGGAGTTCAATGTGTGATTTCAGCTTCAGTGATGTTTCTCTCATGAATGTGGGTGCCTTTACATTTGGGACATAGATGTTTAGAATTGAGCTATCCTCTAGGAGGATTTTCCCTTTGATGAGTATGAAGTGTCCTTCCCTATCTCTTTTTTTCATTACTTTTGGTTGAAAGTCTATTTTATTACATATTATAACTACATCAGCTTGTTTCTTGGATCCATATGATTGGTAAACCTTTTTTCCAGACCTTTTCTCTAAGGTAATGTTTATCTTTGATGCTGAGGCATGTTACTTGTATGCACCAGTATGATGGATTCTGTTTACTTATCTACTCTCTTAGCATGTGTCTTCTTATTGGGGAATTGAGTCTATTGATTTGAGAGATATTAATGACCAATGATTGTTAGTTCCTGTTATTTTGATGGTGGTGGTGGTACTCTGTGTGTGTGTGTGTGTGTGTGTGTGTGTGTGTGTGTTCTTTTTGTTTTGCTGGTTTGGAATTATCTATTTCTTGTGTCTTCTTGGATGTACATACCTTCCTTATATTAGAGTTTTCCTTCTAATATCCTCTGTAGGGCTAGATTAGTGGGAACATATTGTTTAAATTTGGTTTTGTCATGGAATATCTTATTTTCTCCTTCTATGGTAATTGAAAGTTTTGCTGGGAATACAAGTCTGGGTTGGCATCTGTGATCTCACAGAGAATGTAAGACATCTGCCCAGGTCCTTCCAACTTTTAAACTCTCTGTTAAGAAGTCTGATGTAATTCTAGTAGGTCAGCCTTTATACATTACTTGACATTGGACTACAGAGCAATAGTAATGAAAACAGCATGGTATTGGTATAGAAACAGACTGGTCAATGGAATCAAATCGAGGACCCAGAAATAAACCCACATACCTATGGACACTTAATTTTTGACAAAGAAACCAAAACCATGTCATAGTTAGGGTTCTACTGCTGTGAACAGATACCATGACCAAGGCAACTCTTATAAAGAATAACAAATAAGTGGTGCCGGCTTACAAGTTCAAAGGTTTAGTCCACTATCATCAAGTTGGGAGCATGGCAGGATCCAGGCAGGTATGGTGCAGATGTAGCTGAGAGTTCTACATCTTCATCTAAGATGAAGAAGACTACTAGGAGAATACTGGCTTCCAGGCAGCTAGGACAAAAGTCTTAAAGCCCAATCCCACAGTGACACATTTTCTCAAACAAGGCCATACCTCCTAATAGTGCCACTCCCTGGGCCAAGCATATTGAAACCACTACAATCCACTCCCTGGCCCCTATAGACTTGTTCAAATACATGAGTCTGTGGAGACCATACCTAGCTATAGCATAATAAAAAATTCATTTAGTCCAACTTCCAAAGTGCCCATGGTCTATAGCAGTCTCAGCAATGTTAAAAGTCCAAAGTTCAAAGTCTCTTCTGAGATTCATCCAATCACTTAACTGTAATCCCCAAAACAAGACAGAAAAACATCTTGGCAAACTCCAAACTCTGCATCTCCATGTCTGATGTCAAAGCATTCCTCAGTTCTCCAACCCCTTTTTTATTTTTGTTGCTTGCAACAAATTTCTTTCTGGGCTGGTTACACTCCCTGTTAGCAGCTTTCCTTAGCAGATAACCCAACACCCTGGCATCTTGAAGATCTTGGGGTCTCCAAGGCAACTCCAACTTCACAGCTTCTTGTTTCAATGTCTGGGATTTACACATGATCTTCTGGGCTCCTCCAAAGAGCTTTTCACATTTCCAGCTCTGCCCTCTAGCATTCTAGACTCTGGAATAGCATTCTAGATTCTGGTTGACTTTACTCCACTGCTGCTGCTGTTCCTGGTAGTAGTATCTCCAATACATGGGGTCTTCTGCTACAACTAGGCTTCACCAACAGACCCTCATAGGCCCTCTTCATGGTGTGAAGCCTCAACTTCTTTGCATGACCCCTTCAGTCTAGGGAAGTAAACTGCAACTGAAGCTGCACCTTCACCATTGGCCTACCTTGACTTCTCACTCTGTCAAGCCTCATCTGCTCTCCATGACCCTTTCATATCTTCAAAAACCAGTACCACCTGGGTGATTCTTATACATTACCAAGTTCAGCTGTACCACAAGGTACAACCTTGGCTATCTCTGGAACACAGCTTTTTGCGCTCTTAGAAAACACTTCCCAGAGGATTTCACCTCAGTGAGGATGGTCTATTCTTAGTCACCATTAATTTCTTAGTTTCAGCTAACCAGTACCAATTGTCCCAAGAATCCCTTCTATTTTTAACTCTAAAGGCAGAGCCACATGGCAGAAGCTGCCCAGTTCTGCTTGCTGGGGCTGGAACATGGTTCCCTTTATTCTATTACTAACTTTCTGTTTTCTGCCTCCCTCACTGCCAAAGATTGGCTGTCCTGCAACTTCCTCTGTAGGTTGACCTTGAACTCAGAGATCTGCATGGCTCTGTCTCCTGAATACTGGGATCAAAGGCATGAACCACCATGGCTGGACTTAAGCTTTTCTCTAGTTGGAACTTGTTCTGTAGCAGGCTGGCCTCTAACTAGGGAATCTGCTTCTCTTTGTGTTCATGTGTGTACCACCATGCTTGGACCTAAGCTTTTCATGGCCAATGTTCCTAAGGTCTGGATAAAAAGCCTGTGTCTTCCAGCCTCAATATCTGGATCACAAGCATACATTCCATTTCTGGATTGTAGTTCATTCCAGATTAAAAGTCCAAACTATTCCTTGTTCAACTGCAAACACAAACAATAAGCTTTTTTCAGGGTGGGATCATGCTCTGAGATCACCACTCCCTTCATCTCTTTATCTCCTTGAACATAGGATCCAGCTCCATTTAACTTGCTGGTGCCCCTGTATTACTTGAACCATACATTGTATATTTTTCCTTTCTCAGCTTGCTCCTTTTCATTAAAACACTTTTCATATGACTAAACCAGAGAACAAAGTCTCTGCTGGGTTCTTTTGAGACTTCCTTTGTCAATGCAATTAATATAAATCTCTGTTCTTTAACCTCAGGTAGACTCTTTAGACAAGAGTAAAAGCAGCCACATTCTTCACCAAAATACCACAGAAAGAGTCTGTAGACCACACACTGAAATTCTTCTCCACTGAAACCTCTTGGGCCATGTCTGCACAGTTCAAATCACTCTCAGCAACAAAGTCTTCCATATTCTTACTAGGATAATCCATTAAGCCCCACTTAAAGCACTGTACTGCTTTCTAAATCCAAAGTCCCAATATCCATATTCCTCCAAATAAAAACATAGTCAGGCCTATCACAGCAATACCCCAGTTCCTGGTACCAAATTCTGTGCTAGTTAGGGTTTTATTGATGTGAACAGACATCATTACCAAGGAAATTCTTATAAGTACAACATTTAATTGGGGCTGGCTTACAGGTTCAGAGACTTAGTCCATTATCATCAAGGTAGGAGCATGGCATCATCCATGCAAGCATGGCACAAGAAGAGCTGAGAGTTCTACATCTTCATTTGAAGGCTGCTAGAAGACTGGCTTCCAGGCAGCTAGTTGGAGAGTCTTAAAGCCCATGTCCACAGTGACACACTTCCTCTAACAAGGCCACACTTCCCCCCAAAAGGCCATACCTCCTAACAGTGCCCTTCCCTGGGCCAACCA
Organism: Rhynchomys soricoides; assembly: GCA_019843965.1. Taxonomy (NCBI): domain Eukaryota; kingdom Metazoa; phylum Chordata; class Mammalia; order Rodentia; family Muridae; genus Rhynchomys; species Rhynchomys soricoides. The sequence continues at coordinate 1,079,148 of JADRCH010000325.1, read as the reverse complement.
TATTCAAAAGACCAGAGACTTGATGTACCATGGGGTGGTGATGGGGTTGGGGGACTCTCACTTATCAGAGGAGAAGAGGAGGGGAGAATGGGTAGAGGAGTACCCACTGTGTGAGGGGGAACTTGGAGGAGAAGGACTGATACTGGGTTGTAAAGAAAATAAATTAATTTTAAAAAAAGAATAGGGTATATTATTGTGAAATGGTTGTACATGTGAAAGTGGTTTACATCTTCAGTTCAAATAGCATTACATTTAAGCTTCCCACAATAACCTTCAGAGAATTAGAAAAGACAAACCTAGAATTTATATTGACCCAGAAATTTCCTGGGTAGAGAACAAGCTCAGGAAAATGTTGCAATGCTTCAGCTATCCCAATGTGATTCCAGATCAGCCCAATGCAGTGGAGCAGCAGACCTTGTACCTGCCTAATAGCAATGACTTTGTGACTACAACCAAAACACCTCAAGCACAGGTTTCACTCTAGACAGCCTCTTCAAACAGTGGCACTGGGAAAAGAATCTATTCATATATAAAAACACGAACCTGGGTCTAAGTCTGTCCTAGAATCACAGGCCTTCATGTATGAACTGAAACAGTGAATACTGCGGAGTAACAAAAAGGGAAAACGCTTGATATGAGAGGAGCGACTGACAAACAGTATTGTGTGAAATGGAAATAACAATAACTAAAAGTATAAAGACACAATACACTGTAGGTACACTTATTAGCTACATATTTATAGAACAATGGATAAGAATCCAGAATCAATCAAAACATTAGAAAGGAAACAAATGATAATATAATCAATAAGTAAGCAAACAATTAAATCTTCCATGCTCAACAGCAATTGCAGTGGCCAATATGTACATATTAAGAAGCTCTACATTATAGGCCATCAGATCCTGTAAATTCATTATACAGAGATTCCAATTCTGTCTAGTCAGTGTCCACACTCATGTTTCTAAACAATAACAAATGTATCTTTTCAGCAATTCTTGAAATGTAAATGATAATATGCTCTAAGCTAAAGATGTAAACAGAGCACAGTATTCAAAAAATTGACAGCTGAAATTAAAATACCTATTTTCTACCCCCCAAAAAATCCATTTCATATCTAAAGATACAAGATACTGAGCAATAATATAAAAAAATTTTTTTTCAAGATAGGGTTTCTCTGTGTCTGTCTGGGAACTTACTTTGTAGATGAGGCTGGTCTAGAACTCATAGAGATCTGCCTGCCTCTTCCACAAAAGTGCTAGGAGTAAAGGCTTGCACTACCACAATCTGGCCTAAAAAAAAAAAAGAAAAGAAATTTAAGGGTTATGACTACCTAGGCAGCAGTAAAGAAGACTGATGATCATAATTATACTAGTGACCAGAAAAAAAAAAAACAAAAGTATTAAAATACAAAATCACGAGTATTAGCAAAATGACAAAATGGTCCACTAGATATAAAGTCCTTGATCAACACAGGTGCATGTCACAAAACCCAGAAGGCAGACGTTCCCAGCAGACATGAACAGAAGACTACATAAAACGTGTAAAAACTGTCACATTCTTTTCAACCTGAGAAGACAACCTAGAAGGAGGGCTGTTTTCTCTTAGATGCCAACCAATTTCTATTAAGTCAATTCCTATTAAAATCCTATTTTCAGATTTTACTGAAAATAATCCTATAGTACCAAGGAACACTAAAGAGCCAGAAAAAAATATTTACTTAGAGGTTATCTCAAAGTATATTAACAAATACAGCAAAGGAAACCACTTAGAGCTGTCAGGACAACAGACATGGGAAGACAGAATAGGCACAGTTTAATAGTCTGCAAATAGTTTCTTGATTCCTATCAAAACTCGGTTGGCATTATTTTCAGAATGAAGAAAATGTAGAGAACATGATAGAATACCAAAAGCTCAAAAATTCTTAAAACAATAAATAAATCTAGAGGTATTAATTTTCATCATTCTGTAATATATTGAAATTACTGGGATGAAAACCATTTAATACTGGTAAGTAGACCTGATGAGTGATGTGCGTGGAATAAGGACAGCATCGCTCGCATGCACAGTCAAATTTTTATTTCCCTCCTAGTGTCAGTTCTTCGGTAGAAAGTCTTCTCATCTCTGCAACAGGATAATCCTGAGGAGATTTTCCCCAGTGGAAGTCTCCAGAACTATTTCTAGTGAAACAGAATGCGGCAAAACTGACGTCATGTCCCACTTCCACAGTCTCTTGAACCCCTTGCCATCCCTTCACCAATCCTCCAACATACCTGGATCCTTAGCTACTGTCTCTTCCCTCTCCATCTTCCAGGTCTCTTTGTTGTGCTCCACAGGTGATGAATGATCCCTACAAATGAGAAAGAGATTCTTCAGAAAGTATCTGGATTGCTAACATACTACTGTGCTCAGTAGGTTAAGAGAAACGGAATTGAGGATTCTACAGTAAACCCTTCCCATTGTCACAAGATTGGAATACTAAAAATATTTAAAAAGTATTTTAAGTTACCACAACTTAAACCTCGCTTCCAATCACAACTCAGTTTAATCTCAGGGGCAGAAATGGAACTGAATGATTGGGCTGTGAATATTATACACTAGTGATGTTCTAAATTTATCCTGGACTAAAACTGATGGAAGCCTTATATTCCCAAAGGAATACACCAAAGAAGAGAAAACATTTCTTGAAATCTGTTTTTGTTCCTCTGAGGATTTCACCTTACTTGGTGGAATGTGAGAAGTATTCATACAAATCTCACATACTTGCAGTCTAATTTGCCAAAAACCCTAAGGAGGAGCAGGGGAGACAGCAAGCCAACTATTTTCTCACCCACAGAAACCAGAGTGTCCCAATTCTCCAACATCCAATCTCTGTACAGAGACCACTGAGCAGGGGCTGGGCATTGCCCCTCCTCCCAGAAATCCACAGTCACACCACTGATTGTCAACAGACCACAAAATAAAAGACAACACTTTGAACATTCCTGCTGGTGCACAACTTTAATGTGAGCACTGAGGAGATAGAGGTGAGTGGAAATCTATGAATTCTAGTCCAGCCTGGTCTACATGGTGACTTCTACATAACAGTTTGGCCATTTGTCCATGAGACACATTGAAGCATTAAGAAAAGAGGATTGCACATATTTTTCTGAAGTAGATGAGTTAATTATTCACAAGATCATTTCTAATATTATCCTATACTACAATTAATGCCTTTTAATTTTGTTTCATTCTCTCTGTCTCTCTTTCTTTTTGCTGCAAAACAGGGTTTCTCTGTGTAGCCCTGGCTTTCCTTAAAATCACTCTGTAGACCAGGCTGGCAAAGAACTCCAAGATCTACCTGCCTCTGCTTTTGGAGTGCTGGGATTAAAGATGTGTGCTACCACCAAATGCTGGTTTATAATGTCCTTTCTAACTGTGAAAATTCTGTGACCTGATTCCCTCAAACAGCATATTGTGACTTCCCAGGCTCTAATTTGCAACATTAAGAACTCAGAACAAGAATACACATTTTTCTTTTCTTTTTCTTGTCTGACCTGCCTGCCTTCCTTCCTTGTGTTTTTCCTCACTCTTATCCTTCCTTCCTTCTTCCTTCCCCTTGTTTTTCTTGTTGTTGTATTTATATTTAAGTTTTTGGAGACAGGGTCTCACAATGTAGCTGTGGTAGTCCTGGAACTCACTATGTAGACCAGGTTGGCCTATAACTAACTCACTGAGATCCACCTGCCTTTGTCTCCTGAGTGCTGAGATAAAAGATGAGTGTCACCAAGACTGGCGGCACACTTTTCACAATGCTATATTTGCATACACAGAGTTTTAGATGGAAAATTAATGGTGGATAAAACGTTGACTTTTAAAAGTTAACGTTTACATCCATACCTGTGGTACTCACAACAAATTGCACTCTCAATTAGATTTGCAGGTGTTCCTTTCATGACTAACATCTAAAAGCTCTCGGGAAATCCAAGTCCCTAGGTTCATATGCCTCTCTCTTGAGTAGGGAAGTGGCAGAACACGGAAGTTAGCATGGATAATCGTAAATTTCAAGAGCTTTGTCCTTTCCACTATAGCAAAGAGACCTACGTTTGAAGATATCAACCGATAAATTTAAATGTTCTACTTGATTATTCTCAGGAGAATATCTGGAGGCTAGAATTTCAATTTAAAAATAGCATTATCCAGTTAGTATTACTGAAAATTTATCAACGAGGGTAAGACATCACAGCACAATTTTGAGAGCTGTCATCCTTATGAGTAGCGGAGACACTGATTATACTCCGCTCCGCTCCCGCCCCTTCTCCAGCCCCGCAGCTCCTCTGACCCGGGAGGTCCCAGGGCCGCCGGGCAGCGGTTCCCGCCGCTGCGTTCCTGACTCTCCCAGGAGGCCCCGCCTGGCACCTGGGTCTTAGGGAAGTTCACGGGTCCCGCCAGACCCCAGCCGTGTCCTCTGCAAGCAAGTCTGCACCACGCGACTCCACACAGTGCAGGCCCTAGGGCCGAAAACGGGTTCTAGACACTTCCAGCTCTGACTCTTTAGGCTCAATTCCTTAGGCTCACACACATAGCACTCCAGAATCCCTGCCGGTCACTCCTCTAGAACCGCCCACTCCACACTCTTCCTCTACACCCAGCCAATATGTAACATCCTCCCATCCTCTGTTTCCGGGTGAGTGGCCCCACCCCACGGAAATCAGTCCCTCCCACTCGGTTTCAGACTTCTTGGCGCTCCAGCTGTCAGGTTGTCCTGAATTTGCTCTGCACAGTCTCCCCACATCCTTGCTGCCAGATAGACCAGAACTGGATGTGATAGGACGCAGAACTCCGGTATCTGACCCCCATAGTGAGTTCTGAACCCTTCAGATGCAAAATAGGCAGCCTAACACCCTCCATTGGACTGTCAGCCTCTGGGCCATACGATGTATGCCAAAGAGCAACAGGGTTCAGATGCCAGAGCGCCATCTGTTAAAACACAAGCGTAAGAAGCCAAAACCATATATTGCAATTTTGATTTGGGGAGAGAGACCTTTTAGGAATGTGGAACCTAGTCTCCGTCTCAAAATAAAGAAAACTCCTACCTGAGGAACAGCTTCCACTGTATCAGTGGCACCATGCAAGCTTCCAACGGAGGAAGCCGTTGTCTGTGAACCACAACAGTGGTCCCGCTTACTTTTGCAGGATTTTAGTTAAGTATAAACTGCGGTGTTTTCTAAGATTTAAACTTCTTTAAACGCTTTCACAAGTTTCTTAACTTTATATTTCTATTACTTAGAACTGTTGTAATTTGTTAGCAGACCTCTAGGGAGTTAACATTTTCTTACACTATAATTGCATGGATTTAAAAAAAGAAAAAGAGTGATGTGTTTATAAAAAAGATAACGATGTATAAGAATATGTTCTATGGGGGTGTGGTGAGGTGTGGGGGAAGGGGGTGCCTTGGCAGGCCCATGCCGAGGCATCCCTTCCGCCTGAGGGACCAGCCACACAGAGTTACAGTATAGAGTTTACTCAGGGACTGGGGAGAGGAGCTAAGAGGGTAGTAGAGGCAGAGAAAGGCAGAGAGAGGGAGAGAGTAGAGAAGTAGAGGCCGGCCATGACCACGTGGAGAGGGAGGGGGAGGAAATAGGGCGAGAGGGAGAGCAAGAGCAAAAGAGAAACGAGAGAAAGGAGGGGGGCAAGCAGCCCCTTTTATCGTGGATCAGGCACACCTGGCTGTTGCCAGGTAACCGTGGGGAGGAGCATACCTAGGTAACCGTGGGGCGGAGTTTAGACAGAATGCTAACAGTGACTGTCTTCAAGGAGGATGAAACAAATAAGAAATTACTAATGAGCGTTAGGATGCAGCTCGGTGACTGATTATATTCAGAGTATATGTTTCTATTTTTAAATATTTTTTTCTCAGAAATTGATGAAGAAAAGTTTAATGCAACTCAGGTTCACAGTACTTGTGTAAACTAATGTACTGTAATGGAGATTACTGTTCTGATGATCCAGACATTGTAATATTAAAGACTCTGTTTAAAGCATCAAAAGCCTGTTTTTCTTTCTAAGGGAGAGAGAGACAGAGAGACAGAGAGAGACACAGAGATTAGATTCTTCAAAAGTTATTGATGTAAAGCAAATATTCTGCCAGATGTCAGACGTTCTAGATGATTTGAGGCGGGTCTACAATGGGCAGCAATTGCTTATTTCTTTCCTCCACTGTCCGAGCTCCACACACTGCTGTGTGTCTTAACTTTCCTTATATAGTTATTCTCAAGTCAACTCTCCACACAGACTCCTGAGATCATCTTCCAGAAGGGTGTCCATGTATCCTCCCCTGAGAAGAAAAGGAAGGATGTAATAGGAATACCTACATATAAGGAAGGCAATTACAGACCAATGCTACCTCATGGACTCACGTTTGACTTATAATTTGTTTAAAAAAAAAAAAATCCAATCTGATGTCAGCATATATGTGAGGATGCTGGGAAAACAAAGTGAATCTTCAAAGGAGCACACAGTGCTTGTTAACCCCTGGGTCATTTGTAAAGCCCAGTGGACCAGTGACTTTTAGTGCAGTGACTTCAAAGAATGTCAGACTGCTGCATCGCTTTGTGAGAGTGGTGGCTAATAAAGCTGCAAACCTGGGGCTCAATGCACAGCTTGAGGCAGCTCACCAGAGGTTGGAAATGTGTCTTTCAAGCCACTCACTAACTCCTCCAGCAGCTTGCCTTGTGTTCTTTGGTCCAGACAGCTTGATTGGTGTCTGCTTCGTGGCTGGTCTGAGCATCTTCTGTAAGCTCAACTGGCCTGACCCTGTCAGCAGTCCTTACTGATCATATATGCTTGAGGCAGGAGGGAACTAGTAAATCTTGCCAGTTTCTGGGCCTTCTTGAAGCTATAAAGTTTTCTATTTCTAAGCTTTGGGAGCTCTCTAAAGGATTTATGGTTCACGGTGCCTCCACTCCCCTGCTGTTAAAGCATCCTGTTAATTTCCCCTTTTAAAAAAATACTCTATTTTTTAAGGTGCTTTCTTCAACATGGAAGGGTTAAATCTCAGAGAACTCTAACACACAGTAACCACTCTTGGGCATGAAATCCAAGGACTTTCTATCTTATCAATGAGCCAACATGCTCATTGCTGGTTTATTCAGTGTCTAGACAATGGAATCAGCTCAGATATCCATCAACTGACACATGGGTAAATGAAAACGTGATACATATCTATAGAACATTGTACATTACTCAGTTGTAAATAAAAATGAAGGTGCGAAATCAGGATGTAAATGTAGGCTACTGGAAAATATGATGACTGCTGAAACCTAGACCCCACAGTCAAACAGCACACATTTCTTCTCATATGTGTGTCTTAGCTTCAGTGATTTTGTTTTGTTTGTTGAAGTAAGACTGCATGTGGAAGCTGGAAATGGACCGATCAAGGGGAGATTCAGGAAGAAAGGATGGGTAGTAGAATACAGGTTATATGAAATTGGAGAGTAGGAAAACTGGGGGCAGAATGGTTGGAATATATAGTGGAGTAGTGGGGATAGATGGGAATGATCAACTCAAGTGGGTCCATGGGACCCTATCCTTTTGTAAATGAAGATACACACACACACACACACACACACACACACACACACACACGTGTATACATGTAAAATGAAAGGATAGCAGAACATGTGATATAAAAGAATGGAGCATTCAATAACATGTTAATTGTGCAACTGGATGGGGAAGGAAGAAATGAGGAAGAGTGGGTGGAGTAATCAAAAGGAATATGAAAAAGTTTCATGAAATCCCACTACTTTACAAGTTAAGGAAAATGTCACTTAAAAACCTTTGAACAAAGGTATCACACATGAGTAAATAATGCTGCAACCAGACACTAAGGCTGTTAAATGTAACACTCTCTACCATGTACTGGTTTTCTTCTGAGGACTTACTAGTTAGGGAATGTAGAGGGACTACAAACACAAGAGGTCACTGCTAGTGCTCTACAGTGTTGCTGAAGACACCTAACACTTTGGTTGTGAGAGACAGAGAGAACAATCTTGAACCCTATATCCTATAGTACCAAGTTACTGGGCAAGGTGTGTGCACTGATACAATACTGGCATGACTATTTATGAGCAGAACAAACCTCTCTCTTTACAAAATTTGAAGCCTGAACTATAGAGGTGAATTCATGCCATGGCCAAAACCAATCTTGGGAAGTCTAAGTACAAGTGCAGGATTCAGGTTATTCTAATGACTGTGCTGTTAGTTTGTCATCAAAGTATTCAGGTCTGTAATGATCAGTCTGTAGTATTCCCCAGCTTGGTGAAAGAAGCTTCCTCTTCCAGTAGGATGTGGGTAATGCAGAGACGTATAATGGTGCACAAAGTACTAAGAACAAGGAGCTGTGTAAGATTGGGGTGATTACCATTTCATCATGGGTAACAGAGTGTCCCTGAGTCTTTTTTACCTCTTCAAAGGTAGACTGGCTGTTAATGGCAACTATATCATTTCAGCTTAGAGTATGGGTTAATATTTCCCAATTTTTCTTCAGTTGTGGGAAATGAATTTCTTCATGCTCTCAAAGACTTCTTTCCTTTCCTTTCCGTTTCTTTTCTTTTCTTTCTTTCTTTCTTTTCTTTTCTTTTTTTTTTTTTTGTTGTTGTTATGTCTTAGAGTTTCTATTTCTGTGAAGGGACATCATAACCATGGCAACTCTTATAAAGGACAGATTGAGTCCATTATCACCATGGCAGGAAGCATGGTAGCACGCAGATGGACATGATGCTGGAAGAATGGAGAGTTCAACATTTTGATCTTAAGACAATCAGGAAGAGAAGTGGCTCTTCCACACTGGGTAGATCTTGAACACAGGATCTTAAAACCCACCCCCAACAATGATGCATTTCCTTCAACAAGGCCATACCTACTAATAGTGACACTCCCCATGGGCCAAGAATATTCAAATCTCCACAATCCACTCCCTGGCCCCCATAGGCTTGCTCAAACACATGAATGTATGGGGGCCATACATAATACAAAATATATTTAGCCCACCTTCAAAAGTTCCATAGTCTCTAACAGTCTCAACAATGTTAAACGTCCAAAGTTCAAAGTCTCTTCTACGATTCATGCAATCTCTTAACTGTAATCCCCTATAAAATCAAAGTCAAAAAGCAGATCACATACCATCATCACGAGATACACATTACCATTCCAAAATTTCATAGTGGAGAAATGATGAACCAACACAAGACCAAAAACCAGGAGGAAAAACTCCAAATTCTGTGTCTCCATGTATGATGTCCAACTTCTTTCACCTTTGCTGACTATAACAAATTCTATCTCTGGTTTGGTTCCACTCCCTGTTTGCAGCAATCCCTGTCATGTATCCCACAGCTCTGGCATCTCTAACATCTTGGGGTCTCCAAGCCAACTTCAACATCACAGCTTCTTGTTCCAATGTCTGGGATCCACATATGATCTTGTGGGCTCCTCCAAAGGGCCTGGGTCACTTCTCCAGCTCTGTACTCTGGAGAACTCTAGGCTCTGGTTGACACCACTCCATTCCTGCTGCTGTTCTTGGTGGTCATCTTATGATACTGACATCTCTAATATGCTGGGGGTCTTTCACTAAAACTAGATGTGGCGGTTTGATTATGTTTGGCCAGGGAGTGACACTATTAGGAGGTATGGCCTTGTTGGAGGAAGTGTGTCACTGTGGGGTGGAATTGGAGAGAGCCTCCTCCTAGCTGCCTGGAAGACAGTCTACTCCTGGCTTGCTTTGGATGAAGTTGTAGAACTCTCAGCTCCTCCTGTTCCATGCCTGCCTGGAAGCTGCCATGCTCCCACCTTGATGATAGTGGACTGAAGTTCTGAGCCTGTAAGCTAGCCCAATTAAATGTCCTTTATAAGAGTTGCCTTGGTCAAGGAGTCTCTTCACAGCAATTAAAACCCTAAGACACTATGCTTCAACAATAACCTCTCATAGGCTCTCTTTATGGTGCTAAGCTTAAGCTTCTTTGCACAGTCCCTTCAGTTCTGGGCCATCAACTGCAACTGAGGCTGCACTTTCACCAATGCCCTTTCATGGCCTTTCACAGTGCCAAACCTCAGCTGTTCTCCATAACCCCTTCATGCCCTCAAAGCAAGTACCACCTGGGTGACTCTTACACATTACAAATCTAGCTGCAGCATGAGGTACAACCTTGCTTCTCTCTGCAACACTGCTTCTTAGTGCTGTCAGAAAACACTTTCCAGATTTTACCTCAGTGAGGCTGGTCTCTTCTTAATCAACACTAATTTCTTAGCTCCAGCTAACCAGAATCAATTGTCTCAGTAGTCTCCTTCTATTTTTGACTCTAAAGTCAGAGCCACTTGGCCAAATCTGCCAAGTTCTGTTGCTAGCTGGGCCCCCTTTGTTCTATTATATCCATGACTGCCTAAGCTTAGCTGTCCTGGAACTTGCTCTGTAGGTCAGGTTAAACTGACCTTGGACTCAGAGATCTGCATGCCTATGTTTCCTATATTGTGGGATCAAAGTCATGAATCACGATGACTGGACTGAAGCTTTTCTTTATCTGGAACTTGCTCTGTTCCAGGATGGCCTTGAACTCAAGATATGCTTGCTTCTGTCTCCTGGGATTAAAGGCTCATGCCTGAGCCTAAGCTTTTCATGGCCACAATTCATCAAGATCTTAATCAAAAGTGTGTGTCACCCATTTCTGGATTGTGGTTCACTCCAGATTAAAAGTCCAAATGTAAAAAATGACCAAGTAATAATAATACCTAACATGATATAACTATTCCTTGTTCAATGGTGAATGCATAGCCAATAAGCTTAGCTGGGTTGGATCTTGCCCCAAAGACACTATCTTAGTTAACGTTGTACTGCAGTTAACAGACACCATGACCAAACAACTTTTATAAAGACAACATTTAACTGGGGCTGTCTTACAGGTTTGGAGGTTCAGTCCATTAACATCAAAGTGGGAGCATGGCAGTGTCCAGGCAGGCTGTGCAAGAAGAGCTAAGAGTTCTACATCTTCATCTGAAGGCTGCTAGGAGAGGACTTGCTTCCAGGCAGCTAGGATGAGGGTCTTAAAGCCCACACCCTCAGTGACACAACAAAGCCACACCTACTCTAACAAGGCCACACCTCCAAATAGTGCCACTCCCTGGGCCAAGCATACTCAAACCAGCACAGTCATCATTCCATAGTTTGTATATTTCCTTTCTAAGCTTGCTATGTTTCATCAAAATGTTCTTCATGAGAGTAAACTACAGCACAGAGACTAAATTGAGACCTTCTTTGACAATGCAACTAATTTGATTCACTTCACCTATAATAGAACCTGAAGCAGACACTTCAAACAAGCATCCACATTCTTCACCAAAATGTCACAAGAACAGTGTCTTGGCCACATACTAAAATTCTTCTCTGACCCAGGCTCCCATAGTTCAAATCATGCTCAGCAACAAAGTCTTCCATATTCCTACTAGGATAGCCCATCAAGCCCCACTTAAAGCATTCCACTGCTTTCCAAATCCAAAGTCCCCATATCTACTTTCTTCCAAACAAAAGCATTGTCATGCCTGTCACAACTATAACCCACTCCTCTTGCCAACTTCTGTCATAGTTAGGGTTTCCATTACAATGAAGAGACACCATAACCAATGCTACTATTACAAAGGACACTAGTTAACTGGGGCTGCCTTAAGGTTTGAGTCCATTATCATCATGGCAGGAAGTATGGCAGAATGCAGGCTGATGGTCTCTTCTGTACTGAGCAGACCTTGAGCATAGATCTCAAAGTCCATTCCAACAGTAACTCATTTCCTACAAGGCCACACTTCCTAGTAGTGTCACTTCCCATGAGCCAAGCAAATTCAAATCACCATGTATTGTTTTGGTTTTTCTTAGATGGGGTTTTCCTCTGTAGCATTATGTCTTTGAATATGAACTATAGAACAGGCTAACCTGAATTCAGAGAAGCACCTGCTTCTGTTTCTAGACTCCTGGGATTAATGGTTAGCACCATCAAGCCCAGATCCCTTGAAGATTTCTAAGGTCTGTGTGAGCATGCCTATGAAGTCACATGCACACCTTATCTATCTCTTTAGTACCTTCTTGCTATATGTAAGGTTTAATTCTAGTATGATAATTTTGAAGGTGAAGGAAAGATGGGACTTTATAAGATTACTTTTTGTGTCTTCTCTAATGATGAATTTGCTTTTGTAACAGCAGTTTCAGCATTGGCTAAATAAAGGTTTTGTCAAATTCAAAGCAGATGGTTTGTAATGTACAATGAAGAGCAAGACATGTCCCTCAACAGAGGAACGGATACAGAAAATGTGGTACATCTACACAATGGAATACTACTCAGTTATTAAAAACAATGACTTCATGAAATTCACAGGCAAATGGATGGAACTTGAAAATATCCTGAGTGAGGTAACTCAGTAAGAAAAGAACACACACGGTAGGTACTCACTGATAAGTGGATAGTAGGCAAAAGGCTTGGAATATCCACAATACAACAAACAGATTATATGAAGCTCAAGAGGAAGGAAGACCAAAGTGTGGATGTTTCAGTCTTACTTAGAAGGGGAAACAAAATAATCACAGGAGGTAGACGGAGGGAGGGAGGGAGGGACTTGGGAGGGAGAGAAGAGGGGGGAAAAAAAGGGGGGGGAGGACCAGGTGTGGGAAGAGATGAGAGAGATGTACAGAGGGTCAGGAAATTGAACAGGATATGCAGCAGTGGGATGGGGAACTGGGGGTACCCACAAGAAATTCTCAGATGCCAGGAAAGCAAGAGGCTCCCAGGACTTAACAGGTATGACATTAGGTGAAATACCCAACAAAGGGGAGAGAGAACCTGTAGAGACCATAGCCAGAAGTTAGGCATGACCCTGGTTGAGGAATGGGGCCACCCACCCATCTCAAAAATATTAACCCAGAATTGCTCCCATCTAAAGGAATATAGGGACAATGAGTGGAGCAGAGACTGAAGGAAAGGCCATTCAGAGACTGCCCCGCCTGGGGATCCATTCCATATGCAGCCACCAAACCCAGACACTATACTGATGCCAAGAAGTACTTGCTGACAGGAGCTGTCTCTTGAGAGTCTCTGCCAGACCCTGACCAATACAGATGCGGATACTTACAGCCAACCAGCATACTGAGCACAGGTACCCCAATGGAAGATTTAGAAAAAGGACTGAAGGAGCTGAAGGGGTTTGTAACCCCATAGGCAGAACAACAATATCAACCAACCAGACCCCCCATAGTTCCCCAGAGCCTAAACCACCAACCAAAGAGTACATACACATGGAGGGACCCATGGCTCCAGCTGCTTATGTAGCAGAGGATGGCCTTATTTGGCATTAGTGGGAGGAGAGGCCTGTGGTTCTGAGAAGGTTGATGCCCCAGTGTAGGGGAATGCTAGAGTGGTGAGGCAGGAGTGGGTGGGAGGGGGAGCACCCTCATAGAAACGGGGGGAGGGAGGATGGGATAGGGGGTTTCCAGAGGGGAAACTGGGAACAGGGATAACATCTGAAATATAAATAAATAAAATAACAACAACAAAAAGATAAAAAATTAATAAAAATACAAGAAACTGAAAAAAAATGCAAATACAAATTAAAAAAAGACCAAGACACAGTGATTACATATGGCATACCTTTATATGGCTTCTCAGAAGTATGAACTTTGTGAACCACAGCAAAATTAGAAGTCTTTGACACATATTTAATGACATTACATTTTGTCATTATTATTATTTGAGATAGGGTATATGTAGTTCAGGCTGTTCTGGAACTCACTATTTAGACCAGGATGGCCTCTGACTCACAAAGTTCTTGCCTTTGCCTCCTTAGTGTTGGGATTAATGTTGTGTACCACCTTGCCTGGAATTATGTATTTTTGGATGTTGTCTTAAGGTTTTACTGCTGTGAACAGACACTCTGACCATGGCAAGTCTTATAAAGGACATCATTTAGTTGGGGCTGGGTTCAGTCCATTATCATCAAGGTGGGAGCATGGCAGCATCTAGGTAGGCATGGAGCAGGCAGAGCTGAGAGTTCTGTCTTCATCTGTAGGCTGCTAATAGAATACTCCCTTGCAGGCAGTTATGGCTAGAGGATTAAATCCCACACCTACGATGACACACCTACTCCAAGACCACACCTCCTAAGAGTGCCACTCCTTGGCCCAAGCATATACAAACCATCACAGATGTTGAACAAAGGTTTTATTGCACCTTTTCCCAGAGGCTAGAAAGATGGTCTAGTAGATAAAACCATTGGCTGTTCTTTCAGAGTGTTGAGGTTCAATTCCCAGCACACACACACACACAGAGCAGTTTACAACTGTCTTTAACTGAAGCATCAGGGGATCTCATGCCCCGTGAGGCACCAGGCATGCATGTAGTACACAGTGACACAAGTACAAAAGCACGCACATGCACGTGTACATACGTACACACACACACACACACACACACATAGAGTGAGAAAGAGAGAAGCTTTTGACACAATAAGCAAAATTTTATTTTAGCATTATTTTATGAGATTTAAAAGTTCATTAAAGGCTTTCCCATGTTTCTTATTCTTCATTTTCTTTTATGAATATAGTTAGTATTTGTAAGCAGAGAATATTGAATAAATGCTATGTCACATTATTTACAACGGTATGTTTCTCTCCAGTATGAACTCTCTGATGTCTTTTGAGATGTGAGTCCTGGGTATAGGATTCATCATATTCCATACATTTGTAAGGCTTCTCTCCAGCATGAATTTTCTGATGTGCTCTAAGGTAGGAGTACCTAGTAAAAGATTTGTCACATTCTGTACATCTATAAGGTTTCTCTCCAGTATGCACTCTCTGATGTGTTCTAAAATTTGAGTTATGAGTAAAGGACTTGTTACATTCCATACATTTGTAAGGTTTCTCTCCAGTATGAATTTTCTGATGTCTTTTGAGATTTGAAATCTGGTTAAATGATATGTCACAGTCTTTGCATTTGTAAGGTTTCTCTCCACTATGAATTTTCTGATGTTCTCTAAGGTGAGAACACCTAGTAAAAGATTTGTCACATTCTGTACATCTATAAGGTCTCTCTCCAGTATGAACTCTCTGATGTGTTCTAAGATGTGAAGCCTGGGTAAAGGATTTATCACATTCTATGCATTTGTAAGGTTTCTCTCCAGTATGAATATTCTGATGTGCTTTTAGAGTTGAACAGCTAGTAAAAGATTTGTCACATTCCTTACATCTGTAAGGTCTCTCTCCAGAATGAACTTTCTGATGTGTTCTAAGATATGAATTATGGGTAAAGGATTTGTCGCATTCCATACATTTGTAGGGTTTCTTTCCAGTATGAATTGTCTGATGTATTCTAAGAGTTGAGCAGGTAGCAAAAGTTTTGCCACATTCCTTACATTCATAAGGTCTCTCTCCAGTATGAACTCTGTTATGATGATTTCTAAGATATGCAGGCTGGGTAAAGGATTTGTTACATTCTCTACATTTGTAAATTTTCTCTCCAGTGTGACTTTTCTCATGTTCTCTAAGAATGGAGCTCTCACGAAAAGATTTGTCACATTCCTTACATGTGTAAGGTCTCTCTCCAGTATGAACACTCTGATGTCTTCTAAGATGTGAACTATGAATAAAAGATTTGTCACATTCCCTACATTTGTAAGGTTTCTCTCCAGTGTGAATTTTCTGATGTGTTCTAAGAGTTGTGGTCGTAGTAAAGGATTTGTTACATATCTCACATTTGTAAGGCTTTTCACCAGTATGGATTCTGTAATGCCTTTTAAGATGTGATAATTCAATAAAGGACTTACCACATTCTTTGCATTCATAATGTATTTCTGGAGAATGAGTTTTCTGATGCCATCTTAATGATGCATAGTGGGTAAAGGACCTGTCACACTCATTGCATTTGTAAGGCTTCTCTCCAGTATGGAGTCTGTAATGTTTTCTAAAGTGTGAAAGCTGATGAAACTCCCTGCCACACTCTGGACAACTACAACGTTCCTCAGAAGTATGGATTTTCTGGTGTGTCCTGAAATTGGGATAGTGGGCAAAGGATTTGTCACACTCCTTACATTTGTAAGGCTTCTCTCCAGTATGCAATTTCTGGTGACTTTTAAGTGCTGACAACTGAACAAATGACTTTCCACATTCTTTGCATTTGTAAGGTTTTTCCCCAGTATGACGTCTTTGATGTATTTTAAGATGTGTGCACTGGGTAAAACATTTGTCACAAACATTGCACTTGTAGGGTTTCTCTCTAGTATGAATTCTCTGATGGACAGTGAGGCTTGAGGAGGTAGTGAAGCATTTCCCACATTTGCCACACTGGTGTGGTTTCTCTTTAATGTAGACTGTCTGTTGCATGAGACTGTATGCAGAGCTGAAATAGTCATCATATACTTCCTGTCTCTGCTCTTTCTTTGCATTGTAGAGTCTTTGATCCTGACTAATGTCAGAACACACAGTTAAAGATTTCTCACAGTCTTTAGACTCACAAGGTTCTTTTCCAGTTTGCATGCTTTTATCTCTATCTTGATTTGATGAGTCAACAGAGGAATCCCGGTTGATACAGCATCTGTAGTCATTAGAGGTTTCTATAGTTTTATAAAGTGCACAGTTGGAAGGACCAAGAAGCACTTTGCCAAATTCATTAAAATGATGAGACTCCTTTTCAGTCTTCACATGTTGATGGACAGTATCACATATGCAGTAGTTCTCTGAAAATGAGTATAATTCAGATTAATAGGGCTTGTTCTATGATAAAACATTTGATAAATAACTGTCTCCCTACATTCTCTGTTAAGTCAGCCAGCAACTACTTAGTCGTGTTTCTTTCAGTGTAATTTTATGTATTATCATAAGCATAGCCTTCAAGGGTCTGCAATGTGTAACAGATATGGCATCTCATGGAAAAGGTTTAATGGCTCAAGATGGATCAAATACTTGAGGAGTCAGTATTTACCTTTGGGGAGGAGCTAATTGACTGATCATATTTAGACTACATGTCTCTATTCAGAAATTGATTTAAGAATAATGTAATGCAATCCAGGTTCACAATGTTTGTGTTCAATGAAGGGTACAGTTCAGAAGACCCAAATCTGTCTAATATTAAAGGCTTGCTTAAAAGCATCAAAGGGTTAGTATTTTTTTCTTACAATAGCACAGTAGATTCCTTGAAAATAATGGAAGCAAAGCGAGTACTTTCCCAGATACCAGAGGTTCTAGAATATGGAGCCTAGAGTCTAGATGATTTGAGGCGGGGCTGTCATGGGCAGCTACTGCTTACTTCTTTCCTCTATTGTCTGAGCCACACACTGCTGTGTTTCAGTTTTCTTTTTAAAGATCTTATTTATTTATTTTATATACATGATGAGTGAGCATACTGTAGCTGTCTTCAGACACAGCAGAAGAGGGCATCGGATCTCATTACAGATGGTTGTGAGCCACCATGTGATTGCTGGGAATTGGACTCAGGACCTCTGGAAGAGCAGTCAGTGCTCTTAAGTGCTGAGCCATCTCTGCAGCCCCTCTGCTGTGTTTCTTAACTTTCCTTATAGGGATGTTCTTGAGCTTACATGGCACACTGTTTCTTGGGATTGTCATGAAGAGGGTTTCTGTGTTTTCTCCAGAGATGAAAATGAAGGGTATACAGCAAGGCAACTGCAGGAAAACGCTACCTCATGGACCCACCTTACACTCACAATTTTGTAAAGTAAACAATCTGATGTCAGCATAGTCAAGTAAAATTGCATTTTATACTAGGATTATGTGACCACAATTCAGGTGAAGTAAGGCACAATATCTTTTAACAGTTACGACAGGCAGGTTGCATCATGGGCCAGAATATTATAATAAGCTAAATGACTGGGAATTGCTTCAAGTGGAACTGAATGCAGAAAAAGTTATTTTCCGTTCTTGCTTTCTCTTTCACTTGATTCCTTCCTAGTTTTTCTGTTCATTCACTAACCCACCCTAGTTTCGCTCCTATCTCCTCTCCACCTTCCAGAGAAAACTTATTTGTTTCAGACAAGTAACCAGGCCTACATTGCACACAATAATCTATGAGTTTTGTGAGGCAGATCATGACCCATGTTACAAATTTTAGAACGAATACGGATGTCTAAGACCCTTCTCGGTACATAAAGACAACATAAAATAGAAGCATCCAGGAATAGATTCCCAATTGCTATTTCCTATCAGAATTGTCACCCGGTTTCGGGAGAAATTTCAGTTTGCATAGCTTAAGTTTTTTTTCACAATTAAAGCCATGTAATTACAATGACAGACATGAAACTCTAAGCCATGGAGATGAATACTGCATAATGCTAAGTTGCTGATTGCATTGTGGAAACACTATAAAGGGTCCATGAGACCTCTAAAGTGCAAAATGGAATCTAATACCATGAAAAGTTCTTTTCTACTATCCAACTTTCTCTATTCTCATGTTGTTTCCAAAGAGCTTTAACAAAGAGTTTTATTATGTATAAAGTCAGTACATAGAAAAGAGGAGTTGGTAGTTTCTAAAGCAAAATGTTCTCACCGACAGAGACCAGGTTTCTGTAATTCTCCAACATCACATCAATGTACAAAGCCCTTTGAGCAGAGTCCAGGCATTCCCACTCCTCCTGAGGGAAGTCCACAGACACATCCCTGAATGTCAATAGACCCTGAAACAAAAATGCACAGAGTGAACATGTGATGCTGAGCACAGTGCTTTTCTGGAAATAAGGAGATGGGATGTAGATGAATGGAGACCATTTCTCAAAGAGATGAGTTCTAATATAGTCACCTTCTATAATGAATGTTCTACCTCTGTGAAAACAGGGTGACACAACAGACTTACAAGCATGTCCATGAAACAAGACATACACTTGATGACTATCTGTCATGTGCACTTTATAGCCCGTAGGATCACAGTGTACAATCTAATAACTAAAAGGCACAGAGAATCCAAATTAACAAAATCAGAAAGGAATATCGAGACATAACACCAAACACTGAGGAAATTAAAAATATTATTAGGTCTTACTTCAAAACCCTGTACTCTACAAACTGGAAAATCCAAGTGAAATGGATGATTTTCTAAATAGATATCACTTACCAAAGTTAAATCAAGATCAATTAAACAAACTGTCTAAATAGTCCCATAACCCCTAAGGAGATATAAGCAGTCATTAAAAGTCTCCCAACCAAAATCAGGGCAGGGCCAGATGGTTTAAGTATAGAATTCTACCAGACATTCAAAAAGCTAATACCAATACTCCTCAAACTATTCTACAAAATAGAAACTAAAGAACAATTGCCAAACTCATTCTATGAGGCCAATTCTGTACAATAAAGGATCTCTGGAGGTATCACTATCCCTGATTTCAAGCTGTGCCACAGAGCAATAGTATTATAACTAAAGGAGATCAACAAAACACAAATTGGAAAAGAAGTCAAAGTACAGGTATTTGCAGATGATATGATAGTATACGTAACTGATCACAAATATTCTACCAGAGAACTCATACAGCTAATAAACAACTTCAGAAAAACGGCTAGATACAAAGTTAACTCACAGGCAGGGAGGAGGGGGAATGGGATGGGGGGTTTGTGAAGGAGAAATCAGGAGAGGGGACACAATTTGAAATGTTAATAAATAAAATAACCAATAAATAAAAATCAGTAGCCCTCCTTTATATAAATAGTAAACAGGCTGAAAAAAGAAATCAGGCAAACAATACCCTTCACATTAGCCAATAATAATAATAATAATAATAATAATAATAATAATAATAATTTGGTATAACTATAACCAAGCAACTGGAAGACCGGTATGACAAGAACTTCAAGTCCCTGAAGAAAGAAATTGAAGAAGGTATCAGAAGATGGAAAGATCTTCTATGCTTATAGATTCATAGGATTAACATATAAAAATGGCCATCTTACCAAAAGCAACTACAGACTCAATGCAATTCCCATCAAAATTCCAACAGAACTCTTTACATACCTTGAAAGAACAATTCTCAACATTATATGGAAAAATTAAAAACCCAGGATATCTAAAATAGTCCTGTACAATAAAAGAACTTCTGGAGGTGTCACCACCCCTGATTTCAAGCTGTACTACACAGCAATAGTAATAAAAACTTCATGATATTGGTAAAGAAACAGAGAACTTGATCAATGGAATCAAATTGAGGACCCAGAAATAAACCCACATACCTATGGTTACTTGATTTTTTGACAAAGAAGCCAAAGCCATACAATGGAAAAAAGAAAGCATCTTTAAGAAATGGTGCTGGTCTAACTGGATGTCTGCATGTAGAAGAATGCAAATAGATCCACATCTATCACACTGCACAAACTCAAGTCCAAGTGGATCAGTGACCTCAACATAAAACTTGATACACTGAATCTAACAGAAGAGAAAGTGGGAAATAATCTGGAACTCATTGGTAAAGGTGATAACAGAACTTGTAGCTAAGATCAACCATGGATAAATGGGACCTTATGAAACTGAAAAGCTTATGTAAGGTAAAGGACACTGTCAATAGGACAAAATGGTAGCCTACAGATTGGGAAAAGATCTTCATTACCCCTACATTTGACACAGCGCTAATATCCAAAATATATAAAGAACTCAAGTAGTTAGGCATCAACAAACCAATAACATAATTAGAAACTGGGGTACAAAACTAAACAGAGAATCCTCAACATCAGAATATTGAATGGCAGAGAAGCATTTAATGAAAAATTTAATGTGCTGGGTCATCAGGGAAATGCAAATGAAAATGACCATGAGATTCCATCTAGCACCCATCAGAATGGCTAAGATCAAAAACTCTAGTTACAATTAATACTGGCGAGGATGGGGAGCAAGGCAAACACTCCTCCACTGCTGGTGGGAGAGCAAACTTTTACAACCACTCTGGCAATTAATCTGGCGGTTTCTCAGAAAATTGTGACTAGTTCTACCTGAAGACTCAACTATACCTCTCCTGGGCATATACCCAAAGATGCTTCACCCTACCACAAGGACATATTCTCCATTTTGTTCGTAGCATCTTTATTCATAATAGCCAAAAGTGAAAACAACCCATATGCTCCTCACTCGAAGAATGGATACGGAAAATACGGATCATTTACACCATGGATTAGAACTCAGCTATTAAAAACAAGAGCATCATGAATTTTGCAGGCAAATAATGGAACTAGAAAATATGACCCTGAGTGGTGTAACTGAGCCTTAGAAGAACATGTATGGTATTGTAGTGGCTTGAATAGGATTGACTCAGGGAGTGGTACTCTTTGGAGGTGTGGCCTTGTTGAAGGGTAACTGTAACTCTGGGGGTGGGCTTTGAGAGCTTCCTTCTAGATGACTGAGGATGCTGGTCTTCTGTTCGTCTTCGGAACAAGATGTTCAACACTCAGCTCCTCCTGTACCATGCCTGCCTGGGAGCTATCACGATCCTGACTGGATGATTTTGAGCTGAACATCTGAATTTGTAAGCTTAACCCAATAAATGCTGTTCTTATAAGAGTTGCCTTGGTCATAGTGTCTGCTCACAGTAGTAAAACCCTAACTAACACAGGTATGTATTCATTTATATATGGATATCAGCCATAAAGTACAAGATTACCAGGGTACTCCATAGACTCAAAGAAGCTAAACAAGAAGGAAAGCCCAAGCAAGGATGCTTGATTCTCACTTAGAAGAGGGAATGAAACAGTCACAGGAGGCAGATGGAGGGAGGTAACTGTATGGAGGTGGGATGGGGAGGAGGATGGGGAAGGGTCAGGAGCAGGTGTGGGGAGAAACAGGAGAGAGGATCAGAGGGCAGAGAGAATGAACAGAAATTGGTGAATGAGGAGGATGGTGGTAGAGGCATCTATAAAATGTGCCAGGACCTGAAATGTGGGAGCCTCTCAGGAGTCTATGAGGGTGATTTTAGCTGAGACTCCTATCAGTGGAGATATGGAACCTGAGTTGGTTCTTCCTTTACCCATGCAGGACCCCCAGTGAAGTGATAAGGACACTAATGCATCCACAAAACTGTAGTCACAAAATATGCCTTGTCTACAAGAAATTCAGGGACAAAGATGCAACAGAAAATGGCCAACCAATAATTGGCCCAATTTGAGACTCATCCCATGGCCAAGCGCCAATCCTGGATACTATTAATGACACTGTTATGCTTGTGGACAAGAGCCTAGCATAAATGTCCTCTGAGAGGCTCCATCTAGCAACTGACTGAAACAGATGCAGAAACTCTCAGCTAAACATTGAAAGTCCTATGGAAGAGGTGGGGGAAGGATTAGGGACCCTTAGAGGATAGGAACTCTATAGGAAGACCAACAGAGTCAACTAACCTGGACCCCTAGAGGCTCTGAGAAACAGAACCACCAACCAAAGAACATACACAGGCTGAACACAAGGCCCCCTGCATATATGTAGCAGATATTCAGCTCAGTCTTCATGTGAGTCCTCCACTAATTGGCACAGGGGATGTCTGTGAGTCTGTTGCCTGCCTGTGAATCCCATTCCCCTAACTGGGCTGCCTTGTCTGGCCTCAGTGGGAGTGGATAGGCCTAGCCCTGCAGAGAACTGATGTACTAGGGTGGGGGGAGACCCAAGGGGCCTTCTACCCTATCAGAAGAGAAGGGGAAGAGGGATGGAGGGAGGGACTATGTGATGGGAGAAACAGGAGACAGGGCAGCAATGGGAATCAAAAGGCAATAAATAAGTAAGTTAGTGGGAAAATGGAATACTATTCAGCTAATGAGGAAAATGTAGTAAGTTGTAGAAAATGGCTGGGCTTAAAATGTGCAATATCAGGTGAGGTCATACAGTGTCAGAAAGAAGATACCACATTTTCCCTCATACGCAGAATTTAGCCAATTCAATGCTTATTTGGAAACAATACACATATGAGCACAGTAGAGCCTGGAGGGAAAAACCATGAAGAGTTAGATATGAGGGGACGAGGTAGAACTGAATGCAGGTAATAAATCTACTTATGAAAAAATATTAAGCTAACTGCTTTTTTAGTTCTAATTCTGTCACAAGTATTTGGGGTTTTGGTGGATAAATTCATCAAAATATATTGGATATGGAAACTATTAAATGACTGTCTCTAGAGCTTTAGTTATCAATGACTAATGGAATCATATATAATTTCATTCAGTTCTATAGACTTTCAGTCTGGTTAATTTCAGTGTTTGATTTTTGCCTGTGTTTCCAACCTGTTTTATAATAAGGTTAAAGCAAATTATCAGGCGGAGGAAAATTTTTTCAATGTTTGCAATGTTTGAAGATATAACATTTCTAGAAAAAAAGTGGACATGACCACTGACCTGGGACATGTTTACTGGAGAATCAGCCATTTCTTTCTGTTTCTCTTCTTTGAATTTCTCTTTAAGGTACAACGAATTGCCAGCTTGTGGCCCTTTCATATAAGGGGTCAAAAAAGAAAAGCAAAAATTAATACTGAAAGCTATTAAAGAACAGTTTCAACGCACATAAAAAGATCCAAGCAACAGAATATTACCTGGTTTTCAATCAGCAATCCCAAAGCCAGAAGAGCATGAAAAGACATTTAAAACTTAGAGAGAAAATCAACATCAACCATACATATTGTTGCACTCAGGAAAAGTTTGTTTAAATTGCTGGAGACATAAGTGTATTTCAAGACTGTTACAAATTAACACAATTCAGTTCCCTAAAGCAGCACAGTACATGATAAATTAGATGTAAAACTTACACAGGTAAAAGTGTAGAATTACCCATGAGAACATAAGAAATAATACATTGCATATGAAGAATAGATAGATACAGGAGAACTGGGAAGTGATCTTTTATGGGCAAGACAGGAACACACGAACTGACACGGGGAGGGATAAGCACACCACCAACATTCCAAACAGCAACAACGGGGTAAAAACCCTAATGATGAAAAACGTGCCCTCTGGGGATTTCAATATGGAGAATTCGCAACTAAATAAACAAATCTTCATGTTAAATAAGTGTAGCACATGACACAGCAATTCCATTCCTTGGCATATGTTCCAAACACTCAAATCCTACTCCAGAGATACATGCTTATTCATGTTCATTGACAACAGCTACAAAATGGAAACAACCTAAATGTCCTTATCTGAGGAATGGAAACTGAAAATGAGGTAAATATGAGCTATGGAACATTATGGAGACGTAAAGAAAACTGAAATTAATAGGTTGGCAAGTAAATGGATAGAACTACTAAAGATGATTCTGAACGGAGTAACCCAGACCCAGAAAGACAGACATTGCATGTTCTCTCTCATAGGAAGTTCCTAGCTCCAAATCTTCAGATGTGAGTTCACAACCTGGAGTAACTGCAGTAACCAGGAAGGAAAGAGAGACTTCTGTGGGGTGTCGGGGAATAATGGAGAGGGGACTAACAGGGGGGGAATTGGAAAACCGTGGCAGGGATATAATTATGGAGAAAGGCAAGACATAACATAAAAGAAATAGGGTAAAATAACTGTAAGCTTGTCTAGAAAGTCAGCAAGAGTCATACTAATACCCATCCACCAAAAAAGGCCTATGCAATAATACAATCAATACGGAAACACATGGATTGAACAGACCATGCTCAACAGGTGCTGGAAGGGCGAATGTGCACATATTAAAAAGCTCTACAGTAGAGGTCATGGGATAATGTAAATGTAATATACAGATGTTCCCACTCTCCCTACACACTATCCTCATTCAAATTCCTAAACAATAAATGCATTTCGTTCAATAATTTCTTGAAATGTAAATAGATAATATTCCCTATGCTAAACATGTAAACAGATTAGAGCAGTCAAAAAAAGAAAAAGCGGGATTACCACATATTTTCTACAAAAAATCCATTTCATTTCTAAAAATACAAAATACCAAGAAAGAAGAAATCTTTTTTTAAATTCCATGAATATGGACTGTCGTGAAGATGAGATGATCATAATTATGCTAGTAAAAGAAAAACAAAGACAAAAGTATTAAAATACAAAATAAAGAGTATTGGCAAATGATAAAATGGTCCGAGATACAAGGTCTTTGATCATCACAAGTGTATGTTACAAAACCCAGAAAGCAGACTGTTGGAACCCCCCGCAGGGGTCTATCTGTCCCTAAAGAGAAAGGAGGATTAAAGAAAGGGAAGGCAGACGCCACAGAGACGAGAGACTGATTCTGGAGGACTGTTTGTGAATACCGAGTTTATTTTGCATAACCTCCTTATACCCCACAGTGCCACAGGAAGCAAAACCTCAAGCTGGCAGAAACAATTGCTGACATCTACACAGGATATCTATTCCCATCCAGAGGCTTCCCTGTTCCTTCCACCAAGGTCCATAGAATCATTCATTCCCTTGCCTTAAGCCTGAGGTGAACCTCCTCCTACCTTTCCTTATGACAGCAGGCCAGGAAATCTGACAGCAGACCCTGACCCGCCTTGACAGAAAACAGGAGACTACATAAAATGTGAAAAGTGGCACATTGCCTCATGTGCTTTTCACAAGTAAAAACATAACCAGAAGGAGGTTTGTCTTCTCTAAGACTCCAAGCAATTCCTATTAAAATCCTATTTGCATATTTTACAGAAAGTAATCCTGAAATTACCAAGGAACAGCACAGAGCTGGAAAACACAAAGAGGATCACACCTAGAGGTGATCTCACCGTATATTACAATTACAGCCATGGAAACCACTTGGAATTGCCATGACAACAGACAATAGGAGATATCCCTGGGAAGACAGGATAGACAGAGTTGACCTGAGTTCAATTCCCAGCAACCATATGCTGGTTCACAGCAATCTGTAATGGGATCTGATGCCCTCTTCTGGAGTGTCTGAAGACAGTGTCAGTGTACTCACATACATAAAATAAATAAATCTAAAGGGGTGGGGAAGAGAGAGAGAGAGAGAGAGAGAGAGAGAGAGAGAGAGAGAGAGAAGAGAGAGAAAAGCTCCAAAAATCACTAAACATTACATCTAGAAGTATTAATTTTCATCATTTTATAATATATTATAATCACTGAAATGAAGACCATTTAATATTGGTATGTAGACTTGATCAGTGATGTGCATGGAATAAGGACGGTATCGCTCACATGCACAGTCAAGTAAAAGTTTATTGCCTCCTAGTATCAATTCTTCTGAACAAAGTTTTCTCATCTCTACAGTAGGGTAATCCTGAGATTTTTCCCAGTGGAAGTCTCCAGAATTATTTCTAGTGAAACAGAATGTGGCAAAACTGATTTCATGTCCCACTTCCACACTCACTTGAGTCCCTTGTCATTCCTTCACCAATCCTCCAACATAGCTGCATTCTTAGCTACTGTCTCCTGTCTCTCCACCTTTTCAGGCTCTTTGTTGTGCTCCACAGGTGAGCAGTTCTGGGTGATCAGTGAGCCCTGCACATGAGAAAGAGATTCTTCAGCCAGAACCTGCACTTCTAGCACAATACTGTGCTCAGTAGATGAAGAAAGGATTCTACAGTGATCCCCCAATTGTCATGCAGTGTCAGAATACTGAAAATCTTCAGAAAGCATTTTCAGTTCCTGTAACTTAAAACTCACTTCCAATCACAGCCCAGTCAAATCTCAGGGGCACAAATGGGACCGAATGATTGGGACGAGACTATTATACACTAGGGAGGTTCTGAATTTATCCTGGACTAAAAGTGATGGAAGCCCTATTCTCCCAAAGGAACTCATTTCTTGCAAAGTAACTTGCCACAAAACCCTGAGGAGTGGGTTGGGGGGGGGGCCTGAAGCAAACTATTCTCACCCACACTAACCAGACTACTGTAATTCTGCAACATCCAGTCTCTGTATAAAGTACTCCCAGCATGGTCCTGACATTGCCCCTCTTTTGGGCAGAAATCCACAGTCACACTGGTGGCTGTGACCACAAAATACAAAAGCAGTTTGAATAGCGGTCCTGGTGCACACCTTTAACCCTAGCACTCAGGAGACAGAATCAGATGTAACTCTGTGACTTCCAGTCTAGCCTGGTCTACATGGTGAGTTCTGGGCCAGACAGAAGAACACAAAGGGTTCAAGCCACAGACACAGCAGACACAGGAACCAAGACAAACCAAAACAAAACAAAAAACAGTTTGTATTCACGGACAGAATGGTTTTCTAGAACTGAGGAGACCAAAGACTTTTGCTGACTTTTTTCTGATTTGGAAGAGTAATTGTTTTTAAAGATGACTTATAGTACCATCCTATAAAATATAATACCTTTTCTGCTTTATTTCCTTCCTTTTCCTTCTCCCTCTTCTCACTGACATGATTTCTCTTTGTGGCTCTGGCTGTCCTTAAACTCTCTCTGTGTATCAGGGTGACAAGGAAC
This sequence comes from Rhynchomys soricoides, assembly GCA_019843965.1. Classification (NCBI taxonomy): domain Eukaryota; kingdom Metazoa; phylum Chordata; class Mammalia; order Rodentia; family Muridae; genus Rhynchomys; species Rhynchomys soricoides. The sequence goes on along the minus strand of JADRCH010000325.1, from coordinate 1,051,759 downwards.
TCCCAGATCCAACTGCCTCAGTTTCCCAAGTGTAGCATTAAAGGCTTGTGCCAACACCAGCTGGCTTATAGTGTCCTTTCTAATTGTGAACTGTAACAGATGTGCAGCCTGGTCATCATGTTGGTCCCCTGACAATTGGAGCAGAGTCTCTATGTTGACTGCCTCTGGGTCCTTTTTCCCTAACTTGTCTAGCCTCAATAGATGTGGCTAATCCTACTGCACCTTAATATGCCAAGGAGGGTGGATATCCTTGGGAGGCTTTCCCTTCTCAGAGGATAAGGGGAGGAAGTCATGGGGAGGAGGAGTGAGGGAGGGAGGAAGGAGGAGGGAGGAGACTGGGAGGAGAGCAAGCAGTAATGACAACGTGCGGTAAATAAATAGATTAATGAGAAAAAGTTTACTTTTAAAAGTTGCATTTACAACTGTATCTATAAAACTTGCAACAAATATACTTTGAGATTCAATTACATTTCCAGCCTAATAACTAAAAGCTGTCAAGTCACCAAGTATGTCCCGGGTATAACAGAGGAGTTACTGTGGATGTAAGGAAATTTAAAGAGCTTTGTCCTTTACATCTCAACAAAGAGAACTGGTTTGCAAATATCAATAGATAAACTCAAATATTCAGCTAGTCTAATATTTTGAAAAATCACATGATCAATGAAAAAATATCAGGATTATTTCAGTTTATATGCGCTAAAATATAGAGAGAATGAAAGACAATGACAGAAGACATTTCAGAGTCAGCTCACTTATGGTCACCAGAAAAACTGATCACGCCCTGCTCCCTTCCGGCCCTTTTCCCAGCCCCGCAGCTCCTCTGACTTGGGAGGTTTCAGGGACGCTGGGCTATGGTTCCAGCTGCTGACTGATGACTTTCCCACGATGCCCCGCGCGGCACCCACGGCTGCCCGGAGTTTACCTTCCCGGAAGTCCGCACTGTCCTGCGACCCCAGGTCTACACCACGCGATTCCCCACGGTGCAGGCCTGCAAGCCCTGGACGTGAACAGGTCGTTGACACTTCTGGCTTTTGTTATCAGGCCAATTTACCTGACTTCACGCACCTAGTTTCCCAGCTTCCGCTCACGTCACTCCACTAACTCCGCCCACTGGGAACACTTTTCTTCCCCCCCCCCCCCAAATGCTTGCACCCTCCGTTTCCGGGTGAGTGGCCTGTCCCTCCGAGACCAGCCCCTCCCACTTTTGTCTCAGGCTGCCTTCCACACTGGAGACCAGAACTGGATCTGGTAGGACTCTGCACCCCGATGTCTCCCCGCCACCCCCCAAAGTGAGTACAGGGCACTTTAGACAAAAGACAGGAAGCCTAATACCTCCACTGGACTATCAGACTCTGGAATTTATACTTTATACCAAAAAACACAGGCTAAATTCAGAAGTCCGAGTCCCATTCCCAAAACAAAAACATGAGAAGTCAAAAGGAAAACCTAAAAGGTTGACTTGGGGAGAGACATTTAAAGAACTTGGATTTTGAAAAGAAATAGGCGTCTCAAGAACTCAGTGGTCAACGCTTTGCTCTCTGCCCAAGGCTGAACTTATCCCGCGCTGTACTGCTTTCACCACGAGATGGCTGTCTTGTCATTTTACTAACTCTGAAAGCTAGTCTTGTGGCTCTCATACTTATGGTGAGAAAAAAACAGAATTAATATTCTCTCTCTCTCTCTCTCTCTCTCTCTCTCTCTCTCGTTGAATGAAGAGAACTTAACTCTCACAGATGAAAAAATAAGTAAGGTATATTGTTCTAGTCCTAATAAAGTCTGTCACTCCATCCCATCTCTAGGTCTGGGAACACCGAGGAGGAAGAGGTGACGGAAATGAAGGGAAGAGGAGGGAGGGCTAAGACACGCCATTCTCTGGGCTCCATACAACTACTGTAATCAGTAACCAACGGCAGCCGTCCTTACCTGCACTGGCCCACACAAGACCACAGTCAGTCTAGGAAAGCTCACTCTTCCTCTCAGACGTTGGCTGTGCACAGATTGTAGGAGAAGACTCACTGCCTTTAGTTGTTATCCTGCGCTGAGCACATCAGGCTCCAGCACATAGCTCCAACCCACAGTCTGACAAGTGGCTCTGGTTCATCTCAGTGGGTCCCAGGTAATATGAGTAGATATGAACACAATATAAGACAGCCAGGGCTACACAGAAAAACCCCATCTAAAAGAAAAGCAGACCAATAAAGAAGGAAGAAATCTTTGGGGGCATGCAGAAATAAATGTGGACCTTGCTGACCTTGAACTCAGAGATCCACCTGCTTCTGCCTCTAGGCTGCTGGAATTAAAGGCCTGCACCACCAAGCCCAGAACCCTTTGTGATTTCTAAGTTTCTAAGTGAGCATGGCCATGATGACACATGCACTTTAGTTCCTTATCTCTTTACTATTCGTATGGCATGACTATAATATGACAATTTCAAAGTTGAATGAAAGAGGAGACTATATTTTTAGTACTTTTTTGGGTTTTCTCTTATGAGGAATTTGCTTTTATAACAGCAATTTCAGCACTAGGTAAAGGATTTGTCAAATTCAGTGCAGTTGACAAATTTTTGTTGTTGTTGTTGTTATTACCATTTTATTATTGACACAGTGTGTATGTAATTCAGGCTGTCCTGGAACTCACTATGTATACTAGGATGGCCTCATATTCATAAAGATCTTCTTGCCTCTGTCTTCGGACTGCTGAGATTAGTGGTGTGCCCTGAATTTTGTGTTTTCAGATGTTGAACAAGGAAAGTGTTTTTATTATAGCTTTTCCCAGGAACTAGAGATATGTCCTAGTGGTTATAAACACTGGCTGTTCTTTCAGAGCATTGGGGTTCAATTCCCATTATGCACACACACACACACACACACACACACACACATACACACGAAACAGAGAAAGTGAAAAGCTTTTCACAGAATTACATTTGCAAAACTTGATTTTTAACATAAATTCTGTCATATTTTGTGAAATATAAAGTTCATTATATTTCCTTTCCTTACGCTTCTGTTCTGTATACTGTTGGGTTTTGTAAGTATAGAGAATACTGAATAAATGCTATGTCTTATCAGTATGTCTCTCTCCAGTGTGAACTTTATGATGTGAGGCCTGGATAAAGGATTTGTCACGCTCCCTACATTTGTAAGATTCCTTTCCAGTATGAATTGTCTGAAGTGTTCTAAGAATTGAACACATAGGAAAAGATTTGCCACACTCCTTACGTACAGAAGGTCTCTCTCCAGTGTGAATTCTGTGATGATGACTTCTAAGACTCTACCACAAAATAAAGGTAACTCCTCCCTGAGGAATAGCCTTTTTGATACCAGAATCAGCATGCGAGCTTCCAAAGGAGGGCTCTTACACACAATTCTACCTCGGTATGGTGCCTATGATCATTGATCATCTTGGCAGGATAAATCTATGAGTTCAGTAGTGGCTTTTATGGTCAGATTCCCCACCCCCAATAGCTGTATCTGTTTTGTTCCATACCTGCCAGCTACTTGATATTGTTGCTATAACATGCCTGCCAGTCATTGACACAGAGAAGTGACTTGGCTCAAGAATATGCTGACCACATACCCTGTTTTGTTCTGTATGTTCTGAATGTTCTGTATGAGGTTTGCTAATCTTAAGAAATTCCACAGAGCTTTACATAGGACCCATCAAATCGAAAATCAATATAAACTGTACGTCTAAAATGGCTTGAGTCAGAGCGTACCACTAGGCAGCCCTTCCTATACCTATGTATGAGCTCACTGTGGTTTTCCTGGCTGACACTGAAGAATGCTACCAATAAATTAAAATGTTATAATACTCAGGCTGTGTTATCTCAATGTTATGAAATTCCCTTGTTCACCACCCATCCACCACCTTACCTTACTTAGGACCAATCAGCTTACAGGTTAGTTGATGATACTTTACCTAGTAAGCCAACTTCTCCCTCCTTGCCCTTTAAACTTTCGAACTTGGCTTTTTTCCTATAACGAGCCTACTCTGAGAGCAGACTAGTACCAAAATTGGGCTGCTGAGTCCTTCTGGTGGTCCTGAATGTTCAGTATCAAAGTGTGCGTTCAGCAAACTAGTCTTGCTTAATTGAGATCAGTATTTGTATGGTTTGAGTGGCAACTCCTGAACCACAACAGTGGCAAGCTCACCTTGGTGGTAACTAACAGGCTCTCAAGTTGGATTTAAGACACCTTTAACAAATGGTAAACAACAACTTGTCCTGAAAATCTAGCTACTTCCTCAGTGCTAGTGAAGTTATGAATCTTGAAGGAGAAACAACAACTAACACTTTACTAAAGCAGCATAATCCCCAATAAATATCTAAACATTTTCCCTTGTACCCACAGACAGTCTTTACCCTTCATCAAGGAAACGTCTGTTTTCTTTCTCTTTTTGTGTCCCCCCCCCCCCCAAGGGTTTCTTTGTGTAGCCCTGGCTGTCCTGGAACTCAATCTGTAGACCAGGCTGGCCTCGAACTCATAAATCCATCTGTCTCTGCCTCCCAAGTGCTGGGATTAAAGGCATGTGCCACCACTGCCCGCAGAAACTTCTGTTTTCAACAGTCAAAGTCTGCTATGAAAAAACACACCTAATCAACATGCAGAGTTTTTGAGCACAGGCACTGTGAATACTCTCATCAAAAACTCCTGCATCGGGCTGGAGAGATGGCTCCGATGTTAAAGGCTAGGCTCACAACCAAAAACTCCTGCATCTAAGGCTCAAGTAACATATTTGAAGAGGGGGTAGAAAGATTGTAAGAGCCAGTAGATTCTGAAGTGTAGTGTGAGACAGTGTCTCCTAGTATATTAGTAAGGGTTCTTCAGAGTAACAGAACTTTTAGAATGGCTATAACTCTGTGTGCATGTACATATACATATAAATATTCTTGTTGGAATGACTTACAGGTTGTAGTCCACCTACCCCAACAATGGATGGCCATGAAAAAAAAAGTCCAAAAATCCAGTAGGTTCTCAGTCTCCAAGCCTGGGTGTCTCAGCTGGTCTTCAGTATATGCTGAAATCCCAAAGAAGTAGGCTCCAAAGAAAGAATGGCTGCACTAGCAAGATGAGGACAAGTGGGCAACAGCAAAGCTTCCTCTTTCCTTGTCCTTATGTAGGCTTCTGGCAGAAGGCATGGCCAGATTGAATTGATATCTTCCTGCACTAGATCTGGATCAAAGGCCTGTGTCTTCATACCTGCGGGGTCAGGACTGAAAGTGGAATCTCCCCCCTTAAAAACAAGCAAAAATAATCTCTCAGGTGTGCCCTTCATTTTTGCATTGTAGTTTATTCCAGATGTAGTCAACAACCAAGTATAGCCATCACACCTAATAATGCCAGAAGCTCTGTCTATAAATTCTCACCAACATTCCTTCCCAAATGTGAGCTGAAGAGAGCCAAGGACAAGTGACATATGAAAGTGGATGGGGAAAGCTCACAAGATGCAAATTCTACATAGATTACTACAGGCACCTGAGGAACGCTGAGAACAGAATAGTCTCCACCAGAAAGAAGCACACCAACTGGTTATTCAATACCAAATGTCCAGCCTTGAAAACATACATACAAGTAATATTATACGGACTGAGTAGGTTATTTATGAATGTATGTATCTACATAGGTGAATGTTCTGAGTTACGTGGGACAATCAAAGACAGAGCATCACTCAAGACGGAGTGTCACTCAAGGATGAATTAAAGCTTTACTGGCAGCAGGGACATCCAGCTTCTGTGGACTGAATCTTGAATAGCCATGCAAAATCATATTTATTGTTACAGAAAAGGTGTGTGTGTGTGTGTAAACCAAGTTCCTTATATCAATACCTTGATATATGTTTAGTGAAGGAAAACATCAAACCTGTCCAACCTTAGACCTTGTGGTGTACTGTTTGCACTACCCAATAATACAAGAAGCTTCAGGTGTGTCAGAATTATCTTGTGAGCAAAGTCATGGAAAGACGGTATAGCTCCTTCAGAAAGATAGCCATATACATCACAGAAAACAGTCACTGTGTTTCACACAGATTTAAGTACTTCTAGAAAACAGCTGTTCGTTCTGATGTTTACCTTAGAAACAATGGTTCTATTGGAATTCTCCTACAGACATACATGTATGCAGTAACAATAAATGAAAAACAAGAGGTCATGAATTTCAAAGAGAGCAGGGAAGGTATTTGAGAGGATTTGGCAAGAGAAAAGGAAGATGATAAAGTTTTGAATTATATAATAAATTCAAAATTGAAAATGGAAGACAAGTGAGGCATTGTGGAGCATGCCTTTATTCCCAGCACTGGGGAGGCAGAGGCTGGTGGATATCTGTGGGTTAAAGGCTAGCTTTCTTCACAAAGTGAGTCCAGGACAGCTAGGGATTTCTCTCTGTTTTTTTTTTTTTTTTGTCTTTTTTTTTTTTTTTTTTTTTACTTTATTTACATTTCAAATGTTTTCCCCTTTCCAGGTCTCCCCTTTGGAAACCCCTAACCCCACCTCCCCTCTCCCTGCATCTATGATGGTATTCCCTCACCCACACACCCACTGCCATCTTCCCTCCCTGGCCTTCCCCTATACTGGGGAATCTAACACCCTCAGGCCTAAGGGCCTCTCCTCCCACTGATGGCCAACAAGAATCTCTTAAACAGTGAAATCCTGTCTGGAAAAATGAGATAAATAAAGAAAAGAGAAGAAAAGCAAAAACAAAAACAAAGCAAATGAGCATACAACAACCACAAAACCAAGCTAACACCCAAGCAAACAAGTGTTATACCTACCTCAGGGAGATGCAGACTGGGGTTCATTAATCTTCCATGTTACTCTACATTGCTGCGATGTCAATCATCAGGAATAGAAATGATGGCTAACGTTGGCAGAAATGTGGGGAAAGGAGGCTATACACTGTTACCAGATCAAGAGCTAGAGAAGCAACTTTTGAAATCAGTCTGGATGTCTGCCCCCAAATAAATGAATACATGAAAGAAAGGTTGTGTGACCCAATTACAGCATTGATATATGACTACTCCTGTGGAAACAAAAACAAACATATACTTTCCCAGATAAGAAAGCAATGACAAGGGCTGGAGAGATCAGTGACTGCTCTTCTAGAGGTCCTGAGTTCAATTCCCGGCAACCACATGGTGGCTCGCAACAATCTGTAGTGGGATCCGATGCCCTCTTCTGGGGTTCATGAAATAGAGCACTCATATACACAAAATAAATAAGAAAGCAATGACAAACTAATATTTGGTAATCAAAAAGTCCAACTTGGTGAACCAATGTGGGTTTTTTTTTTTTTCATGTAGTTCTGTGTGCCATGTGTGTCCCTGATGCTTGTGGAGACCAGAGCAGGGCACTTGGATGCCTTGGAGTAGAAGTTATAGAATGAATGCCTATGTGAGGGTGGTTGGATTTCAAAGTGAGTCTTCTGAAAGAGCAGACAATGCTTTTAGCCACTGAGTCATCTTTAAAGTACAGGGGACCAGAGAGTTTTATTGGGGTGATTTACAAGAGTACAGAGAGGAGCTGCTGATAGAAGCACAAAGGACTGAATGACAACTGAAAAATCCTATGAGAGTGATAGTTAATGAAGCTGTGTATTAGCCAAGGTTATCTAGAGTCACAGACCTTATAGGTAGTCTCTATATAGTAAGGGAATTTGTTACTGACTTACAGTCTGTAGTCAAATTCCCCAACAATGGTCAGCAGTAGCTGTGAATGAAAACCCAAGGATCTAGCAGTTTCTCAGTCCCACAAGGCTCGCAGGTGAAGAAGATTGAATCTTCCTCCTTCCAATGTCCTTATGTAGATCTTCAGCAGCAGGTGTGGCCCAGATTAGAGGTGTGTGTACCACCACACCTGAAACTTGTGTCTTCCAGACGCAAGATCTATATCACAGGTGAGCCCTCTAATTCTGGATTGTAATTCACTCCAGATATAGTCAAGTTGAGAAGCAGAAATAGTCACTACAAGCTGCAAACCTGGGATCACTGCACAGCTTGCAAGCAGCTCACCTGAAGTAGGAGTGAAGTGAAGACTTAAGGTTCTTTGGAATGCCAATTGTGTTGGATAGTGTTTTGATGGGGCATTATATGTGAAGGAACATTTCACTGAAGCAGACACAGGTGAAAGGTAAAGCAAGCACATGAAAGGACATGTGAGGAAGGATTCTCCCTTAATGACACACATGTGTTGGTCCACCTTACATTGTATAGTTGAGCTGCATTTGTCAGGACTCCATTGAGAGATATCCACCAAAATACTTCTAGTGGTGTGCTACAGCTTCTTGCCACTTCCAAGGACTTGGGCGTATTGACAGAGTGACAGACTCTCGTGAAGTTTGCTAAGACTCACATGCTTAGGCAAGACATGTGGTGAGGCAAGACCCATGGAAGACACATGTTTGGAGGGAGTATAAATTGGTCTCAACTGACAGTGATTGAGGCTTGTCTGGGTTTGTCTGTAGAGCTAGCTATGCAATACTTGTTGTCTCATGTCTTTGCTGACCTTTGCTTTGCTGAGAGAGGCACAGCCAAGAACTTTTCTTGGCAATCCTGTTAACAGGTCCTGGTCTCTCCTGCTGACTCAGGCCAATTTGGCTGAGGCCTGGCTGTTCCTGCTAGGAACACTGCTGATTTGAGTCTGCTATCCCAACTCAAAGGAACTGTGAAATGTTTGTGAGAGGATCAAGCTGCCACTGCTGACCTATGAACTGAACTTCTGATTTCCTGACAACACAGATGGGGATTCACTCCAAAGAACCATTTCTAATCAGCATGACTTCATCCATATCTTTCCTTTCCACTATTGTTTATTTCTGAGCTTTGGGAGGTTAGTTTTAGGTTGGACCATTTCCTTCCCCCTGCCCCTTGCATCTACTTCATTTCTCTATCTTTTAACACCCTATGTTTTCAGAAGCTTCCTTCTAAATGAAAGGGTTAAATTTCAAAGAAATCTGATACCCATTAATCACTCCTGGGCATAAAACCCAAGGACTTTCCATTGTTGCATGGTATTTGATCACATCCTGAACCCTAAGATTGTGAACTAGGAAAACCTTGTCTTGTACTGTGGCTCAGAATTAACACACACCTTTAATCCAACAGCTTTCTGTTTATTGGAAACAATTACTTGTTGTGTGGCTCAGCTCTAGAACACACCTTTCAAGAGATAACATCAACCTCAGGTCAAGATGTAGAACAAGCAAGCAGTTGCCAGGGAGTGAAGTAGAAAGGAGGGTTGAGCTGGAAGGTATTTAAGAGAGCATGGAGAAGGGAAAGAGCTTTTTCTTATAGGACATCAGTGGAGTAGGAAGGTCAGCTGAGTGTTTTCTCTGTCTCTGAGCTTGCAGCCTTTCACAACAGGCTCTGGCTGGTGAGTCTTCATTTGATAAAATCAGTGGCTGGTTTTTTGTGTGAAAAACAACATTCCATCTTACCAATTAGCATTTGCCTATCATGTTCTTGTTGCTTTACTCACCAGCTAGGCCTGGAATCAACTCGGATATCCATCCATCAATTGACACATGTGAAAATGGAAATATGACACATATCTATAGAACATGGTATATTACTCAACTGTACATAAAAATAAAAGCGAGAAAAGAGGATGAAAATATAGACAAACAGAAACTACAGTACTTCTACCTGGCCCCCAACAGTGAAATAGCACATTTCCTCTCATATGTGGGTCTTAGTTCAAAGGTTTGTTGTTGTTGTTTGTTGATGATTTTGAAGGTGAAAGATGAGACTTTACTACTTTATGTTTTCTTCATAATAAATTTGCTTTGATGTCAGCAATTTCAGCATTAGGTAAAGGCTTTGTCAAATTTATAAGAGTTGTAATTTCCAATGAAGAGCAAGACATATAGATTTTATATGCTATACTTTTATATAGTTTCTCAGAAGTATAACCTTTGTGATGTACAGCACAATTAGAGATGATTGTCATATATTAAATGTTATTATATTTTGTCCTATTTATGATTTTGAGACAGGTTATGTGTAGAGACTCTCCTGTGTATTGTATGGCTGCAGAACCTCAATAAAAAGGTGATGGCTTATTACCAATAGGCAGGAAATAAAAAATGGAAGCTGAGGTGGAAATTTCTGGTTTCTTTGGAGACTCAGTTGTGTCATATGATATTTTCCTGGAAAGTGACTTATGATAGGATGTTTTGCTGAGGCAGACATGTGGAAGGATGGTTTGCTGGGAATAGACATGTGGTGTTTTTCTGGAAGCTGCCTGGAAAAAGGGCATGTGATATTTACTGGAGCTGACTCTTGGTGTTTGGAAAGGTATAACTATAACCCAACAGACAGTGGATGACACTGGGGCATTTGTTTGCCTTGCCTTTTTCACTGATTGTTTGTCAAAACTTTGTAGAGAGAAATGCACCAAAGAACTTCTGGTGGTGTTCTGATGGCTCCTTGCCACTTCTGTGGTCTTGGGGGCTGATTGGCAGAGCCTTGTGGTTTCTTTTACTGATTCTCCAATGGTGTTTGCAAGTGAATGGAATTATTGCTGCTGATTTGTGTGAACTGAACTGCCGCTATCATTAACAATAAAGATTAGAAGCACCCCAAGGAACTATTTCTCAACAGGCCTAAATCCTCTCTTGCCCTAGTTACCTTTCCATTCCACTACCTATGGTGGGTGGTGGGCTGGAGGTTAATATGTTTAAGAACCCTTACTAAAGTAGGTTTTGAAAAATAAAAGTCTACAGGGACCTCAGATAGTGATATTGGAACTCTGGGAGGTAGTCACAGGTGTGAAAGATTTACCCAGGATGATAAGGAGACAGATATACGAAGATGAGGAGAGGTAAACAGCCAGGTAGCATACAAGGAATATAATAAACAGGTTATATGATTTCAGAACTAGTCAAGGAACAAGCCAAAGCTTATGGCCTAGGCATTTATTTATAAATAATTAAGGCTAGGAGTCATTATTTTAGGAACAAAGAGGCTGGGTATAAAAGCTCATGATTATAGGTATATGTAGTTTTGGCTGTCCTGGAACTATGTACACCAGGATGGCCTCTGATTAATAGAGATCATTTTTGCCTCTGTCGACTGGTGCACAACCTTGCCTGGAATTATGAATTTTTGGATGTTGAAAAGGACATATTTTTATTACAGCTTTTCCCAAGGACTAGAAAGATAAAAGTACCATTTAGAGGTTAAAAGCAGCATCTGTTCTTATAGTGTATTGGGTTTCAATTTCCAACACATAAATAACAGCTCACAACTGTCTTTTAACTCCAGGTTCCACAGCCACCAGGCATACATGTAGTGCACAGAGATACAAGTAGCAAAGTGCACACACACACAAGCGCGCACAAACACACACAAGAAAAAAAGGTTTTCACATAAAATTTGGAATTTATTTTGACAAACTTTGTGATACATTCTAGGATTTAAAACTTTATTAAAGGCATTCCCATGTTTCTAATGCTTATATTTCTATTATGTATAATGTTGGGATTTGAACACAGAGAGAATACTGGATGAATGCTATGTCACATTATTTACAATTTTATGTTTCTCTCCAGTATGAACTTTCTGATGTCTTTTAAGATGTGAGTACTGGATATAGGACTTGCCACATTCCATACATTTGTAAGGTTTCTCTCCAGTATGAATTTTCTGATGTGCTCTAAGAATTGCATATGTAGTAAGTGATTTGCCACACTCCTTACATACATAAGGTCTCTCTCCAGTATGAACTCTCTGATGTGTTCTAAGTTGTGAGGCTTGGGTAAAGGATTTGTCACATTCACTACATTTGTAAGGTTTCTCTCCAGTATGAATTCTCTGATGTGCTCTAAGAGTTGAACCCCTAGTAAAAGATTTGCAACATTGTTTACATGTATAATGTCTTTCTCCAGTATGAACCTTCTGGTGTCTTCTAAGACTTGAGTAGTGGGTAAAGAATATGTCACAGTCCTTACATTTGTAAGTTTTTGCTTCGGTATGGATTTTCTGATGTCTTCTGAGACTTGAGGACATAGTAAACCATTTGTCACATACCTCACATCTGTAAAGTTTCTTTTCAGTATAAATTCTCTGATGTCTTCGAAGATGTGAGTACTGGGTAAAGGATTTGTTACATTTTGTACATTTGTAAGGCTTCTCCCCAGTATGGATTCTGTAATGAGTTTTAAGATGTGATAATATAAAAAAGGACTTACCACATTCTTTGCATTTGTGTGATTTCTGTAGAGAATGATTTTTCTTATGCCTTCTAAAGAATACATAGTGAGGAAAGGATCTGTGACACTCATTACATTTGTAAGGCTTCTCTCCAGTATGGAGTGTGAAATGGCTTTTAAATTGTGAGAGCTGATGAAAGACCTTGCCACAGTGTTGACATCTATAATGTTCCTTTGCAGTATGGATTTTCTGGTGTCTCTTCAAACCAGTACGGTAGGCATAGGACCTGCCACACTCCTTACATTTGTACTTCTTCTCTCCAGTATGCCTTTTCTGATGGCTTGTAAGTGCCGACAGATAAGAAAATGACTTTCCACAGTCGTTGCATTTGTAAGGTTTTGTCCCAGCATGAAGTCTTTGATGTGTTTTTCGATGTATTTTAAGACTTGAGCACTGAGTAAAGGATTGGTCACAAATATTGCACTTGTAGGGTTTGTTTCCACTGTCAATTCTCTGCTGTACACTGAGGCTTGAGGCAGTACTGAAACATTTCCCATATTTCCTACACTGGTGTGGATTTTCTCCAGTGTAGATTGTTTGTTGCATGAGTCTGTATGTAGAGCTGAAATAGTCATCATATTTTTCCTGTCTGTGCTCTCTCTCTTCAGTGTAGAATCTCTGATCTTGAGTAATGTTGGAACACAAATTTAGAGATTTCTCATAGTCTTGAGATTTGCAAGGTTCTTCTCCACTGTGCATGCTTGTATGTCTATCTGGATTTGATGAGTCAACAGAGGCACTCCTGTCCTTACAGCATCTGTAGTTATTAGAGGTTTCTGCAATGTCACTTCTTCTATAAAGTGCACAGTTGGAGGGACCATGAAGCATTTCATCAAGCTCATTACACTGACAAGACTCCTTTTCAGTCTTCACTTGTTGGTGAACAGTATCACATACACAGTAGTTCTCTGAAAATGAGTGCAATTCAGATTAGTAGGGCTTGTTCCAAATGTAAACATTTGAGAAATGACTGTCTTCCTATGTTCTCTATTAGGAGAAGTACTTAGCACAGAGCTTGTGGAAGTTGACATTTTTCTTTCACTCCAATTGTATGGATTCTCAGAAAAACAGAGTAACAGTGTTCAAAGCAAATGAAACAAATAATTGAGAAATTAGTATGTAGCTTTGGGATGGAGCTCAGTGACAGACTATATTTAGAGTATATGTGTCTATTTTAAATTTCTCAGAAAGTATTGAAGAGTTTAATGCAATTCAGGTTCACAACACTTGTGTAAACTAATGCACAACAAATAAAGATTCCTGTTCAGGAAACCAAGTTTGTTGTAATATTAAAGGCTTAGTTAAAAGTATCAAGGCCTTTTTTTTTTTCAGAGAGAGAGAGAGAGATAAATATTGAGATTCTTCAAAGTAATTGATGCAATTCTGCTATATATCAGAGGCTCTAGATGATTTGAGTGAGGGCTACAATGGGCAGCTATTGCATATTTCTTTCCTGCATTGTTTGAGATCCACACACTGCTGTCTGTCTGTCTTTCTCTTTCTTTCTTTCTGTCCTCTAGCTGTCAATTTTATTGGTGTTTATTTATTTATTTACTTACTTTACATCCTAATTGCTGTGTCTACCCTCATCTCTCCCTCCCACAGCCCCTTCCCCCATTTCCCCTCCCCTTCAGCTCTGAGAGTAGAGGCCCACTATGGGGTATCTACTCTACCCTGGCACATCCACTGCTGTGTTTCTTAGCTTTCCTTGTATAGTTGTTCTTAAGTCAACTTTCTACATAGACTCCTGAGATCATCTTCCAGAAAGGTGTCCGTGTATCCTCCACTGATAAGAAATTGGAGGATGTAATAATGAATACCTACATATAAGGAAGGCAATTACTGTATAATGCTACCTCATGGACTCACATTGGACTTCCAATTTGTAAAATTATTCTAATCTGATGTCATCATAGTTAAATAAAATTGCATTTTATACTAGTATTAAGTCACCACAATTCAGGTTCACTAAGGCACACTGTCTTCTAACAGTTACAGGAAGCAGGATGGACTGTAAATGATCAGGAATCCTTTCAGTTTGGAACTGAATATAGAAAAACCATTTTCAGCTCACTCTTTCTCTTCCACTTGAAGCCATCACTGTTGCCCGGCTCATTCTTTTGCCCACCCTGATTATGGCTACCGTATCTTCTCCACATTTCAGGGCACTCTTATTTGCCCCAAACAGGTGACCAGATTTACTACCTTAAATATAATAATCCATGCGTTCTGTGAGGTAGCCCATGACCCATGCAAGAATTCTTAGAACACAGAGGTCTATCACAGTACTGTGTTCAGTATATGAAGAGAAGACAAAATAGAGAAATCTAGGAATGATTTTGCAAATGCTATGTTCAATAAGATCTTCAGTATCATTAGGGAGAAATTTCTTTTTGCACATCTTGAGTTTTTCTCACAAATTAAAAGTATTTCAAATGCAATAATGGTATGGAGCTTTAAGATATGGCTGCAACCATCTACAAAACCTGTGACCTACAATCTGTCCTGACCACAAGATATGTGCAGCAATGGTGGAACAGAAATTGTGGGAGTAGCCAACAATATTGGATTTGACTGAATCCTCATTCCACAAGATGAAAGTCATACCCACACTGCTTGCATAACTAAGAACCAGAGCCCAGACAGCCCAGAAACCTAGAATAAAACTAAACACTACTCACGTAAAATGAGAAATAGAAGTTTGAACAAAATGAGTCCTAATTCTATTCTGCTGTACTCTTAGATCAGTGCCTTATTCAGTCATCATGACAGAAGCTTCCTCCAGCCGCAGATAGGAACAAATGCAGAGGCCCAAGGTCAGGCAGCAGGAGGAGAGAGGGTCTACATGGAGGGCTCCATCAAATCCCTCCTCAGAGCTCAGGGAACCATGAAGATGAGGCAGAAAGTGTAAAAGCCAGGTGAGATGGAGGACACCAGGACAATATCCTCTGAACGAACTAGGCCAAGTGCAAGTGAACTCACAAGGATGGAAGTAGAAGGCGCAGGCCTACGTGGGTCTGCACCTGGTCCTCTGTGTATATACTAGAGCTTTCAGCTTAGTATTATGTGACTCCTGAGTGTGAGAATGAATGGTTCTCTGATTCCCTTGCCCGGTCTTGGGAATCCTTCACTTCTGTTGGGTTAATTTGTCTTATCTCAATATGATGGATTTTGCTTTCCATTATTATATGTTATTTTGTTGGTCTTGGTCATTATCTCTTAAAACTGTGTTCTTTTCTAATGAGACAGAAAGTGAGTGGATATTGAGGGAAGGGGAGGACAGGAGGAACAGTGAGTAGTAGAGGGAGGGAAAACTCTAATCAGGATGTATTGTATAAGAATCTGTCTTCCATAAAAGGAAAAAAGGTTAAAAAAAGATCTGGTACAAATATTATACATTACTGAGTTTCTGAATACATGTTGAAACCAAACTGAAGGGGGCTTGAGTCCACAAGAAGAAAAACTAGAAAGAAAAAAAAACAAACACCATGATAAAGTGTTTTCCTACTAGCAAACATTCCCTAGTCTCCTGTTGTTTCCAAGACAGCTCAACAGAGGGTTTAGGACCCCTAACAACATACAAAGTATTAGTTGGGAGTTCTTTAAGCAAAATGCTCTCACCCACAGACACCAGGTTGCTGTAGTTCTCCAACATCACACCAATGTACAGAGCCCTCTGAGCAGAGTCCAGGCATTCCCACTCCTCCAGGGAGAAGTCCACAGTCACATCCCGGAATGTCAACAGATCCTGAAACAAAAAAATATAATTCGAATATGTGCTATATGGGAAAGTGGTTTCCTGAATAGACGGAGACTTAAGTAAATTTTAGATGTAGATGACAGTTACTCCATCAGATGATTTCTAACATAGTTGCACTCCATAATACATGTTCTAACTCTGTGAAAACAGGATTAAACAATAGTCTCATAAGCATATCTATGAAACAAGACATACGTTTCAGGTCTGGACACGTTTACCTCTCTGTTATAGCATTGTGTTTATGTCCCACAGCATCACAGTGTATATGTCTGAGAAGGAAAATTCATGATGTGGAAATGTGCTTTGAAATGCTGTACCTGAAGATCATCCTAGAATCCTGACACTAATCAATCCAGTCTGTATGGGGCCTTGCACGATTCTATTCTACAATGCTCTGTTGGGAAGTTTAAACTCTAGGTCCAATGCACAACATTATGGAGCTAAAGGGTAGATATGGAAGGCAGAATATATGATTGACTTCATTGTGAAACAGTTCTGGCTTTTTTCCAATGTAAGGAGGAGTGTATCAATACTACATACTGGCTATTTTAACATTAACATAAAAAATCAAGTAGTCTATGGAATTAATTTTAAAATATTTGAAACACTATTAATCAGATGATAAAAAAAAAATCCTTACCAGCCACATGATACGGGGATGGGCAAGGACTTATTGAATAGAAAGAACACCAACATCACAGGATTTAATCCCAAGGATCAACAGATGGGACAACATGAACATAAAGTTTCTGTACATCAAAGGGAATAATCAGTAGCACACAGACACCCACAGAATGGGAGAGAATCTGTACCAGAAACACTCTGGATTGTGGCTAATATCTAGAATTCACTAAGAATTACAGAAATTAAATACAAGGAAATAAAACTGCCAATCAACAAAAAGGCAAATGAGCTGAACAGACACTTTGAGCAGAGGAAAACACAAATGATCAATAAACATTGAAAAACGAGTATAAAATCCCTAAAATGCTATCATGGAAATGCAAAGCAAAACCACTTTGAAGAAGTGCCTCACCCCAGGCACACTGGCTGTCAATGTGCAATGTGCAATGGAGAAAAAGATACCCTGACTCACTCTCGTGTGTGTGCGTGTGGTGTGTGTGTGTGCGGTGTGTGTGTGTGTGTGTGTGGTGTGGTGTGTGTGTGGTATGTGTGTGTGTGTGTGTGTGTGTGTGTAGTGATGTTTGAAAATTAATTCAGCCATTGTGAAAATCAGTTTGGAGATTATTCAAATATTCAGAGATGGAATCATACACTGACCTAACTATTTCAAATCTATGGATCTCCAGCAAACTCCACACCCCACTCTAGAGATATTTACACTCCATGTTTACTGCTGCCTTATCCACCATAGGAAAGAACTGGAATCAATCTAATTGTCTGTCCACAGATAAATGGATAATGAAAATGGACACATATAAAATGAAATACTATTCTGATAAAGAGAAAAGTATAATAAAAATTAGCAGGAAAATGGTTGGATTTAGAATGTGTACCATTAAGTAAGGTCATATGCAGAATCTAGCCAATAACATATCTATATAGAAACAATGTACACGGGAGCATAGCAGAACATGGAGGAAAGAAAACACAAAAAGTTTAAATAACAGGGATTGAGGTAAGGCTGAATGCAGGTAATGACCACCAGTTATAAAAAAGAATCTAAAGCTAATTGTTTTCTAGTTCTAATTCTGTCACGTGTTTTAGTGGTGGATCAGCTCATAAAGATCTATTTGATATTAAAAACATAAAATCACATCCAAGGCTGCAGAGCTTCTTCCCCGATAACTACTGTAACTGCATAAACATGCATGGAGTTGCATAGTCCTTGGGTTAGTTAATTTCAGTAGGTGACTGTGTTTGTTTGTTTCCAATGCTTTATGATAAAGTAAAAAAAATTATCAAAAGCAGAAAATTAAAAGCTTGCAATGTTTCAAACTATAACACTTTTAGAAAAAAAGTGGAAATGAACACTGACCTGGGACATGTTGACCGAAGAATCAGCCATTTCTCGCTGTTTTTCTTCTTTGATTTTCTCTTTGAATAGCAATGAATAGCTAGATGATGGTTCTTTAATATCAAGGGGTCAAAGAGGAAAAGTGAAATTAATACTGCATGCTGTTGAAGAACAATGTCACACCACATGAAGAGACCCATGCAACAGAATACTACCTGGTGTCTGGTCAGTGACCCAAAGCCAGGGAAGCATGGAAAGACATTTAAAGTGTGGAGAGAAAACCATTATCAACCATATATTGCATACAGAAAATACTCTCTCAAAATTAATGGAGACATAAGTATATTTGAAGATAGTAGCAAATTAACACAATTGATTTCACAGTACATAGAACATGATAGCACAGGACATAGAAAGTTACAGGTAAAGCATATACAGAAGAATCAGAGGAATTATCCACAAGGTAAATGAAAATAGCCACTCATCTAGGAAGAACATAAAAAAAATCACAAGGCATAAAAAAAAACCCATGAGAAAAAAATCCAATTCCTCTGGAAATCATTATGGAGGATCCTCAATTAAATAAACAAATCCTCAAATTAAATAAATCTAGCACATGACCCAGCCGTTCTCCTCCTTGGCATATGCTCAAAGTACTATACACCTTATTCCACAGATATGTGCTCACTCATGTTCATTGCTGCTGTATTTCACAATAGCTACAAGTTGAAACAACCTAAATATCCTTCAACTGACAAATGGATAGTGAAAATGTGGTACATACACACTACGGAATATTATACAGCTGTTATGAAAATTGAACTAAGATTCTCAGATAAATGGATGGACCTAGAAATGATTGTATTGAGTGAGCTAAGCCAGACCTAGAAAAACAGACATTGCATATTCTCTCTCATAGGAAGGTCCTAGCTCCAACCCTTCAGAAGTGAGTTCTCAACCTGGAGTAACTGCAGTAACCAGAAAAGTAAAAGCAGACCATGGTGGGGTATGGGGGAGTAATACATAGGAGATAATAGTGATCTAAAGAGGAAAATGGAAAAGCAGGAATAGGGATTGAAGAAAGAAATATAAACACGAAAAATATGTTAAAATAAGGATGTCTGAAAAGTAAGAAGGAATCATATAATCCAACTACAAAGAATGCCTACAATACATGTTTGTATATGCACATACATTTAGTATATAAATGAAAGCTTCCCCTCTGGGTTGATAATGGTCCCTATAAGAGCCATAGATTTTTAAAAATAAAACTACCAATACCAAGCATGAGATGGCTCCTTTGAAATTGTTGGTCACAGCTGTCCAAGAGATTTCCAAAACATTATAGGCTATTGATGTTGCCCTTGGTTCTTTCCCAGAAGTAGACAGTGAGGCCCAATTGTTAAAGATGCCATGAGATTCAGATACAGAACCCAGAGGTCTCAAGATAGGTCTGACATTAAAGCATCCTCCCTAGGGACTAGCTTTCATGGCACTAGAAGGCAACATGCAAGCTTCCAAAGGAGGGAGCCAACCAGCAGTCCTTCCCAGCAATGACACCTATGAAGCACAACAATGATCTGCACTGCATGATAACCCAAAGATGCAAGAGTGGCACACATACCTTGGTGGCAACCAACAGCTTCTAATTAGACCTAAGACCTCAACAAATGGGGAATCACACCTAGTACTGGAAACCTAGACAGTTTCCCCAGGGCTTATCAAGTCATAGTTCTTGGAGAAGCTACAACCAAATTTATTAAACTGGCATAATCCCAAATAACACTCTATGTATTATTGTAATTCCCATATATAAATGTCCTCTTCACCTTTCATCAAGGAAAGGTCTTTTTGGAACACATGGATATTATACAGAAAATCACAATCAGTCAAAATGCAGAGCTGTGATGCTCATCCACAACTTAGACAGAAACAACACAATTCCTGTATCTAAGGCTTAGGGATCACTGAGAAAGAGGGCTGGAGGAATGGGGGATGGGAGGATGGGGGTGGCAGCAGCAGAAGAGGACGTTTTAAGAGACTGAGGAACAGGAGATTTGCTCTGAGATTGTGACTCCTAGAAATGTCAGAAGAGCTACATATTTGAAATCTTACAAATATGACTGTCTAAACAGGAGCTGAACAAGGACAACACCAAGAGACATGCTAATATGGCAGAGAGAAAGATCACTAGACCTCAACCCTAGTCAAACACTAAAGAATTCTGAAAACTGGAGAGATAATCTTCCCCAGAGACAGTACACCATGTGGTTATCCAACACATCCCTGAAAACATACAGCCTGTATTTTGAGTAGACTGTATTTTTATGTTTAGGAATTCACACAAACATACAACAACTAAAAGAAAAATTATTAAAAATAATAAATGCCTGTACAATATGAAGATTTTGCATCATCTACATAAAAATGATTAGAATGGTTTTATACCACTTTCTATTATTGCTACTCACATAAATAATACTTAAGATGGGATAGAGAGATAGCTCAACAGTTAGCAGTGCCTGTTGTTCTAGCTCCAATAATCATTAAACATTACATCTAGAGGTATTAATTTTCATCATTTTATAATACATTAAAATCGCTGAAATGAAAACCATTTCTGAAGACCTGATCAGTGATGTGCATGGAATAAGGACAGCAGCACTCACATGCACAGTCAAGTAAAAGTTTATTGCCTCCTAGTATCAGTTCTTCTGTAGACAGTCTCCTACAATAGGATAATCCTGAGGAAACTTTTTCTTAAGTCTCCAGAATTATTTCTAGTAAAACAGAATGCGGCAAAACTGGTTTCATGTCCCACTTCCAAATTCAAGTGAGCCCCTTGCTATCCCTTTGCCAGTCCTCCAACATACCTGGATCGTTAACTACTGTCTTCTCCCTCTCCACCTTCCAGGTCTCTGTTCATTCCACAGGTGAGTTGGTCAGGATGATCAGTGAGCCCTGCACATGAGAAAGAGATCCTTCAGAAACCACCTGGATTCCTAGCAGAGCACTGTGCTCAGTAGATAATGAGAAACAAAATTGAAGACTCTTCAATGATTCCCCAAATGTCATTCAGTGTCAGAATACTGAAAAATATTTAGAAAGCATTTTCAGTTAGTCTAACTTGAATCTCACTTCTAATCATGGCTCCTTGAAAACTTATGGGTAGAAATGAAACTGAATGATTGGTATGAGAATATTATACACTACTGAAGTTCTGAACTTACCATGAACTGAAAATGATAGAAACCTTATGCCTCCTAAAGCAAGACACAAAGAGGAGAGAATATTTCATAACATTTTTCTTTCCTCCTCTGAGGAGTTCATAGTACTCTGTGGGATTTGAGACCCCTACATATACAGGCCATACACATGCAGACCAATTTTGTCAGGAATCCAGAGCAGGAGGAAGAGAGGCAGCAAGCAAACTATTTTCACCCACAAACCCAGTGTGATATAATTTTGCAACATCCAGTTTCTGTAGAAAGTCCTCCCAGTGGGGTCCAAACACTGCCCATCCTCCTGAAAGAAGTCCTCAGTCACACCACAGGCTATCAACAGACCACAAAATAAAACAGTTTGAAGAATTGTGATGGTATAAACCTTCAATCTTAGCACTAAAGAGACAGAGTTGGGTGGATCTCTATGAGTTCTAGTCCTGCCTGCTCTACATGGTAAGTTCTGAGCCAGCCAGAGAAACACAATTGAGTTTAAGTCTCAAACACCAAAAAATAAGAACCAGAAAAATAACAGTTTGGTTATGTATGTGTCCATGGACAGAGTGCTTTTTGTGACCCAAGGAGACAAAAAGACTATTGTAGATTTTTTTCTGCTGTAGATGAGTCATAGTAATTACTCAGAGATGCTTTTTGATATTTTGCTACAAAATAATACCTTTTCATTTTTCCCCTGAGACAGGATTTCTCTGTTAAGCCTTGGCTGTCCTTAATTTGCTAGGTAGACCAGTCTGGAAAGGAACCTTCAAGTTCACTGGCCTCTGCCCTGCAAATGCAGAGATTAACAGCATGTGCCAGCATCAACTGGCTTATAATGCCTTTTCTAATAGTGAAAATACTGTGATCTGATACCCTCAACGTGCATACTGTCTGTTCTTTCCCAGGCTCTAAGATGCAATATTAAGACTTCAGCTTGAGACATAGATCTGTTCCTTTTTTCTTTTTGTACTTTCTTATTGATTGATTGGGGTTTTTGTTTTTAAACAGGGTCTCACCATGTAGTTTTGGCTATTCTGAATTCATCACATAGACCAATTTGGGGCCTTCAACTCACTGAGATCCTCCTGATTCAGCCTCCCCAGTACTGGGATTAAAAGTGTATGCCACCAACCCTGGAGTATTTACATCAGAATGCTGTATTTACATCACAGAGTGCATATGTCTCAGGTGGAAAATTAAGGGTGGATTAAAAAGTTTACTTTTAGATATTAAAGTGGAATTCATAAAAACATACTTTCAGATTTAATTCAATATCCAGGCACTCCTATAGGTTAACATGCCAGTGGAAAATCACCCTGCCCTGGTCCTGCCCTAGAACTCTAAGACTAGGTGCAGGTGTTACAACTCTGAGGAGAAAGGCTTACCCAATGGAGGATAGCAGCTCTGAGGCAGGAGATTTGCTAGATGCAAGTGTTACTACACCTATGAAAAGAATGGTACCCTGGCAGTCTGGACCTAAGGAATAGCTCAGTCACACTGCAAAACAAAACTCACACAAGAAGTTCTTGAAAAACAAAAACCACATCAGAGTGACTGTGCTCTAGAGAGAATCAGCAACTTAGCAGGAGGCTGATTTACATAGGGTTCCTTGGGGTGGGGGTTTCTAGTGTGGCCTGGAATTGGATTTTGTAGTTTGATCATGGGCTCCCCCCCACCCCCTCCCCCTCCCAGGCAGCGGCGTGGTCCCTTTCTGACTCAAGGGGCTGGATGGAAATGGCAGTTATGGCCCTTAGAGAAGCGGGGGGGGGGGGGTGTCAGAGGGGGGGAGGCTAGCCTTTCTTGCACCTCCAGGACCTTAAAACCTGGAAATCCGTCAATTACTCAGTGTTAACAGAGTTAATGTTCCAGCTTTAATGGCCCACTGTTCTTTTCCAGTACTTCATTTCACATGCGCCAAAGACACTATGAAAACCCGTCCCTCGCCTAGCCTAACATCTCGCTTCTCTTTCAGAGTAGCTGCCATTCTGTGTCTCTTGCATGATGTTTGTTGTGTGGTGTGACTTTGTTGTATTCCTTTTGCTCCTGACTGCAAAGATGCCCTTGCTCTCAAACAATCCTGACAGTTCCTTTCATTACTGATATCTAAAACTTCTCCATGGGTGCCAAGACCCCAGGTATAATAAAGAAGTTAGCGTGGACTAATGTCAATTTCAGGAGCCTTGTCCTTTTTATCAGAGCAAAAGAACAAGAACAAAACAACAATAAAGCCAACCCGAACACGTTTTGCAAATATCAACAGATAAATTCAAATATTCTACTAGAGTACTTTTATAAGAAACTTCTGACAAGAGAATCAATGAAAAAAAATCAGTATTCATCAACTTAGTATGGTCTAAAATTTATGGACAAGGGTAAGACATACACAGAATTTTGAGAGCTGTCATCTCTATGAGTGGCAGAGGAAGTATCCCACTCCTGTCGATTCCTGCCTTTTCCCAGCCCCTCAGCTTCTCTAACCTGGGAGACTGCAGCCTTCCCCACTGGGCTGTGGTTCCACCCGTTGGGCTGCTGACGGCTGACTCTCCCAGGATGCCCCGCGCGGCACCTGAGACTCAGTGTAGTTTTCGCTTCCCCTCGAAACCCCGGCCGTGTCCTCTGACCCCAGGTCTGCATCACACGATTCCCCACAGTGCAGGCCAGAGAGTTCCTCAAGGAAGAGGTCCTTGCCACTTTTGGTTTGGGCTCCTCAGTCAACTTACCTAGACTCACTAAAGAACAGTTGCAGCTATCACGTCACTCCTCTAACCCCCGCTCCACTCAACACACTTCCTCCACACCCATTTACTGTACCCAACCGCTGTTTCCGGTGAGTGGCCCCACCCTCCGGAGGCGGTCCCTCCCCCTCAGTCTCAGGCTGCCTTCCGCACAGCTCCAGCTGTCAAGCTTCTCTGGATCCGCTCTGCACAGACTCCCCCACAAGTTTGCTGTCAGCGTAGCCCAGAACTGGATAGGACCCCGATATCTGATCCCCATACTGAGTTCTGAGACCTTCAGGTAAAAGATAGACAGCCTAACACCTCGATTTGACTACCAGCCTGTGAGCTACATACTTATCCCAAACAATAACAGGCTAAATTCAGAAAGCCAGAGTCCCGTCCCCAACACACAAAAATGACAAGTCAAAACCAAATCCTGAAAATCTGACTTAGGGAGAGACATTTAAAGAACTTGGATTTTGAAAAGAAATAGGCGTCTCAAGAAGTCAGAGAATAGCACTCGGGAGGCAGAGGCAGGCGGATTTCTTAGTTCGAGGCCATCCTGGTCTACAGAGTGAGTTCCAGGATAGCCAGGGCTACACAGAGAAACCCTTTCTCCAGGAGAAGAAAAAAAAAAGTCAGTGAATGTATCCTGAGCTGCATGGCTTTCACCACTAGATGGTGGTCTTGCCGCTTTCCTAACTCAGAGGAGTTTGTATTTCCGTGACTCAAGATAAAAGTGCTTTGAGATAAAACAGACTTTACCAAATGAGCATACATCTAAACATTTTCTCTTCTGCCCAAAAATAATCTTAGTCTTTACCCCTTATCAAGAAACTTCTCTACTACAAAGACCACTACAAAAGACTCTGGTAATCAAAATGCAGAGTTGTGATCATTATGGGGTAGGTAATTATGAATGTTGTTTTGTCTACACTGCCCATTATAAAAACTATGATCACCTTGTCTCTGGCGATTCAATGCTGTCACCTGGCCCTTGCTACCTTGGGGCCAAATTAGACCCACTGCATTTAATTCATCAAATTGAGTAGTAGCATCTCCAACCCTAAGGTCTGGCACAAGGAAAAGGGCAAGAACAAACAAAACTCTTCAAATGTTCTGGTGCCCCAATCACAAGTTTTTGTCCAGAGATACTAAGACTAATAAGCCAACAAAATCAGTTTTCTTATTTCCCCCCAAATTGTAGAGAACTTTATATACAGGTCACCTAATTCATTGCCAGTCACAATTGGTGGATCAAGATAATCAAAGGCATTTGCTTATTTAAGTTTGAAATATAGTTTCCACCATGGGCCTTCTATCTTTGCTGAGCCCCGAGGAGAGAACATATCTGGGAAATTTCAGTAGTTGAAGGTGCTGGTGAGTTAGAAGGTGCTGGCAAATTATTAAACCAATTCCAGATTCTTAAAACAGTCATCCTTATACTTCTGCTCCTCTAGGACCAATCCTGGTACCAACTTCTGTCTTAGTTAGGATTCTCTAGAGTCACAGAACGAATGTGATGTCTCTATATACTAACGGAATTTATTGTAATGACTTACAGTCTGTAGTCCAACTAAGCCAACAATGGACAGCTGTGAATGGGAAGTCCAAAATCTTAATAGTTGCTCAGTCCCATGAAGCTAATTGTTTAAGCTGGTCTTCTGTGGAAGTAGGTTTCAACAGACATGCTGGCAAGTGACTGAAGAAGAGTGAATCTTCCTTCTTCCAATGTCCTTATGTAGGTCTCCAGCAGAAGGTGTGTCCCAGATTAAAGGTGTGCACCAGCACGCCTGGATCTGGGACTTGCTTTGCCCCAGGCCTAGAATTCAGAGATCTGCCTACCCCAGTCTCCTGGAATTAAAAGCATGCACTACCTTGCCTGGGCCTAAGATTTTCATGGCCACTATGTCTCAAGATCTCCATGCCAAGATCCAGATCAGAAACCTGTCTTCCAGCTTCAAGATCTGGATCACAGGTTTGCCCTTCACTTTTGAATTGTAGTTTACCCCAAATGTAATCAAGTTGATAACCAGGAATAGCCATCACAGAGGCCAGACATGGCTCTGGGATAAAGAACTAGAGAACAAACTTTTGCAGTTAGTCTAGATGTTTCCTGAGGAAACAATGACAGTCATCTAGTTACCATAGATAAAGAACCAAGGAAAACCAAAGCTGGGAATTAACAAAGTCAAACTTGGTGAACCAGTGAGATTTCTGTTAGGTTTCTTCTTTAGGGATGTTTTTTTCTGCACGAATGTCTCTGCACCATGTGTGTTCCCGGTGCCTGCAGAGGCCAGCAGAGGGCATTGGATGCCCTGGAGTCAAGGTTACAGACTGAGTGCCCATATGAGCGTGCTGGGAATTCAAAGTGAGTTTTTGAAAGAACAGTGTTCTTAACCACTAACTTATCTCTAAATACCAGTGGAGCACTGAGTTTTACTGGGGTGACTTACAAGAGTGTGGGTGAGTAGTTACTGATAGAAGCACAAAGGACTGAATGACAGCTGCATCACCTTGTGAGGGTGATGAACGGCTAATGAAGCTCAAAACCTGGGGCTCATTGCACAGCTTGCAGGCAGCTCACCTGAGGTGGGAAGTGTGTCTTTCAAGTCACTCACTACCTTCTCCAGTCAGCTTGTCCTGTGTTGTCTTCTTCATAGCTCATCTTGTCTGACAGCATTAGCAGTCCTTACTAATTATATATGCTTGAGGCAGGAGGTTACTAGTGAATCTTGCTGGTTTCTGGGACTTCCTGAAACTCTTAAGTCATCTATTTCTGAGCTTCAGGAGCTTCTTTGAAGGATGTACTATTTCAAGTGCCCTCATTAAATTGCTTTACCTCTCTTTTAGTAGTCCCTGTTTTAAGGAGCTTTCTGTAAGTTGGAAGGTTTAGTATCAGAGGACGCTTTTATACAACATGCACTTCTGGACATAACCTCCAAGGTCATTTTGTCTTGTCACTTACCCCTTCCCCATCCTGTTCTGAGAGCCCATATCTTTTGAGTTCAGATTCCATCTAAGAACACCTGGCCTAAAATTAAACTCAAGTTAACTAATAGGTCGGTACCTCCCCCACTTTCCAGGTTCCTTCCCAACAAGACCTGCATCTAACATCAGATTCCAAATTACCCTCCAATAAGACTTGCATCTAACACCAGTTTCCAGTTTATTCCTCCAACAAATTTACACTCCCAGGTTACAAGCCTGCCCCTGGCACTTCACGTCCTAGCAACCACCAATCAAAAAACCCACAAAAGTTAAGTTTATGCTTTGGCTCCCAACACCAGCCAATTATGTGAAAGGCCATAACAGCCCCCCAGTCAGATGTGTGTCAGGCAAGCTACATCCCTCTTGCCTCTATAAATACTTCCCTAAAACTAGGCTCAGGGCTCCACCTTCCTGCTGTGTCAGGGTTGGCGGGGAGCCCGAGCTTGAACTTAAATAAAGAGACCCTAATTCGATTACATCAGAATCAGCTCTTTGGTTTTGGTGTTCACACGTGGTTTCTGGCGCAACAGTTCATTGCTACTTGATTGACAGTATCTAGGAAATGGTAACACTATAGATATCCATCAACTGACACACGGGTAAATGAAAATGTTTGTTCCAGCTTCAATCATTCAGTTTTGCATATTCAGGTAAGACTACATATGGAAGCCAAGAAGCTAGAACTGGGCCATTAGTGGAGAGATGCAGGGAGAGAGGGTGGAGAGTAGAATGCGAATGATATGAAATTAGAGAGTGGGAATGCTGGGAGCAGAATGGATCAAATATTCGGTGGTGAGAAGAGGGGGCTGCTGAAAGGTCAGCTCGAGTGGGATGTCCGTGAATGAGCTACATGAGAACCTAGCATTCTGAAACCAAACTAAACAATGCGCTAAGAGGACAGAAGACACGTGTGCCACAAAAGAATGGGACATTGGAAAATGTGTACTAAATGTTTGACTGGGAATGGGGTCAAGAAGAAAGGACTAGTAGGTGGGTTAACCAAACAGAAGGACATATGAAGAAGCCTATGAAATCTTACCTATGTTATAAGATAGTAGGAAATATTATTTTAAAACCCCGGAATATAGGTACCCTATATAGTTAAATGAAGCAGCTCCTAGACACCACAGCTATGAAATGAAACTCTCTGTACCAGGTATGGGTCATCTGCCTAAAACTTACTATTTAGGGAGATTCCAGAAGCACTCCAAAGAAAAGAGGTGCTCTTTCTTGGTTAGCATAAGTCCATGGTGTTGCTGAAGACACCTAACATTTTGGTTGCTAGATAGAGAGAGCAATCTTGAACTTACTACAAAAATTCTCCCTGCTGGCTAGGTTTTGGAACTCTGAAAGTTCCTGTGAGGGCTGCTGGCAGAGAAAAGTTATCAGTGGTCTGGACCCTGCGTCCTACAGTACCAACCTGCAAGCCAGTATGTGTGTGCTTAATACTGCCATAACTCACTATGGGCATAACAGATTTGAGGCCTGCTCCACAGCAGGGAATTTATGCCTGGTACTCTAAACATGGGCTAAAAACATAGGTTAGGATGTGTAAGTCTAAGGGCAGAACCTATTGATGTTTTGTTAATGATCATGTTGTTCAGCTGCCATCTAAATATTTGAGTTTGTAATCATCAGTTTGTTGTTCTCTTATCTTTGGTAAAGGAAGCTTCCTCTTGCGGTTGGTAGTAGGTAATGCAGAGATTCATCACTGTAAAGAAAGTACTAAGAAGAAGAAGGACTGTGTAAGACTGGGGCAATCGCCATTTCCCCATGCTGAGGGAGGCTCTCACGACTCTCCTTTCCCGCTATGATGGTCCACTGGCAGTTTGCAGCTATATTATTTTAGAGTTTGTTTCATATTTTCCCCAGTATTTCAAAATAAATTCCCACAAAACTTTGGGGTTTTCTTTCTTTCTTTCTTTCTTTCTTTCTTTCTTCTTTCTTTTCTTTCTGATTGACTGTCTTTTTGTCTTTCTTTCTTTCTTGCTTGTTTCTTGTTTGTGTTTTTGTTTTAGAAACTGGATTTCTCTATGTAGCTGTGATGGTTTGTATATGCTCCCCCCCGGCAAGTGGCAATATTAGAAGGTATGGACTATGCCCACAGTGACACACCTACTCCAACAAGGCCACACCTATTCCAACAGAGTCAGATCCTACCCAGCTAAGTTTAGATCTGGGTATGGTGGTACACACCTTTAATCCCAGAAGATAAAGCCAAGCAAATCTCTGAGTTCAAGGCCAGCCTGAGACAGAGCAAGTTCTAGGTGAAGAAAAGCTTAAATCCAGGTACGGTGGTGCACACTTTTAATCCCAGGAGACAGGCAAGCAGATCTCTGAGTTCAAGGTCAATCTACAGAGCAAGATCTAGGACAACCAATCT
Organism: Rhynchomys soricoides; assembly: GCA_019843965.1. Lineage (NCBI taxonomy): Eukaryota > Metazoa > Chordata > Mammalia > Rodentia > Muridae > Rhynchomys > Rhynchomys soricoides. The sequence continues at coordinate 1,022,508 of JADRCH010000325.1, read as the reverse complement.
TAGGCAGTGAAGGAGTTGGAAACGAGGCAGCTAGTGATAATGTAACAGAACAAGGAGGCCATGTTCCAGCTCCTGCAAGCAGCAGAACTTGGCAGCTTCAGTCATATGTCTCTGGCTTTATAGTCAAGAGAAGAAGGAGACTACTGGGACAATTGGTGCTGGTTAGCTAGAGCTAAGAAATTAGTGGTGATTAAGAACAGACCAACATCTCTGAGGAGAAATCTTCTAGGAAGTGTTTTCTGAGAGCACAAAGAAGCTGTGTTCCAGAGATAGCCAAGGAGGTACCTTGTGCTACAGGTGGAACAGGAAGCTGTAATATTGAAGTTGCCTTGGAGATCCCAAGATGTTTGAGATACCAGAGCCATGGGCTATCTGCTGAGGAAAGCTGCTATCAGGGAGTGGAGCCAGCTCATGAGAAAGAAATTTGTTGCAGTCAATAAAGATGAAAAATGAGTTGTAGATCTGAAGACTGCTTTGACATCAGACACGAATATGCAAAGTTGGAAGTTTGCCCAGCTGGTTTCTTGTCTTGATTTGGGGATTACCGTTAAATGATTGGATGAATCTCAGAAAAGACCTTGATCTTTGGACTTTTAACATTGTTGAGACTGCTGTAGATTATGGGCACTCTGGAAGTTAGACTAAATGTATTTTGCATTATGCTTTGTTTAGGTATGGCCCCCATAGACTCATGTGTTTGAACAAGCCTATGGGGGCCAGGGAGTGGAATGTGATGGTTTGTATGTGCTTGGCCCAGGGAGTGGCACTGTTAAAAGGTATGGCCTTGTTGGAGTAGGTGTGTCACTGTGGGTATGAACTTTAAGACCTCCATCCTAGCTTTCTGGAAACCAGTATTCTGCTGGAAGCCTTCAGATGAGGATGTAGAACTCTCAACTCTGTCTGCACCATGCCTGCCCAGATGCTGCTGTTTCCTCCTTGACTATAATGGACTCAATCTCTGAACCTGTAAGCCAGCCCCAATTAAATGTTGTCCTTACAAGAGTTGCCTTGGTCATGGTGTCTTTTCACAGCAGTAAAACCCTAAACCGTAAAACAGTAGCCCTTGCAATCTAGGAATTTGCTCTGTAATCCAGCCTGCTTTTGAACTCACAGAGATCCACATGCCTCTGCCTTCTGAGTCCTGGGAGTAAAGCATGAACCATCACTGCCCAGTAAGATGAGATTTTATTAGAGCCCCCCCTCCCTTTTTTCTTTCCTCTTCCCTTCCTGCTTTCCTTTTAATTTTTATTTATTTATTTATTTATTTATTTATTTATTTATTTTTGTGACATCATTTCTCTGTAGGTTTGGCTCTTCTGGAACTCTATATGTAGACAGGCTGCCTTGAATTCACATCAATCTACCTGCCTCTGTCTATTGAGTACTGGGACTAAAGACACGCCCTTAACACCTGGCATTATTATGAAGTTTTGGATGATGAAAAAGATAAATGTTTTTATTACAGCTTTCCCCAGGCGCTAGGGATGACTTAGTGGTAAAATTCCCAGCACAAACACAGGATCTCACAACTGTCTGTAACTGTAGCTGCAGGGGATCTGATATCCCTTTCTGGCCTTCACCTGCATCAAGCATCTATATAGTGTATAGACATGCACAGTCATACTTGCAAGCGAAGACCCCATACACGTTGAAAAATAAAAAGTATTTCCAACAGTTAAATTTGCAGAACTTTATTTTATTTTTGGTTTTGTTTTTAAAAACAATTTTTTTTTAATTTTTATTGGATATTTCCTTTATTTATATTTCAAATATCATCCCTTTCCTGGTCCCCCCCACCCCCAAAAAACCCTATCCCATCCCTCCTCCCCCTGCTTCTATGAGGTTGTTCCCCCACCCATCCACCTAATCCTGCTTCCCCACCCTGGCATTCCCCTACACTGAGATATCGAGCCTTCACAGGATCAAGGGCCTCTCCTCCCATTGATCCCATTGAGGATCCCCTTGCTGATCTCATGCTCAGTCCAGTGGTTGGCTACAAGCATCTGCCACTATATTTGTCAGGCTCTGGCAGAGCCACTCAGCAGAAAGCTATATCAGGCTGCTGTCAGCATGCATTTCTTGGCATCCATAATAGTGTCTGAGTATGATGACTGTATATGGGATGGATCCCCAGGTGGGGCAGTCTCTGGATGGCCTTTCCTCCAGTCTCTGCTCCACATGTTGTCTCCATATTTCCTCCTGTGAGTATTTGGTTCACCCTTCTGAGGACTGAAGAACCCACACTTTCATCTTCCTTCTTCTTAAGCTTCATATGGTCTGTGAATTGTATCTTGGGTATTCTGAGCTTTTGGGCTAATATCCACTTATCAGTGAGTGCATACCATGTGTGTTCTTTTGTGACCGGGTTACCTCACTCAGGATGATATTTTCTACTTCCATTCATTTACCTGTGAATTTCATGAAGTCATTGTTTTTAATAGCTGAGTAGTACTTCATTGTGTAAAGGTACCAGATTTTCTTTTCTTTTCATTTTTAAAAATATATTTTCTTTATTTACATTTCAAATGTTATCTCCTTTTCCAGTTTTCCTCCCTCCTGGAAACTCCCTATCCCATCTCCCCAACCCCTGTTTCTACGAGGGTGTTCCTCCACACACTCACCCACTCCCACCTCTCACCCTCAATTCCCCTACACTGGGGCATCTATGGAGCCTTCATAGGACCAAGGGCCTCTCCTCCCATTGATGCCTGACAAGGCCATCCTTTGCTACATATGCAGCTGGAGTCATGTGTACTCCTTGGTTGGTGGCTTAGTCCCTGGAAACTCTGGGGGATCTGGTTGGTTGATATTGTTGTTCTTTCTATAGGGTTGAAAACCCCTTCAGCTTCTTCAGTCCTTTCTCTAACTCCTCCATTAGGGACCCTGCACTCAGTCCAATGGTTGGCTGTGAGCATCCACCTCTGTATTTGTAAGACTCTGGCAGGGCCTCTTAGGAGACAGCTATATCAGGTTCCTTTCAGCAAGCATTTCTTGGCATCCACAATAGTGTTGGGTTTTGCTGACTGTATATGGGATGAATCTCCAGGTAGGACAGATTCTGCTCTACATTTTGTGTCCATATTTGCTCCCCTGAATATTTTGTTCCTCTTTCTAAGAAGGATCAAAGGACTCACACTCTGGTCTTCCTTCTTCTTGAGCTTCATGGTACTACATTTTCTGTATACATTCCTCTGTTGAAGGACATATGGATTGTTTCCAGATTCTGGCTGTTATAAATAAGGCTGCTATGAACATAGTGGTGCGTGTGTCTTTGTTATATGTTGGAGCATCTTTTGGGTATATGCCTAGGAGTGGTATAGCTGGGTCCTCAGGTAATTCTATGTCCAATTGTCTGAGGGTTCACCAAACTGATTTATGGAGTGGTTTTACCAGCTTGCAATCCCACCAACAATGGAGGAGTGTTCCTCTTTCTCCACATCCTTGCCAGCATCTGCTGTCACCTGAGTTTTTGATCTTAGCCATTCTGGTGTGAGGTGGAATCTCAGGGTGTTTTGATTAGCACTTCTCTGATGACTAAGGATGCTGAACATTTCTTTAGGTGTTTCTCAGTCATTGAATATTCCTCAGCTGAGAATTCTTTGATTAGTTCTGTTCCCCATTTTTAAATAAGGTTATTTGTTTCTCTGGAGTCTAACTTCTTGAGTTCTTTGTATATATTGGATATTAGCCCTCTATCCGATGTAGGGTTGTTAAAGATCTTTTCCTAATCTGTTGGTTGCTGTTTTGTCCCATTGACAGTGTCTTTTGCCTTACAGAAGCTTTTCAATTTTATGAGGTCCCATTTGTCTATTTTTGATTTAGAGCATAAGTCATTGATGTTCTGTTCAGGAAAATTTCCTCTGTGCCATGTGTTTGAGGCTCTTTCCCTTTCTCTTCTGTTAGTTTCAATATGTCTGGTTTTGTGTGGAGGTCCTTGATCTACTTGGACTTGAATTTTGTACAAGGAGCTAGGAATGGATCAGTGTGCATTCTTCTACATGCTTAGCTCCAGTTGAACCAGCACCATTTGTTGAAAATGCTGTCTTTTTTCCTCTGAATGGTTTTAGCTCCTTTGTCAAAGATCAAGTGACCATAGGTGTGTGTGGGTTCATTTCTGGGTCTTCAGTTTTATTCCATTGATCCACCTGTCTGTCTCTGTACAAATAACTTACAGTTTTTATCACTATTGCTGTGTAATACAGCTTGAGGTCAGGGATGGTGATTTCCCCAGAAGTTCTTTTATTGTTGAGAATAATTTTCGATATCCCAGGTTTTTTGTTATTCCAAAAGAATATGAAAATTGCTCTACCTCTATGAAGAATTGAGTTGGAATTTTGATGGGGATTGCATTGAATCTGTAGATTGCTTTCTGCAAGATGGCCATTTTTACTATGTTAATCCTGCTGACCCGTGAGCATGGGAGATCTTTCCATCTTCTGAGGTCTTCCTCGATTTCTTTTTTCAGAGACTTGAAGATCTTGCCATACAGATCTTTCACTTGCTTGGTTAGAGTCACACCCAGGTATTTCATATTATTTGTGACAATTGTGAAGGGTGTCATTTCCATAATTTCTTTCTCAGCCTGTTTATCCTTTGAGTAGAGGAAAGCTACTGGTTTGAGTTAATTTTATATCCAGCCACTTTGCTGAAGGAGTTTATCATGTTTAGGGGTTCTCTGGTGGCATTTTGGGGGGTCACTTAAGTATACTATCATTTCATTTGCAAGTAGTAATATTTTGGCTTCTTCCTTTCCAATTTTTATCCCTTTGACCTCCTTTTGTTGTCTAATTGCTCTAGCTAGGATTTCTAGTACTATATTGAATAGGTAGGGAGAGAGTGGGCAGCCTTGTCTAGTCCATTATTTTAGTGGGATTGCTTTAAGTTTCTCTCCATTTAGTTTGATGTTGGCTACTAGTGTGCTGTATATTGTTTTTACTATGCTTAGGTATAGGTATGATCTTTCCAAGACTTTTAACATGCAGGGATGTTGAATTTTCTCAAAGACTTTCTCAGTATCTAATGAGATGATCTTGTGCTTTTTTTCTTTGCGTTTGCTTATATAGTGGATTACGTTGATGGAATTCTGTATACTGAACCATCCCTGCATCTCTGGGATGAAGTCTACTTGATTATGATGGATTATTGTTTTGATGTGTTCTTGGATTTGCTTTTCGAGAAATTTATTGAGTATTTTTGCATCAATATTCAGAAGGGAAATTGGTCTGAAGTTGTTTTTATTTGTTGGGTCTTTGTGTGGTTTAGTTATAATCATAATTGTGGCTTCATAGAACTATTTGGGTACTGCTCCTTCTGTCTCTGTTTTGTGGAATAGTTTGAAGAGTATTGATATTAGATCTTCTTAGAAGGTCTGATAGAATTCTGCACTAAATCCACCGGGGGCTGGAGAGATGGCTCAGCGGTTAAGAGCACTCACTGTTCTTTTAGAGGTCCTGAGTTCAATTCCCAGCAACCACATGTTTCATAACCATCTGTAATGGGATCCGATGTCCTCTTCTGGTTTGTCAGAAAACAGCTACAGTGTACTCATCATATATATAAAATCTAAAAATAAGTCTAAACCGTTCTGGTTCTGGGCTTTTTTGATTGGGAGACTTTTAATGACTGATGCTATTTCTTTAGGGGTTATGGTACTATTTAGATGGTTTATCTGATCTTGATTTAACATTGGGTCTTAGTCAGGGTTTCTATTCCTGCACAAACATCATGACCAAGAAGCAAGTTGGGGAGGAAAGGGTTTATTCAGCATACTCTTCCATGTTGCTGGTCATCACTAAAGGAAGTCAGGACAGGAACTCAAGCAGGAGCTGAGGCAGAGGCCATGGAGTGATGTTACTTACTGCCTTGGTTCTCCTGGTTTGCTCAGCTGGCTTTCTTTCTTTCTTTCTTTTTTTTTAAATTATTTTAATTTTTGATACTTTATTTACATTTCAAATGTTTCCCTTTCCAGGTCTCTCCATCGGAAACCCACTAATCCATTCCCCTTTCCCCCTGCCTCTATGATGGTATTCCTCCAACCACCAACCCACCCCCTTCTTCCCTCCCTGGCATTCCCCTATACTGGAGCATCTAACACCCTCAGATCCAAGGACCTCTCCTCCACTGATGGCCAACAAGACCCTCCTCTGCCACAAATGTGGCCAGCACCATGGGTCCCTCCATGTGTATTGTTTGGTTGGTGGTCCAGTCTCTGGGAGCACCGGGGGGGGTCTGACCAGTTGACATTGTTGCTTCCTCCTTGGGGTTGCAAACCCCCTCAGCTCCTTCAGTCCCTTCTCCAACTCCTCCATCTGGGACCCCACGCTCAGTCCAATGGTTGCTGTGAATTGAATCTTGGGTATTCCAAACTTTTGGGTTAATATCCACTTATCACTGAGTACATACCATGATTGTTCTTTTGTGAGTGAATTACCTCACTCAGGATGACATTTTCAAGTTCCATCCATTTGCCTGTGAATTTCATGAAGTCATTTTAATAGCTGAGTAGTATTCCATTGTATAAATGTACCACATTTTCTGTATCCATTCCTCTGTTGAGGGACATCTGGGTTGTTTCCAGCTTCTGGCTATTATAAATATGGCTGCTATGAACATAGTGGAGCATGTGACCTTATTACATGTTGGAGCATCTTCTGGGTATATGCCCAGGAGTGGTATAGCTGGGTCCTCAGGTAGTATTATGTCTAATTTTCTGAGTGTCCGCTAAACTGATACCCAGAGTGGTTGTACCATCAGCTGGATTTCTTATAGAGCCCAAGACTACCAGCCCACAGATGGTACCACCCACAAGGGGCCCTACCATCTTGAACACTAATTGAGAAAATGCCTTACAGCCGGATCTCATGGAGGCATTTTCTCAACTGAAACTCCTTTCTCGGTGATAACTCCAGCTTGTGTCAAGTTGACACAAAACCAGCCAGTACACATTGGTACCCAGTATCTGTCTAGAAAATTGTCCATTTCATCCAGATTTTCCAGTTTTGTTGAGTATAGGCTTTTGTAGTAGGATCTGATGATTTTTTGAATTTCTTCTGTTTCTATTGTTATGTCTCCTTTTCCATTTCTAATTTTATTAATTTGGATACTCTCTCTGTGCTCTCTGGTTAGTCTGGCTAAGGGTTTATCTATAGCTCCTGGTTTTGTTGATTCTTTGTATAGTTCTCTTTGTTGCTACTCAGTAGATTTCTGCCCTGAGTTTGATATTTTCCTGCCATCTACTCCTCTTTGTTGTGGATAGCTCAAGGGCTGATTGTAATTGGAAGATAATTCTGCCCTCCTGGGAGGGGCTTCAGACAAGGAGTGAGTTACACCTGAACTTCTTTTGAACCAATCCCCTAATGAAGAATAAAGTCTCCAGTCACTGGGCCAGTGGAAAGACTTCTGGGTTGGAGAGGAGAAGAGAGAAGGAGGAGAGAGAGAGGTGCCTTTTGGAACAGGGACAGCATGTAGTAGGTAAGATGTAGCTAGTAGAGTCTCCACAAGGATTCACCACCAGAAGAGTCGGATTTAAATAAGGCTTACAAGATTAGGTTTCAGTTGTTGTGCCCAGAGGTTGAGTTATCATTGTTTCTGAGCTACGTTTGTGTTGTGTTTTCCTTCATGCAGCTGCTCAGTTTGGGTTCCAGAAAGGTACAACGGCAAAGTGCGGGTTTGCCTGATGTGCACCACAGAGGCCATTGGGGCACTGAAGCATGGGGCAGGTGTGGTAGTGACCTGCCAGTGGGAACCTAGTAAGCTGAGTGGAGAGATCATGGAGCTCTGACTCAGAGTTCCATGAGATGAAAGCAGGTTGGCCATTGCCCACCAATGCATGGCTGGCCCCCGCCTGGGATGAGAGAACCAGGGCATAATTCGGGAACATATATTCTTTCTTTTTTAATAATTCCCACAACACTCTTGGGTGTATTTGCTTCTTTTTGTTCTAGAGCTTTCAGGTGTGCTGTCAAGCTGCTAATGTATGCTCTCTCTCCAGTTTTATTTTGGAGGCACGTAGAGCTATGAGTTTTCCTGTTAGCCCTGCTTTTATTGTGTCCCATAAGTTTTGGTATGATTTGCCTTCATTTTCATTAAATTCTAAGAAGTCTTTAATCTCTTTATTTCTTCCTTGACCAAGTTATCATTGAGTAGATAGTTCTTCAGCTTCAATGTGTATGTGGGCTTTTGTTGTTTTTGTTGCTATTGAAGACTAGTCTTAGTCCATGGAGATCAGATAGGGTGCATTGGATTATTTCAATCTTCTTGTATCTGTTGAGGCCTGTTTTGTGACTAATTATATGCTCAATTTTGGAGAAGGAAACCATGAAATGCTGAGAAGAAGGTATATTCTTTTGTTTTAGGATGAAATGTTCTATAGATATCTCTTAAATTCATTTGGTTTATGACTTCTGTTAGTTTCACTGTGTCTCTTTAGTTTCTGTTTCCATGATATGTCCATTGCTGAGAGTGGGGTGTTGAAGTCTCTCATTATTATCGTGCTTCATACTAAGCATGCGTGCACCCGTGCGCACGCGCGCGCTCGCGCGCGCACACACACACACACACACACACACAGAGAGAGAGAGAGAGAGAGAGAGAGAGAGAGAGAGAGAACTAATGACTCAGTCCACACAGCAGAACACATCCATCCTATAAAGCAGACTAGAGCCCAGAATCTTCTGTCAAGGATGATGTCATCTAACACAAAACAGGAAGAAGATATGATCTTGCACAAGGTCTGTCTCTGACTCCTCAATTCTACAACACAGCAGCTCTGGGCCAGGCAATAGTGCTGTTTTGCTTTGTTTTGTTGTTGTTTTTTTTTAATATATACTTTCTGATCAGGCTTTAAATTCTCTACTATGTTATGGGTATGAATATACTGTCGTCTGGTATTCCCATATCTGGTGTAGACTTGTGGGCAATGTTCCGAGATAACAGTTAGATGCAGTCAGAAAAAAATGAAACCCAAAAGCTCCATGAATCCACTGCAGCAGTCAGACTACTCTGGGTGGGTTATAGGCAGATACAAAATATGACAACATGGAATATAGGAGAGGAGGGTCAGGGAAGATACAGACCAATGCATCTGTAGCATCTGCATGTTCTCATTAAATAATTCTCCCAACCAATTCTCTACAAAACCAAGACCCTACAGCTGACATTACAAAAAACAGAAACAAAAACAAACAAAGTAATTTACAAGTAGGCTATGTAACTAAACACATAGTTTTTAGAAGAAGAAAACAAATGGCTAAGAAATATTTTCAAAAGTGTTCATCATCCTTACCCATCACAGAAATTCAAATTAAAACTATTTTGAAATTTCACTATACTCTAGTCAGGCTGATTGAGAAAACAAAATGCTACTGAATGATTTTTGGGATTGGGGACCTTCACCTACTGTTGGTGTATAAATTGGTACAGCTACTATGGAAAGCATTGTGGTAGTTCCTCAGAAAAGTAAAAATGGATTTACCATATGACCCAACTCTACTGCTTCTGGTAAATACTCAAATAATTCTGTTTTCTACTACAGAAAGAGATGCTCTTCCATGTTCATAGCTGAGCTATTCACAATAGCTAGGGCATGGAAGATCTTAAAGGTCCATCAACTGATGAGTGCATCATAAAAATGTGGTACTCTGGTGGTTTGAATAAAGATGGTCCCCACAGGTTTGAATGCTTGGTCACCAGGGTGTGGCACTATTTGAAAGGATAAGGAGGTATGGCCTTGTTGAAGGAAGTGTAGGGTAGGCTTTGAGGTTTCAAATGCCCATGTGAAGCCCAGAGTCTCGCTCTATGCACACAGATAAAGATGGAGGTCTCAACCATTGCTGAGATGTCCCCCTGTGTACCATAATTCTTTCCTGCCATGATGATAATGGACTAAATCTCTGAAACTGTAAGCAAGTGCCCAATTAAATGTTTCCTTTTATAGGAATTGTCTTGGTCATACGGTCTCTTTATAGCAACAGAACAGTGAGTAAGACAGATATCAATACACAATGAAATATTTTTCCATTGTAAAGAAAAAGACAATTTGCTGTTAAGTAGATGGTTGTGAAAACCATAATACTGAGTGAATGTCATGGTTTGTATATGCACCCAAGGAGAGACACTATTAGGGGGTATGACCTTGTTGGAGTAGGTGTGTCACGGTGGGCATGGGCTTTAATAACTTCATTGTAATAGCCTGGAAGTCAGTCTTCTCTTAGCAGTCTTCAGATGAAGGTGCAGAGCTCTCAGCTCCAGCTGTACTATGCCTGCCTGGATGTTGCCATGCTCTCACTCTGATGATAGTGGACTGAACCTCTGAACCTGTAAGCCAGCTCCAATTAAATGTTGTTATACATTTATAGGAGTTGCTTTGGTCATGGTGTGTGTTCATTGCAATGAAAACCTAACTAAGACAGAAGGGACTGGGGTGTTGCTCTGATAAGCCTGACCATGCTTTTGTTTGGAAGAATGTGGATTTGGGAACTTTGGATTTGGAAAGTAGTGGAATTATTTAAATGGGGCTTAATGGGCCATCCTAGTAGGAATACAGAAGACTGTGTTGCTGAGAGTGATTTGAACTGTGCAGAACTGGCCTAAGAGGTTTCAGTCAAGAAGATTTTCAGTATATGCCCCAAAGACTGTTTTTGTGGTATTTTGGGGAACAATGTAGCTGCTTTTTGCCCCCGTCTGAAGATTATACTTGAGGCTAAAGTAAAGAGATTTATATTAATTGCATTGACAAAGAAACTTTCAAAAAAGAAAAAGAAGTCCAGCAGAGACTTTGTTCTCTGGTTAAGTGTCGTGAAGCGTGTTTTAAACAAGCATAGCAAGCAAGAAAAAGATGTAAAATATATGGATTGAGTATTATCAGGGCATCCAGAAGTGAAATGGAGCTGAATCCTGTGTTTAAGAATATTAAATTGAATATAGGGAATGGTGACCTTGGGGCAAGATCTCATCCAGTTAAATTTATGTACAGGCATGGTAGTACAAGCCCTTAATCCCCAGAGGCAAAGACAAGCAGATCTCTGAGGCCAAGGCCAGCCTGATACAGAGCAAGTTCCAAGTAGAGGAAAACTTAAATCCAGGCATGGTGGATCACACCTTTAATCCCAGTGTTTAGGAGACAGGTATGCAGATCTCTGAGTTCAAAGTCAGTCTACAGAGCAAGTTTCAGGATAGCCAAGCTTGGGAAATGAAGGAGTTGGAAAACAGAATGCTGGTGATAATATAACAAGGGGGCAATGTTCTAGCCCCAGCAAGCAGCCAAACTCAGAAGCTTTGACCATTTGGCTCTGGCTTTATAATCAAGAGAAGGAGACTACAGGGACGATTGATGCTGGTTAGCTGGAGCTAAGAAATTAGTGATGATTAAGAAGAGACCAGGATCACTGAGGTGAAATCTTCTGGGAAGTATTTTCTGAGAGCATAAAGAAGCTGTGTTCCAGAGATAGCCAAGGTTGTACCTTGTGCTGCAGCTGTACTTGGTGATATGTAAAAGCCACCTAAGGTAGTACTGGTTTTGAAGGCATCAATGTATCAGGATGACTAGTTGAGGCATGGCACTATGAGAGGCCATGGAAGGCCATTGGTGATGGTGCAACCTCAGTTGCAGTTGACAATTCAGGACTAAATGAGTAATGGAAAGAAGGTAAGGCTTGGCACCATGAAGAGGAAAGGCTATTGGTGAAACCTAGTTGCAGCAGAAGACCCTAGCATATTGGAGATGCCAGTTCTATGAAATGACCCCCAAGAACAGCAGCAGTGGAGTGGGGTCAACCAGAGCCTAGAGTGCTACAGAGGGCAAACCTGGAGAAGCGATGCAAGCCCTTTTGAGGAGCTCAGAAAATCATGCATGGATCTCAGACATTGGAACATGAACCTGTGATGTCGAAGTTGCCTTGGAGACCCCAAGATGTTAAAGATGCCAGAGCCATGGAATACCTGCCATGGAAAGCTGCTAACAGGGAGTGAAACCAACCTAGGAGAAAGAATTTTGTTACAGTCAACAAAGATGAAAACGGAGTTGAAGATCTGAAGCCCACTTTGACATAAGACATGGAGATGTTTGGAGTTTGCCCAGTTAGTTTCTTGTGTTGCTTTGGGGATTACAATTCAGTGTAATCTCAGAAGAGACTCTGAACTTTGGACTTTTAACATTGTTAAGACTGCTATAGACTATGGGGCTTTGGGAGTTGGACTAACTGTACTTTTTTATTATTCTATGTCTAGATATGACCCCTATAGACTCATGTGTTTGAACAAGCCTATGGGAGCCAGGGAGTGGAATGTGATGGTTTGGATATGCTTGGCCCAGGGAATGGTACTATTAAGAGGTGTAACCTTGATGGAGTAGGTTTGGTCTTGTTGGAGTAGCTGAGTCACTGTGGGCATGGGCTCTAATACCCTCGTCCTAGCTGCCTGGAACTTAGTCTTCTCAGTAGCCTTCAGATGAAGATGTAGAACTTTCAACTTGTCCTGCATCATGCCTGCCTGGACATTGCCATGCTCCCACCCTGATGATAATGGATTAAACCTCTTATCCTTTAAGTCAGTCCCAATTAAATATTGTCCTTATAAGAGTTGCCTTGGTCATGGTGTCTGTTCATAGCAATGAAACCCTAACTAAGAAAGTGAGGTAATCCAGACTCAGAAAGACAAAGGTTGCACATTTTTACTCATATGTGGATCTCAGTGTTGAGTTTTTTGATATGTCTGTTTAATTTGTAGTACTTGAAGAATCCAGAAAAGTGGAAAGGGACCATTTAGTAGAGTGATGGAAGAAAGATCTTAAGGAAGTTACCATAGTATAACTCAGGTGATATTAAATTAAAGGAAAATATGGACTAATGGGGAAAGAGGCTTAATCTGAGAGGGGGAATGGTAGAGCAAAAGAAGAGCAGGGGAATGGATAGATAACTATAATGATGCATATATGAATGTACATGTTTATGCATATATATCCATATAAAGAGTTTAACTGTAGTCACCCTACATAATAAATTATGCTCCTCTTGAAGGAATTACATGTGATCAAATTCATTTTATATAATTCTCAAAGATCTTAGAGGGGGAGAGAAGTGGACAGAGTGATGGACTTTATGTCCTTAGATGGCAGTGAGGGGTAGGAAGAAAATGAGTGAGAAGACCCAGGTGGTTCAGGAAAGGCACTGGGCAAAAGGATACATCAAATGTCACAAATGTAGTAAAATGTGTCAGTTAAAGCACATTTCCTGACAAATATATCTAAAGAAAGGAGATAGATGCCATGCCTGACAATGAAACTCACACTGAAGGATGGATGTTGCCCACAGGGTCAGTGGTAGTGGAGCATAGCAAGAGAACAAAACAAAATGAGGAAACTCATTTCATGAAATGCAGTAGAGATGCAACACATCCAGCTGAGTTTGAGACTCTAACTGGGGACAAAAAGAGATTTAGAAACAAAGACTCAAGTGAAACAAGCAAAGCTGTGATTGGGTGGATAGGTCACCCAATGGTAAAGCTGAACAAGCAAACTGAAAAACTTGTTTCTCGTTTTATACACTGCAGGAATGGGGGTGAGGTGTTGCTTAGCTAGTCTCATAGGGGGTCTTTGTAAGAAAGCAGTTTGTGGCTGCAGTCATCTTGGATGAAGAAGATGCAAATGATATTTTCTGTACTCACTATCAACATCTACGCAAGGACCAGAGAAAAAGAGATTTTGAGGAAAATGTATAATAATAGATAGTGTGTGACATGAACAAGGCAGCAGATTTAATGAGGATAGAAAGGCATAAGTCACATGAGGGAAAAGATCAACAAATTCTGTTTGAAAATATCACAATGAAAACTGACATATTATGTGCTGTTAAAAACTAAAACTATTACCAGGCATAATACCAACATTTGGAAAGCAGGGGCAGATGGATATTGGTCAGTTTGAGGCCAGCACGGTCTACCTAGTGAGTTCCAGGCCAGCTAGACTCCATAGTATTTCCCAATCTCAAAACTTTTAAAATTATGCTATTGCCTCAGTGGATATTCACACACTCATATGCATATAAATAGAATTATGTAGACTCAGAGGGCTAATACTAATAATGTTTAAAACGTAAAAAATAAAATATAAGTCTAGAGGGATGATGGGTTAGGGAAACCAGAGAGACTTAGAAGGAGGTAAAAGTGGATAGATATGATCAATATATATTGAATACATGCATGAACTTTTTAAAAAAGATTTATTTATTATATATAAGTACACTGTAGCTGTCTTCAGATACTTTTTTCTTCTGGCTCTGGCCCTGCTCACTGTAGCTGTCTTCAGATCTCTCTTCAGAGCCTCTCTGTGGTTGCTGGGATTTGAACTCAGGACCTTTGGAAGAGCAGTCAGTGCTCTTAACCTCTGAGCCATCTCTCTAGTCCCACTCCCAAAATTTTTAATAGAGTATTTTTTAATCATTATTTGAAAATTTCACATAAGGCATCCTGATCACATTCACTTTCCTGTCTTCCTAAGTCCACCTTCTATTCTTGTGACATTCCCACAAACAAAAGAAAAAGACAAAAGAAAAAATACCAAGTCCAATTTGTGTTGCCCATATACTCACTGGAGCACAGTCAAACTCCCAGTGGAGAGCCCATTAAAGAAAATTGAATCCTTCCCATTACCTACTCTCACCACTGCCAGAAGCCATCAACTGTGAAGAGCTATACTTCAGCATCACTACCACAATTTTTAAGAGTTCTCTTTAGTGGCTTCCTGTCTAGGCTGTTTCATTTTTGGGAGGAGGTGGAAGACATTCTATGTCTCTCAATTTAGACTGTGAGTCTGCAAACATTAGTATCACTTGATAGTCAGTGTCAGCATGGATCATGGACTTTCACATGGTTTCTGGCTACAACGTGGACCATGGACACCAACAATGGCCCTTAGCTGCATAATGACCATGGACACCAACATGGCCCTTGGCATCAGCATGGACCACAAACATTAACATGGATTCAGGTGGGAACACAGACCATAGTCATTCTTATGGGCTTTGGTGTTAACATGGACCACCGACATCAACATGGACCTCAAATGGAACACAGATCATAAACACTATTTTGGCTCTTAGAAGCAGCAGGGCCACAGACACTAATATGGCTGTCAGTGGCAACCTGGACCTCAGATATCAACATGACCTTCAGCATGAGTACAGGAGTACATGGACATCTACACAGCCTCTAGCCACAGTAAGGTGGTGTACATCAACATGTCCAGCATTGGCGGCATGAACATCAACATGGCTTGAGGTAGCAGCACAGACCATGGACATCCCCATGGATTTGGTAGTAACACAGGGCGTGGATCCCAGCTGTAGTAGGACCAAGGACACCATCATGAACCTTGATGGAAACACAAACTATAGACATCAACATGGTTTCAAGACTTTGGCTGCACAGACTTTGATATGCTCATGGCCTTTGGTATTAATATGGACAAGAAGCATCAGCATGGCCTCCAGTGGAGTGCAGACCACAGACATACATCTGGCATCTGGCAGAAGAACACAGTATCTGGCAGAAGCACAGACAGTGGACAGCTTCATGGAACTCAAGGGCAACACAGTCATGAACATCAACATTGTTTCTGGCAGTAACAAGGCCCAAAGACATCAACACAGCTTCAAGTGGCAGCACAGACCACAAATATTACCCTGACTTTGGTGGCAAATATTCATGGGGAATGGATATTAACATGCAGGTGATGGTGGTACATCTTTAATCCTAAGACTCAGGAGGCAGAAGAAGGCTAATTTCTGAGTTTACGGCCAGCCTGATCCTTCAGATCTGGTTCTAGAGCAGCCAGGGATGCACAAAGAACCCTTTTCTCAAAATGCACAAAAATGTTATTTTCATTATTTTTAATTATATGTATATGTGTGAATGTGAGTGTGTGTGCATGTCTCTTTGTCTCTCTTTCTCTCTATCTCTGTCTCTGTCTCTCTGTCTCTCTGTCTCTCTCTGTTTGTGTGTATGTGTGTGTGTGTGTGTGTGTGTGTGTGCGTGCGCATGTAGATATATCCAAATGAGTGGACTTGCTCATATACACCATAATATGGCACCTAATCCATTGAAGACAGTTGTTAGTCACCTAAGTGAATACTGAAAACTGAATACAGGTACTCTCAGAGAATGAGATTTCCTTTGATATCTAGGCAATCTCTACAGCCCTAAGAAGTAAAGAAATAAAAAGGAAAAGTAAAGCAGAATGAAGGAACTAATTGGAGAAAAGGAAAGAACCTTATAGAGCAGGGAGGAAGCAACCTAGAAAGAATGGATGGAAAAACCTAAAACAGTATGAATGAAAATAGCATAATAAAAATGTTATTTTTTCATGCTAAGCTAAAAAATTAATTATAATAATAAAAATAGAAGTTACACCACAAAGAAGAACTATATAATGGGAAAGAAAATGGATTTGATTAGATAACATCTCACTAATAAATTAATCAGAAATAGTATATGTGGAACCAATAATAGGTTACACACACACACACACACACACACACACTTCTCTATTCATATGAAAGTTTAAAGGAGACTATCTGGAAAGAAAGAGAGTAGACTGAGGAGAGGAAGACAGGAGAGAAGGATGGCATTGAATATAACTTTCAGAATATGGTTGAAAGAAAACCTCATTATGGAACTGTCATGGTTTGAATATACTTGGCCCAGGGAGTGGCACTATTTGGAGGTGTGGCCTTGTTGTAATAAGTGTGTCACTGTGGGTGTGGGCTTTAAGACACTCATCCTAGCTACCTGGAAGTCTCCTCATAGCAGCCTTCAGATGAAGACATAGAACTCTTAGCTCTGCCTGCACCATGCCTGCCTGGATGCTGTCATGCTCCCACCTTGATGATACTGGACTGAACCTCTGAATCTGTAAGCCAGCCCCAATTCAATGTTATAAGAGTTGCCTTGGTCATGGTGTCTGTTCACAGCAGTAAAATCCTAAGACAGGAACTCATCACTTTTTACAATGAAAATAGACTAATAAAAAGTTGTATTTACGGCACAAAAAGCTATAGATATCTAAGAAAAGAAGGGATCAAGACAGATGGTCTAATCCAGAGAAATGCACACTAGCTGATTGCCCATTGTCAAACAGTCAGCTTGATCTTGTGTAGCTCTTGTGAACATACATACAAGTAACAAACAGACTGAGTGGATTATATTTAGGTATACCTATGTATGTATGAAAGTGTCTATGTATATCTATATAATATATGCATGCAATAAAAATTAGTGAAAAGGCTAGCACACAGGGTTATTATACACATGAACTCACATGGGCTGCATTCACAAGATCTGGAAAAGTTCAAACCAGTCACAATATCAGCATTGATGGGAGGAGGGAACTCATAATGATCAATGGCTAGCTGAGGTGTTATTGGTAGCTGATGGCTTCCTGGCAAAGGAAAAGTCCATTTTCTTTAGGAATGCAGTCCCAAAAGGATCCTGCAGAAGGTCTCACACTGCTGTGTATAATGACAGAATTAAGAAAACTCAGTGGGTTTGAAAACATCAAAGCATATAAACTGTAATTCAGGTTCTGGGGAAGAATGGAGGGGATGGAGTAGGACCATAGGACATACAGGTACTAGGGACCCAGAGGCAAGGTTAACACCCAAAACCCCACAGGCCATGCAGGCCATAAAAAGCCCAGGTGAGATACCCTACTGAACCTGAAAATTCACTAGTCACCAGAACCCCAAGCCACTCAGGATAAAATCAACTTCCAACCAAAAGTCATCAGAAAAGATAAGGAAGGACATTTCATACTCATCAAAGGAAAAATTTACCAAGAAGAACTCTCAGTTCTGAAAATCTATGCCCCAAATGCAAGGGCACCCACATTCATAAAAGAAACTATACTAAAGCTCAAAGCACACATTGCACCTCAACAATAATAGTGGGAGACTTCAACACCCCACTCTCATCAATGGACAGATCTTGGAAGCACAAACTAAACAGAAGCATGGTGAAACTAACAGAGGTTATGAACCAAATGGATTTAACATATATCTATAGAACATTTCATCCTAAATCAAAAGAATATACCTTCTTCTCAGTACCTCATGGTACTTTATCCAAAATTAATCATATAATTGGTCACAAAACAAACCTCAACAGATATAAGAAGATTGAAATAATTTCATTCCTTCTATCAGATCACTATGGATTAAGACTGGTCTTCAATGGCAACAACAACACCAGAAAGCCCACATACACATGGAAGCTGAACAACACTCTACTCAATGATAACTTGGTCAAGGAAGAAATAAAAAAGAAATTAAAGACTTCCTAGAATTTAATGAAAATGAAAGTACAACATATCCAAACCTATGGGACACAAGGAAAGCAGTGATAAGAGGAAAACTAGTAATTCTGAATGCCTCCAAAAAGAAACAGGAGAGAGCATACACTAGCAGCTTAACAACACACCTGAAAGTTCTAGAACAAAAAGAAGCTAATACACCCAAGAGGAGGAGAAGGCAGGAAATAATCAAACTAAAGGCTGACATCAACCAAGTAGAAACTCAAAGAACTATACAAAGAATCAACAAAACCAGGAGCTGGTTCTTTGAGAAAATCAACAAGATAGATAAACTCTTAGCCAGACTAACCAGAGGGCACAGAGACAGTATCCAAATTAACAAAATTAGAAATGAAAAGGGAGATATAACAACAGATTCTGAGGAAATTAAAAAAAACCATCAGATCCTACTACAAAAGCCTTTACTCAACCAAATTGGAAAATCTGGATGAAATAGACAAGTTTCTAAACAGATACCAAATACCAAAGTTAAGTCAGGATTAGATAAACCATCTAAGCAGTCCCATAACCCCTAAAGAAATAGAAGCAGTCATTAAAAGTCTCCCAACCAAAAAAAGCCCAGGACCAGATGGGTTCAGGGCAGAATTCTATCAGACCATCAAAAAGACCTAATACCAATACTCTTCAAGCTATTCCACAAAATAGAAACAGAAGGAACACTACCCAACTCATTCTATGAGGCCACAGTTACACTGATACAAAACCTCACAAAGACTCAACAATAAAAGAAAACTTCAGACCAATTTCCCTTATGAATATCGATGCAAAAATACTCAATAAAATTCTCACAAACCAAATCCAAGAACACATCAAAATGATCATTCACCATGATCTAGTAGGCTTCATCCCAGGGATGCAGGAATGGTTCAATACCCAGAAATCCATCAATGTAATTCACTACATAAACAAACTCAAAGAAAAAAACCACATGGTCATTTTGTTAGATGCTGAAAAAGCATTTGACAAAATTCATCGTCTCTTCATGATAAAAGTCTTGGAAAGATCAGAAATTCAAGGAGCATACCTAAACATAGTAAAAGCATTATACAGCAAACCAGTGGCCAACATCAAATTAAATGGAGAGAAACTCGAATCAATTCCACTAAAATCAGGGACTAGACAAGGCTGCCCTCTCTCTCCCTATCTATTCAGTATAGTACTTGAAGTTCTAGCTAGAACAATTACACAACAAAAGGAGGTCAAAGGGATAAAAATTGGAAAGGAAGAAATTAAAATATCACTATTTGCAGATGATATGATGAAAAACTCCACCAGAGATCTGCTACAGCTGATAAACAACTTCAGCAAAGTAGCCAGATAGAAAATTAACTCAAGCAAATCAGTAGCCTTCCTATACATGAAGGATAAACAGACTGAGAAAGAAATTAGGGAAATGACACCCTTCACAATTGTCACAAATAATATAAAGTATCTTGGTGTGACTCTAACCAAACAAGTGAAAGTATATGACAAGAACTTCAAGTCTCTGAAGGAAGAAATCAAAGAAGACCTCAGAAAATGGAAATGTCTCCCATGCTCATGGATTGGCAGGATTAATATAGTTAAAATGCCATCCTGCTGAAAGCAAGCTACAGATTCAGTGCAATCTCCATCAAAATTCCAACTCAATTCTTCATAGATTTAGAGCAATTCTCTATATTTTCTTTTTTTTTATTTTCATATTTTATTTACATTTCAAATGTTTCAGATCTCCACTTTGGAACCTCCCCATTCCCTCCACCTTCCCCCTGCCAATATGGGGATATTCTCCAACCCACCCTCCCACCAACCCACCCACTCTCATCTTTCGAAAGAGCAATTCTCAAATTCATATGGAATAACAAAAAACACAGGATAGCAAAAACTTTTCTCAACAATAAAAGGATTTCTGGGAGAATCAGCCTTCCTGACCTCAAGCTGTAGTGTAGAGCAATAGTGATAAAAACTGTGTCGTTTTGGTACATCAACAGGCAGGCAGATCAATGGAATAGAATTGAAGACCCGGAAATGAACATACACACTTACGGTCACTTGATCTTTGACAAAGGAGCCAAAACCATCCAGTTGAAAAAAGACTGCATTTTATAAATGGTGCTGTTTCAACTGGCAGTCTACATGTAGAAGTATGTGAATTGATCCATTCCTATCTCCCTGTACAAAACTCAAGTCCAAGTGGATCAAGGACCTACACATAAAACCAGATACACTGAATCTAATAGAAGAGAAAGTGAGGAAAAGTCTCGAACACACGGACACAGGGGGAAAGTTCCTGAACTGAACACCAATGGCTTATGCTCTAAGATTGAGAATTGACAAATGGGACCTCATGAAATTTCAAAGCTTCTGTAGGGCAAAGGACACTGTAAATAGGACAAAATGGCAACCAACAAATTGGGAAAAGATCTTTACCAATCTTACATCCGATAGAGGGCTAATATCCAATATATACAAAGAACTCAAGAAGCTAGACTCCAGAGAACCAAATAACCCTATCAAAAAATGGGGAACAGAGAATTCTCAACTGAGGAAACGCATAGGGCTGAGAAGCACCTATAGAAATGTTCAACATCCTTAGTCATCAGGGAAATGTAAATCAAAACATCTCTGAGATTCCACCTCACACCAGTCAGAATGGCTAAGATCAAAAACTCAGGTGACAGCAGATTCTGGCCAGGATGTGGAGAAAGAGAAACACTCCTCCATTGCTGGTGGGATTGCAAGGTGATACAACCCCTCTGGAAATCAGTTTGTCAGACCCTGAGAAAAATGAACATAATACTACCTGAGGACCCAGCTATTCCACTCCTGGGCATATACCCAGAAGATGCTCCAACATGTAATAAGGACACATGCTCCACTATGTTCATAGCAGCCATATTTATAATAGCCAGAAGCTGGAAACAAGCCAGATGTCCCTCAACAGAGGAATGGATACAGAAAATGTGGCACATTTACACAATGGAATACTACTCAGCTATTGAAAACAATGACTTCATGAAATTTGCAGGCAAATGGATGGAACTTGAAAATATCATCCTGAGCGAGGTAACTCAGTCACAAAAGAATGAACAAGGTATATACTCAATGATAAGGGGTTATTAGCCCAAACAGTGAGAATACCCAAGATTCACTTCACAGCAACCATTGGGCTGAGCGTGAGGTCCCAGATGGAGGAGTTGGAGAAGGGACTGAAGGAGTGAAGGGAGTTTGCAGCCCCATGGAGGGAGCAGCAGTGTCAAGTGGCCTGACCTTCTGATGCTCCTAGAGACTGGATCACCAACCAAAGAATACACATAAATAGACCCATGGTGCTGGCCACATATGTGGCAGAGGAGGGTCTTGTTAGCCACCGGGGGGAAGAGAAGCCCTTGGGAGGGTGTTAGAAGCCTCAGTATAGGGTAATACCATGGAGGGAAGATGAGAGTGGGTGAGTGGATGGGTAGGTGGATGGGCGAATACCCTCATAGAGGCAGTGGCAGGAGGGAGGGGATAGGGGAGTTCAAAAGGGGAGATCTGGAAAGGGGGAAATATTTTTTTTATTTTCATATTTTATTTACATTTCAAATGTTTCAGATCTCTCCTTTGGAACCTCCCCATTCCCTCTGCCTTCCTCCTGCCAATATGGGGATATTCTCCAACCCACCCTCCCACCTACCCACCCACTCTCGTCTTTCCTCCTTGTCATTCTCCTATACTGGGGGATCTAACAACCTCAGACCCAAGGGCCTCTCCTCCCCCTGACAGATAACAAGACCCTCCTCTGCCGAATTTGTGACCAGCACCATGGGTCTCTCCATATGTATTCTTTAGTTGGTGGATCAGTCTCCAGAAGTATGGGGGGGTCAGGCCAGTTGCCACTGTTGCTACCTCCCTAGGGCTGCACACTCCCTCAGCTCCTTCAGTCCTTTCTCCAAGCAGGGGGAAACATTTGAAATGTAAATAAAGTATCAAAAAAGTAAAATAAAAGAAAATGTGGTACATATACATGACGAAATCCTATTCAGCCACTAAAAATGAACACATCATGAATTGAGGCAAATGGATGGAACTTGAGAATATGCAGAGTGTGGTAACCCAAAGGACATGCATGATATGTACTCATTTATAAGTGGATATTAGCCATAAAGTACAAAATATCCATGTTATAATCCACAGACTCAAGGAAGTTAAACAAGAAGGAAACTCCAATCAGGAATGCTTGAGTCTTGCTTAAAAGGGGTAGTAAAATAGGAGTCAGATGGAGGGAGGGAACTTGGTGAGAGATTGTATGGGGAAGTGAATGGGGGTGTTCAGGATCAGGTGTTGGGAGAGTCAGGATAGAGGGCCAGAGGCCAAGAGAATGAATGGAAAATGGAGCCTGGCAAGAATGGGGGAATCTCTAGGACATGCCATAAACCTGAGTTGGGGGAGCCTCCCAGGAGTCTATAGAAGTCTGAGACTTCTAGCAGTGGAGATATGGAACCTGAAATGGACACTTCCTCTACCTAGGCAGGATCCCCAGTGGAGGAATAAGGACAGCCACCCACTCATAAAACTTTTGATCTGAAATTTTTTCTGTCTACAAGAAATACAGGGACAAAGATGGAGCAGAGGCTGAAGGAAAGGCCAAACAATAACTAACCCAACATGAGAACCCATTCCATGGGCAAGCACCAATCCCTGACCTGATTAATGATACTTTGTTATACTAGCTGACAGGAGCCTACCATAACTGTCCTGAGAGGCTATACCTAGCAGCTAAATGAAGGAGATGCAGAGCTCAGAGCCAAACATTGGATGGAGCTTGGGGAGTCTTATGGAAGAGTTAGGAGGCTGGAGGAACCGGGAGAGGATAGGAACTCCACAAGAAGACCAACAGGATCAACTTACCTAGACCCTTCGGGGCTCTCAGCGACTGAACCACCAACCGAAAACATACACAGGCTGGAAAGAGCCCCCACACGTATGTAGCAGACATGCAGCTCTGTCTTCAGTCAGGTCCCTCAACAACGGGAGCAGGGAGTGTCCCTATATCTGTTGCCTTCCTGTGAATCCCTTTCCCTTAACTGGGCTGCCTTGTCTGGCCTCAGTGGGAGAGGATTGCCTTAGCCTCAAAAGACTTGACATGCCAATGTTGGAGGATACTGAGGGGGGCACTCCACTCTCACAGAGGAGAAGAGGTGGGGTAGATTGGGGGGAAAGACTGAGAGGAAGGATGGAGGGGTACAGCAATCCTCACATAAAGTGAATAAATAAATTAATGGAGAAAAAAATTATAAAACTTGACTGGCAAATGGATGGAATTTGAAAATATCCTGAGGGAGGTAAATCAGGCTCAGAAAAACAAACCTGGTATATATTCACTTATAAGTAGTTATTAGCCATAAAGTACAGGAGATTCATGCTACAATCCATAGACCCAAAGAAGCTAAGTAACAAGGAGGGCCCAAGTGGGGACGCTTGAATTTCACTGAAGAAGGGAAAGGGACTAGACATCTAAAGTGTATTGATGGAGTGGACTGGATTGGGGAAGGGCTGGGTATAGGAACCAGAAAAATCAAGTCAGGAGATGATGGAGGGAGAGAGTATGGGAGAAACAACTGAAATCAGGAGGGAGGCATCTCTGGGATGAGATAGAAACCTGCGACAATGTAAACTCCTAGGAATTTGTGAAGTGTAACTTAGCTAAGATTCCTAGTAATGGGGGATATAGAACATGAATTGGCTATCTCCTGTAACCAGACAAGACTACCAATAGAGGGACTGGGACCCCATTTCAGCCAGAAGCCTTAGACTCACAGTTTCTCCTGCCTACAAGATATGTAGGGATAAAGATGGAATAGAGTTTGAGGGAATAACCTGCCAGCTCAGCTTGAGACCAATGCCATGAGAGGAAGCACAACCATGATATTGATATTCTGCTATTCTTGCAACAGGAGTTTAGCATGACTGTCATCTGAGAGGCTTCATCCAGAAATTGATGGAAACAGATGCAGAACAGTGAAACATTAACCAGCTTGGGAAATCCTGTGGAAATGGGGGAGGAAGGATGGACAAAGCTAGCTAAAGGGTTCAAGGATACCAGAAGGCAACCCACAGATTTAATAAAACTGGGCTCATAGGGGTTCAATGAGACTGACCTGACAACTAGGTAGCCTACATGTGTCTAACCTTGGCCCTTGGCACAAATGTAACAGTTGTGCAGTTTGGTCTTCATGAGGGACTCCTCTAATAGTGGGAGCAAGGGGTGGTCTCTGATTCTGTTTCCTGTCTTCAGATCCCTTTTCCCTAACTGGGTTACCTTGCCTAGCCTCAATAGAAGACGCACCTAGTCGTACTGCAACTTGATATGACAAGATGGGGGGAATTGATATCCATAGGAGACCCCCCTTTTCTGAGAAACAGAGGAAAGGTGGAGCAGAGAAAGGTAAGGTGAGAGGAAGGGAATGGGAGGAGAGGAGAGGAGGAAGGGGTGTGGAGATCTTCGGGTTGCTTGGTCAGAGGGTGCCTCAATGTTGGAGCTCAAATATGAAGGGTACAGTGAAGGACACCATGGGAAAGGATGTGAGTGCAAACGAGAATTTGGGCCAGTGGTGAGTAAACCCTGTCAAAAGGGACAAGGTAGTGGTAGATGATTTTTGTGTCTGTGTTTAGAGTTAAAATCTAGAGGATCGAAGATAATTCTCATAGTCGATTTTAGTCTTTGGACCCTGATTAGAGATAATTTAGACCCTATACATGAGAGAGAAAATGGGTTTGAGAAATGCAGTCCTCCGTGCCTATCCAGGGATGCTTCAGCGAAAGAGAAGGAACATGAACATAAGCTGTTTCAGAGTTCTCCTAGGGACACCCTATTATGAAGCTGTTGCTGTGTTAATACAGAATTGTAGGATAGTGTCTTAGTTAGGGTTTTACTGCAGTGAACAGACACCATGATCAAGGCAACTCTTAAAAGGACAGAATTTAATTAGGGCTGGCTTACAAGTTCAGAGGTTTAGTCCATTATCACCAAGGCAGGAACATGGTAGCATCCAGGCAGGCACAGTGCAGGAGGAGCTGAGAGTTCTACATCTTCATTTGAAGGCTGCTAGCAGAATACTGGCCTTCAAGCAGTTAGTGTGAGTTGCTTAAAGCCCACACCCATAGTGACACACCTACTCCAACAAGGCCACACCTTCTAATAGTGCCACTCCCTGGGCTGAGCATTTATAAACCATCACAGCTAGAATCACCGAAGGTTTTTTTTGTGTTTTTTTTTTTTTTTTTTTTTTTTTTGAGACAGGGTTTCTTTGTGTAGCCCTGGCTGTCTTGGAACTCACTCTGTAGACCAGGCTGGCCTCGAACTCAGAAATCCGCCTGCCTCTGCCTCCCAAGTGCTGGGTTTAAAGGCATGCGCCACCACTGCCCAGCTATCACAAAGGTATTTTGGGAAAGAACCTGGTGAAATATTTTTTACTTATTCCAAACAGCAGTGAAATTGGTTATTGCAGAATACTGATATTTGGCTTATTACATGTGCAAACTTTTCAGGCAAAATTGATAATCATTAGCCAAAAAAACGAAGTTGGTACAATTTGCCTCTATGTATACTTTTGTATTTCCTTTAAATTTATGCATGCATCCCATAGAGAATGTACTTACTGTATTTACAGATGGCTCATTGAATGAGAAGGCAGCATATGTAATTAGATCACATGTTCATTCTCTTGAGTTTCCCCACACTTCAGCACAAATAATTAAATTACATGCTGTAGCCATTGTTTTTGAAATGTTGAAAAATCAAACTTTTAAGTTGTATACTGTATAATTTGTAGCCAATATTATACCTCATGATTTACAATTGGTTGAAACTGTTCCTCTTTTAGATACTGCTAATTCTCAAATTTTGCAATTATTTATGCAAATACAATTCAATTTAAGAGAATGTACTGTTCCTTACTTTATAGGACATTTAAGAGCTCATACTGGATTGCCCAGACCCCTTAGTGAGGGCAATGCCACAACAGATTTGTATACCAGGCAGATTATAGACCTTACACAGGAACAATTGGTCAAATAATTTCATTCTTTACATCATCAAAATAGTAATAGCTTGAGACAACACTTTGGTATTTCTAGAGAATGTGCAAGTCAAATTGTAAAGACTTGTTCTCAATGTCCTCAATTTCTTCCTGTACCATATAATGTTGTTAGTCCTTGAGAACTCGTACCTAATCAATTATGGCAAATAGTTGTTATTCATATTCCTGATTTTTGAAAATTAAAATATGTACATGTGACTATTGACACCTTCTCAAGCTTTGTTGTTGCAACTGCTTTAACAAGAGAAGGAACAAAACATGGCTACATTGTTTCTCTATGCTGGATGTTCCAAATCAGATTAAAACAGATAATGGAACTGCCATTGAAGTTAAGCATTTGAGATGTTTTATTGATGATATAGTAGTACCCATATTAGTGGAATTCCTTATACTTCTCAAGGACAAGGTATTGTGGAACTTTAAAACAATATCTCCATAAAATAAAAGGAGGGAATTATATCCAGATATATAACACATTTATTTAAATCATGTTCCTTTTAAATTAAAAAAAAATGTTTACCAAGCAACTGTCTTCTGAGTGTCTGTGGTGCCCTACAATTAGGCATACTTACATTTAGGTGAAATGGAGAATCCACATACTGGCATATGGCACAATCCTGATCAGATATTAATATAGAGAGGAGGGCATGTTTGTGTTTTTAACTCAGGATGCTGAAGGAGCGTGGTAGCTGACAGTGTGTGATTGGTGAGGCATTTTGATGCTGGGACAAAACAAAACAATGCTGACCGTGAGCTTGCTGAGTGCCCGGACAACCGTGACAGAGAAGCTGTGTTGGGAGCCGCCTGAGCACCCACATCCGCCATTACAAGATGGCGCCTACATTCGGCCGAGGACAAGTTGTAAACAGGCTAGTGCGCATGCACCTGGTAATTTTCCACTTCAGAGTCTCAGCCTCTCTCGTGGCGGCATCTGGCCTGGTGTGCGGGAGCCAATGGGGAAGCTCCATGTCCCAGGCAAGCGCTGTGACCCATATAAAGGGCGAGTATTCTATTGTTCTGAGTCTCCACTCGTGGCAAGCTTATGCTCTCCCTCTCAAGATGCATTAAAGCTTTTACTGCAGAAGGATCCTATGTGTGCCGCGTCGTTCTTGCTGGCGAGACCGTAGCGCGGGACATCTGGTGCCGAAACCTGGGAAACTTTGTCATCATCAAGCACCTTTGGAGACCCCCTGGAAACAGGGAGGATTCAGAACTGCAGGGAGGTAGGTTCGGATAGGCATGTTGACCCTGGATCTTGATTTGGGATTTGAAGTTTTGCTAATTGTGTTAAGTGCCCTAATTTTGGTTTTACTGTCTTTGTATTGCGGCGAACAAGGTAGGGCCTGTGTAGATGCTGTAAGGGAGGGGCAAATCACCCCTGATAGGGTCCAGGACACCATGTCAGAAACCGGACGGAGTGAGAGGAGGGGTACCCAAAATCTTAGCAATGGAAACGGACCTCCTGGTAAGTCGAAAGACGAGGGAGAGATTAAAGACAAAGTAGAGTACAGCCAAATTAAAGACCTGGCTGAAGCAGTCCGAAAGTATGGGGTAAATGCTAATTTTACTATAGTAATGTTAGAGAGATTTGCCGGGGCGTCCATGACTCCCGCCAATTGGCAGATGCTGGCCAAGGCTGCGCTCCCTACAATGGGCCAATATATGGAGTGGAAGGCTTTATGGCATGAAGCTACACAAGCTCAAGCCAGAGCCAATGCTACGGCACCGACCCCTAGACAGAGAGATTGGACCTTTGATATGTTAACTGGCCAAGGTCCTTTTGCAGCAGATCAGACCACATTCAGGCAGATAAGAGACTTTGGTATCTCTGCCATTATCCTAGGTGTGGTGGCAGCGGCTGCAGTTACAGGGGCCGTCACTGCTTCGGCCCTTGTGCTCTCTGGAACGATGCAGACCGCCAATACCATTAATGAGTTGTCTGCAGCTGCCACCTTAGCTCTAGACAGACAGGTATCCGCCAATACTCAAGTCCAGAGGGACCTAATGCTGGTTAACCAGCACATTGATCTTATTCAAGAACAACTGGATGTCCTTTGATAGCTAGCGCAATTGGGCTGTGAACAAAAGTTGCCAGGACTCTGTGTTACTTCCATACAATATGACAGATTTACAAAAGCAGCTAACCTGTCTAAAAGTCTTTCGCAGTATATGTTACAGAATTGGATCCTTAAATTTGATGACACCCTGCGGGAACTGCCGACAGCAATTATTCAGATCAACTCCACCCGTCTTGACCTGTCCTTGACCCGAGAGCCTCTCTTCATGGATTTCCTCGGCAATTTCTTATTTCAAGGAATGGGTGGGGGTGGGATTGTTTGGAGCAGTGCTTTGCTGTGGGTTGGTGTTCCTCCTATGGCTCATCTGCAAACTCAGGGCCCAGACTAAAAGAGACAAGGTGGTTTGTTGCCTTAGAACAAAGAGCCCCGGCCGGTGTTTGGCTGTCCATGCTTAAACAATAGCAGTAGGTCGCCAGCCAGACAGTTCTTGCACACCCGCGAGTCTAGTCTCATTGCACTGGGTAGAATGTTTGGTCTGAGCAGCTCTTGAGGGATGTCGAGCAAAGCATCGCACAAGGCGGCCATCGTTGTGGGCCACCTTGGGAGATATGTCATCTGCATGAGGGTTAAGTGCCCTAGTTTCCCTCCCTCTAAAAAACGGCACTGGGCGGGTCAGGAAAACCTCGGGCGCGCATGAGCTTAGGGGTCTTCTCCTGTACAAGGCCCAACCTTTTGGTCAGGGGATTTGACCTCTGTCTCCACCCTCTTAAGAGTGTCCTACTTTGCTTACAGAAATAAAAAGGGGGAGATGTTGGGAGCCGCCTGAGCACCCACATCCGCCATTACAAGATGGCGCCTACATTCGGCCGAGGACAAGTTGTAAACAGGCTAGTGCGCATGCACCTGGTAATTTTCCACCTCAGAGTCCCAGCCTCTCTCGTGGCGGCATCTGGCCTGGTGTGCGGGAGCCAATGGGGAAGCTCCATGTCCCAGGCAAGCGCTGTGACCCATATAAAGGGCGAGTATTCTATTGTTCTGAGTCTCCACTCGTGGCAAGCTTATGCTCTCCCTCTCAAGATGCATTAAAGCTTTTACTGCAGAAGGATCCTATGTGTGCCGCGTCGTTCTTGCTGGCGAGACCGTAGCGCGGGACAAAGCTGTATTGGACGTATGTTCCTGACTCACTTTTGCTTGCCTGTATCCCAGATTGGACAGGCTGCCTTGCCTCAAGCTTTTAAACCTTGTGGGACAGAGAACATGGAGACTGTGGAAACTGGTTTCAAAAAAAATTAATCAAATAGAGAAGTTATAATGGCTTTTTAATGTGACCAATTATTCTGACTCAATCATAGACTGGTCTAAAACTCAATCCAATATTGGAAAAAAGGAAAAGACATGGGCATTTGGAGGGCTGGTTCTAGACATTTTCAGAGACATATTTTAAATTATCAATTGCCTTGTATGTAGTTAGATTTGCAGTGGATAAAATTGGAATAGAATCTGGATTTAGAACAATGACAGGATCTGTATTTTGAACAAATGTTAGTGCATGTGTTAAGGCTCCCATTCTTTTATTAATTGGCCATGCTAAAATTATTCTTTCTTTGATGGTATTTAATGTGTGTTGACTGTACACTTTCTAATTGTTTAGTATCATGAAATCTTGCATGTCTGTTATGGTGGTATATCAAGCAGCTTTTGGTTTATTGCCTATGAGTATTACAGGACCTTGGTATCCTGAAAAAAGCTTGCAAATACTGGAAGAAGTGAGTCAGGCTTTAAGCAGAAGCAAGAGGGTAGTGGGCTTGATTATTGTTGGTATAGCAGCTTTGATTACATTAATAGCTAGCACCACTGCTTCTGCAATTGCTTTGACATAAGTTTAGGCAGCTACATTTGTTAATCATTTAGCAAAAAATGTTAATGTTCTGAGTAGTCAAGATTATTAAATAAGTGTTTGGAACAATGAATTGTTCTTTATGATACTGTTCAAATTATTGGAGAGGTTCAGAGTTTAAGAGTAAGAAGCCATCTGAAGTGTCATGCTAAATACCAATGGATTTGTCTTACTTCTAAAATTTACAGTGACAGTCACTATAATTGGGAGAAAGTTCAAAGGCACTTGCAGGGTATTTGATATGATTCTAACACCTCTCTGGATGTTTTAACTTTGCATACCAAGATTATGAATTTAAAGAATACTGTGGATATTGCTGATAAAATTATTCATGGTTTAAGGTCAGTACTTCCACCTTGGTCAGGCTTCAAGAATGGCATATATAGCTTGATCATGTTAGCCTTTCTTTTCCCGAGAATACTTCTATTCCTGCCCATTGTGATAAAACTTACCTTTAGCAACCTCAGTATGTTGGCAGCTAAAAATACATGGCTTGAAACTAAAAATGGATTCCCAGAGAGAGTCATTAACAGGCTGGCAGTCAAGGATGAGTAAGTTTCTGCACAAAACCTTAACCTAAAACAGAAATGCATTGCTTTTGATAATACATATTCCATGACAGATAAGAAAGGCATTCTTGTCAGAACAACCTAAGATAGATGCAATCTTGTTTATGAAAAAAAGGGGGAGATGTGAAGAGTTCTTGGGGCTGGTTCTAGAAATTTGGCAGGAATTTGACACTGGGTTAGGACATAGAAGTAGGCTCAGCCAGGAATTTGACATTGCATAGGACAAGGATGTAGACTCAAGATCTTGATCATCTTGATAAGTCCCTGAATACCACAGGACTTTGTTTATTGCCATGTCTATTCCTTGATCTAGAACTGACCATATTCTTTGTATGTACCTAGAATAATATAAAAGGAGACTGGAAAAAAAATAAAGCCGCTTTAGCCTCAGCACTGGCTGGAGTCATGTTATAGTATTAATTTTTCTTTCTTTTCAATCCTTGCTCTCTCCTTCGAGACCCTGTTAACTGACTGAGCTTGCTTGGTCAAAGGGGAAGCTATGAGCAGGATGTAAAGTAAAATTAAGGAATAAATCAAATATGAATCTCATCACGTTTTTCTATGTCAGTAATGAAATTTTTTGACAAGTGAACTCAAAGAATATTAATAAATGAAGCTTTAAACAGTGTTGTATCTTTTATTATGCTTGTGAGACTACATTGTAGACAGAAGTGGGTGGGTGACTTGTACAAAATTTACTATGCAATAGAGGGAAAAGTCATGGTCTTATTGACTCTGAAATTCAGTGACTATTGTCTGGATGTCTTGCAGCTTAGGTTGCCTTCCCTAAGCTGTCAGAGGAACAGGTTCCATGTACTCAAAGAGGTCACAGTATGATGGTGCAGATGTGCTGGTGACATTTTCAACCCTCAAGTTGAGCTTGCTTTCTTTTATTTTCCCCAACAGTTCTTCAATTTTCAGGCTCGATTCATTTATCTTCAACCTGGAAGACCACAGAGCATTAGTGTTCCCAGGGATCAAGTTGTGTTGTCTTAAGAAATTCATTCCCACCAAAGAAAAAGAATCTGTTTGAAAATAGTAGAAAACCCTGTTTAGATCCAAACATGTTTTTTTCCCCATAAAAACCTGTAATGTAATGATATCGTTAAATTGTCACTTGCTCAGGAAGCCCCACCCCTAACTGAAGTGTCATTGCCAACCGATGGCTGCTAGGAGAGGGGATCCTATTGCTTCCAGGATTTGATTTCAATAGGCCCTTCAGCTTATAGGCTCCAGTGGATGATCCTACACACACACACACTGGCAGCACTAAGTGGGCTCAATGACTTTAAAATGAGTACATGACACTGAGAAGGAAGAGTGCTGGGGTGAATTATGGGGATGTGGGAGTGGAGAATGGAGGCATTGAATTTGATCAAAACACATTCTATGCATGTATGAAGTGTGTAAACAAGAAAAATTGTCATGCAATATTTAAGCAGCATAAATAGCTTGACCTTGACAAGCTAGTTATGAACCATTCCTGACAAGTGTCACTGATGTTTATCCTATAAAATGCCTGTGGTGAGTTGAGAAGCCAGAAGCTCATTCTTGAAGAATCTCTCAATCAAGAACTCCAGCTGGCTGCCTCAATATCACCGATCAATTTCTGCTGAGTTTTTGTAAGCCCTCAATTTTAATGATGTTAATTTACTTTGCTCTCTCAATCAGAATATTCCAGACATCTTTTGGGTGGGGCACACTCCTGATTTGATACTGTTTTGCTATCAGTTGCTCTATCTGCTACTTGCCTTTTTTTTTTTTTATTTTTATTTTACGCTGGGCAGTGGTGGCACACACCTTTAATCCCAGCACTTGGGAGGCAGAGTCAGGCAGATCTCTGAATTTGAGGCCAGCCTGGTCTACAGAGTGTGTTCCAGGACAGCCAGGGCTATACAGAGAAATCCTGTTTCAAAAAAGAAAAAAGAATAGACATCATAGGTAATTCTCTAGAGTTTACAGAAAAGCATCATACAAAAAAAAAAAATAGGCTAAAATAACATTGATATGTAATCCCTGTGGTTTCAGTGGCTTTCATAACTATAATTATTGTACTAAGTTCATAAGGAAATGGCATGCCTTGTACAACATCCCCGTCAATCTCTCCTTTATACCTATATGAAAATGATTTCTACCACCTGGAGGTGAGCATACAGCTTATCCAAAACAGATTGGTCACATCAGAAGAAAATTTCATTAAATTAAAATGGAAAAATACTGCATGTATTTTCTTATATGGTAAATCTAAAAAAGTACGTCTTATATAATGCCATGCTTATTAGTAGTAGAAAAGTTACAGGACTGAGGATGGAAAATATGAGGTAATGAATACCAAAACAGATGTAAAGGAGGAGTTCATACATTCTGCAACACAATGGGGTGGCCATAATCTACAGTACTCTAAGAAGCTATAGAAGAGAGACACTCAAAAGTACCTAGTAGAAAGTGATGTAAACTGATAAAAAAAACTTACTTGTTTGATTGGTGCATAATATACACATGTATCAATAGTACAGTATACAAATAATTCTACTAAGATACCAATTGCTGCTTCAAAAATGAGTAGCTTTTTCTAATGCAAAAAGGAATTAGCATGTCACACCAACTCCCAGATGAATGAGAAGCTTAGGTCTACTATAGTTGTCTTGTTGTACCACATATATGTAGCAATGGCAAGACTGGAACAGGGCCCTTGAGTGAAAGAGCTCATTACAGGCTCAAAAGCATAATGTAACTCAAGTTGGCCTTGAATTTAAAAACCTCCTGAGTTCTGGGACTACAGGCATACCTTGTTTTAACCCTGAATCTTTAAATCAGATCTAAGAGATGCCTGATCTACAACTTAAAACTCCCTGTTTAGTGGTTTGAATGACTTGGTCCCCATTGATGACACTATTTGGAGAAGTCTAAGAAGTGTTGGAGGAATATGGTATCGAAAGTGGACTTTGGAGTGTTAAAGGATCTCATGACACATCCAACCCACTCTCTGCTACATGCTTATATTTGCAATGTGAACCAGCTTCCTGCTCCTTGCTTTCATGTGGATTAGCAGCAGGCCTCCTGCCACGATGGTCCCTTATCCTTTTGACATGTTGAAGTATATGGAATATCTGGAAGTATCAATGTCTTGAAGTAGATTGTGGCAATGGGTCTGTTCATCAGTCATGCTTCAAGAGTAGTAAGCAATTAACAGAACCCTGGCATCATATCACTGCTCTCGTTGAACCTGAAGATAATAAAAGCAGAGGTGATGAAAGACCAGAGCTGAGGCCAGCAAGCTGCAGCAGACTGGTGAATGGGGAAAGACGGCCGTCTGCTTTTGTTTTTTAGGTTTTATTAAAACACAATGCCCATATTTACATATTGCCTATAAAGCAGCCCATTTTCTCTACTGCCTAGTCTTTATAATTTTTAAAGCCAAGCATGATGACGCCTATCTGTCATGTCAGCACTTGGGAGCTGGAAGTGAGAGGATTGCCATAAGTTCAAAGGCAGCCTGCTAGCTACTTAGCAAGCTCCAGAACAGCCTAGGATACAGTGTGAGATAATGTATGGTTGAAAAGGGAGCCAGCCAGCCAGTCTTAGAACACTGAATTTAGACATGTCTCAGTAAAAAAAAAAAAAAAAAAAAACTGAGGGGGACAATGATGTTAGAGTTCTCTGCATAAAATCAAAGAATAATATACAAGTAGAATACTTAAGTTATTGATGTGATTGTTCATCTGCAGGACCAGTTTCTAAAAAGGAAAGACCTAGGACTGACCTGTGGATAACAAGGGGAGACTAAGGTCTAATCGTATTGAGACATGGATACAATATAATACCTGTGTGACCTTGTGTACACCTGAACATGCAAGCTTCTACACTGTAGGATGTACCTATGTTATGAATATAGATTAATACAAAAATCATAAATTTAGGGCTGGGAGAGACCAGCAGTTAAGAGCACTGGCTGTTTTTCTAGAGGATTTGGGTTTAATTTCTAGTGCTCGTACAGTAGCTCACAACCATCTGTGACTCCAGTTTCATGGATTCTAATGCTCTTTCCTGGCCTTCACAGGTACCACATGTATTTGGTGCTCAAACATGTGGTCAAAACTCCCATTCACATAAAATAAAATAAGTCCATCTTAAAACATCATAAACTTAAGACACTGGGAAATTTTTATGATTTGTTTTGTAATTTGATTGTACAATTATCTATTGTGACCCTAGCAGTTGACAAGGTCATGTTGTAATATCAAAAGTGAGAACACACCTGGAACGCATCAATTTACATTTCTAACACCGACTGTTCTGGGAAATGTGAACAATATTTTATCCCAAGGAAAGAACATTTGGAGAGCAGGTAATCAATTCCCTCAAAGTAGGATACCATTAGAGGGCTATCTTGATGCTATTGAAAGTTGTCTTAACTTTAATCCTTCAGTGTGTAATCCCACTTAAAGCTTTCCAAAACATTAATATCTCCATGAAAAGTCACTGTTTCAGGACTGGAGAGATGGCTCAGCAGTTAAGAGCATTGACTGTTCTTCCAGAGGTCTTAAGTTCAATTCCCAGCAACCATATGGTGGCTCACAACCATCTGTAACAGGATATGATCACATTTTCTGGTGTGTCTGAAGACAGCTACAGTGTACTTATATACATAAAATAAATAAATAATTTAAAAAATCACCAAGTCAAACAAGTCATACCTGATTGTCTTCAAGGGCCCACTGCTATCATTTAAAGTCTCCAATATCACTGTTACTCCACTCTTCCCCAAAATATTCTGACCCAGGTCCAGAGTTTCCAGCTTCTTGTTGGTAGCAATAGCAGCGGCAAGTTCCTGGCAATACAAAGGACTGAAGGAGCATCCCCAGAGCCTTGAAGGAATAGAGAACAGCATTTACTTCTTAGCAATCTTCTACCAAGGGCATGTAAAGTATTGCTAGAGATCCCACAGTGAAGAAATGTAAGGCCAGATCAGAGCTATTTAACAAAACCCAAATCTCAAAAATGTTTTGCCAAGGACTGCGGACATAACTTAGTGATGAAATGTTTGCCTAGAGTCCACAAATAAAGGGGAGGAGCATGACTCATCAATAGAGTGGTGTAGTGTAATAAGCAATAGTATAGTGAGAAGCTGGAAGTATAACTCAGGGTAGTGAGCCTACATGCATAAGTGGTAGGTTCCACAGACAACATATAGAAAGACACCCTGAAAGAGCTTGCCCCTAAGAAAACCAACTCTTCCCTCTCCTAGCAGTTATCAATTGTCCTTAACTTCTCAGCTAGAGGTAGGATTTCATGCCCACATCTCTCTGTTTTGGCTGGTTTTATATCAACTTGACACAAGCTAATGTTAGAGGAGACGGAGTCTCAGTTGAAAAAAAAATGTCTCCTAAGATCTGGCTATAGGCAAGATTGTAGGCTTTTTTTTTTTTTTTTTTAAAGTGATTGGTCGGGGAGAACCCAGCCCATTATTGGTGGTGGCATCCATTGGCTAGTGGTCTTGGTTTCTATAAGAAAGCAGGCTGAGGCCGGACAGTGGTGGAGCATGCCTTTAATCCCAGCACTTGGGAGGCAGATTTCTGAGTTAGAGGCCAGCCTGGTCTAAAGAGTGAGTTCCAGGACAGCCAGGGCTACACAGAGAAACCCTGTCTCGAAACCCCCCCCCCCCCAAAAAAAAAAAACAAAGAAAAGAGAAAGAAGAAAGCAGGCTGAGAAAGCTATGAGGAGCAGGCCAGTAAGCAGCAACCTACTGTGGCCTCTGCCATTACCATTAGCTCATGCCTTTAGGTTCCCTCCTTGCTTTGATTTTCTGTTCTAAATTCCTTCAATGCGGAATTTTAAGTCAAACTTTTTTCCCCAACTTGTTTATTGGTCATGGTATTCCATCAAAGCAAGAGCAACTCTAACTAAGA
Organism: Rhynchomys soricoides; assembly: GCA_019843965.1. NCBI lineage: Eukaryota > Metazoa > Chordata > Mammalia > Rodentia > Muridae > Rhynchomys > Rhynchomys soricoides. Next base: position 985,697 of record JADRCH010000325.1, on the reverse strand, counting down.
CAGTCTCCAATGCTTAAATTTTGTTCTGATGCAAGTTTTATCCAATCTTGTATTTGCTCTAACAATCATTTTGGGTTCACATGCAACAATATATAACCTGCTTCATTGTAGTCATCTACCATTTTGATTCTTATTTTTCCCTGGAGTCTTAATAGGAGAGATGTGATATATGCATCCTATTTATATAGGTTGACCTTGCTCCAGTGGATGACCACACATCCAAGAGTATATGGTTAGCACAAATCAGAGCCACAGACTGAACTTAATGGACATAAACTTGAATATGTAGGGAAAGGGTAGTGGATTCCCTTTGTCAACTCAATGTTGCCTTTGTCCTTGTAAGGAAAGGGATGTTCCTATTAAGACAAACATTTTGCTAGTTTACCACTTGTGCTATTTAAACCTTGATAGAGATTGTTAAAATGCCCATTCAGAGTTAAAACAAAACAGAGGCATCCTATGTTTTATTTTATTTTTCTCATCTCTGCAGCAATGGAGTAATTTCACCACCCAGATTCTCTTTTCCCAGAACTCAAGCTTCAAAGTAGGCCGACTCATTGAGTTGTTTCTGGCAGAGGCTTAGAAGAGAGAAGTGGAATGGAGAGCACTGTTCTGCTTATGGGGCCACCGAGCTAGCTGAGTGTGGTGTCACATCCAGTTGCCTGAGTACCAAACAGGGGCAAGACCTCTGCTTCCTGATCATTGCGCCCCAACAGAAGCTCACTATATTACAAACTATTTCTACCTATATTTCATGCCCTCAGTCTTTCCGAACAACTTTGTGAGAACCCAGTTGGTTATCTATATTGAGTCCCCCCACCAGAGGGGTTTATCTAAAACAAGGCTTAGAATGGTATCTCTGCAATCTGAGATGTTCTAAACACTCTAAAAACAAACAAACAAACAAACAAAAAAACCCACCAACACATACCCTAGGCATTTTAGACTGCATTTTGGATTCTTTATAGTGTTACAGAGCAACATTAGTCCATTAGCTATGAAATTCAGACCCATGTCCAAGTGTGTTAAGTTGGAATCTTCACAGAGCATCTCTGAGATATGCTTGCAGCCATGAGCGGTTATGTTGCACTGCTGTATCCTGCAGAACAAGCAAGTAAAGAAATTCATTACTCCTCTGTGACATATACCCTGAGAAGTTATTCTGAACACTACATTAAGCTATATGCTACTAGGTTTATTTTCATACACTAGCATACAAATTGACAATTACATTATCTCTAAGTGATGGAGGATCAAAATTCCAGAAACATAATTCCTGATATATGGGTTTTCCTAAGATAAGGTTGTCTTAAACATCAAGAACTCAGGCTCTGGTTTCAGGCAGACACCAGGAGAGGCTGCCACCTGGGTCGTCTTCTGCATTTTAGAATGTGAAGGAGGCTAAAGAGATAATAACTCAGAGGTTAAGAGCACACACAGCTCTATACAGAGGATCCAAATTCAGTTCCCAATTCACACATTGGGTGACCACAACCACCTGTAACCAGCTCCAGATCTCTCTCTCTCTCTCTCTCTCTCTCTCTCTCTCTCTCTCTCTCTCT